>OY723392.1:5709817-5784817 GCA_963210295.1 Ophion ellenae
CGTAACGCTTTGCCAATTTGGTGTGGGCAGGCCCCTTCATTGTCGGAGATTGGATAACACGATGGAACCTTGAGACAATGAGAAATCCATTTTTTCATCGACGAAACAACTTCAAATGTGTCGAGGAATGTTTATTTTTTCTCACGAATAGTATTGTCTCCCTCACAACACTTTTCACAATTCCGTTGCGGAGGTGGGGTGCCATTAATATGATCCAACATCTCAGGTGTATTGTAATGCTTCATGCATGGAAGATATGATAATATTTCACTGTCGTTTCGATTATATTCCGGCAAACGATCCCACAGCATACCATTGTGTCGAATTCCAATATTTTATAAGCAAGGTCTTTGGAACGTGTTCGAGCTCACTCTTCGTCATGTCCCACGGGTTCTTGGCTTGGTGCACTGCATATATACTCGCACATGCAAACATTTCGACGTTATCTTTCGGATTGAATAATACAAGACCGAATGCAATGTAATTTTATAAGGGCCTCCATTACTATAGCTGCATAAAAAAGTTTATCTGTAAAGTCTCATTTGACATCTAGCAGTAAAATTGCATTAAGTTGCCGAGAGTGTATCATAGACGTTGCCTTTCACATGCATATCCACATGTTTGAGAGAAATTTGCCTCCATTGTCTGTAAACGATTCACCTGTATCAATAACGCCCCCTTAGAAAAGCGACGCATCGTCTACGATGTTCCCTGGCTGCCGGTGCCCCCCCCCCCCCCCCCTTGGCCCGCACCGACAACTGTTTATCCTCTCGTGCTTTTGGGCATTGACCCATGATTTTTGGGCATCCTCTTCCCGCGTGACGTCACTCGCCGACTTCTCTCCGCGAGCCGCAAATCCCCCTCCCCTAATTCCCCAAAACGGGTCCCTAGACCTTCGCGAGACAGCCGGACACCTCCCTCCCCTTGCTATAGACTCCTCACCCCCTCCCCTTCACCGCATACTCCCCACCACCACACTTCCCCACCACCCACTTCTCCCACAACCCACTCCCCCTCTCCATAAACTCCTCACCGCCCACTTCCCCCTTTCCATAGACCTACCCACTTCCCCCACCACATGGCCGAACCCCACCTTTCGGCTTCCCCCCCACCACATGGCCGAACCCCTCCTTTCGGCTTCCCCCTCCACAATGTGTTCCAGAACTCCCGTAGTTCTACTGTTTTTTATTGTAAAAGTTATGTCCAGCCTTACAAACGTATGTCCGGCTTTAAAAAAGGTATGATTGGCGATTTACAAAAATATGTCCGGTTTCAAAGGCAAAATGTCCGGCTTTTTACAGTGCCGGGTGCGGCTTTTATATTTTAGGACTTGGTAACCCTATGCGTAAAGGCTCTGACATAAGCAGCGCCCCCCCCCCCTTAATCGTTCAGCCCAGATGTTGCATTGATCGGAACCTCGGTGGTTTGTCGCGTCAGATTAATTTACATCGTTCTACTACACTTGAAGTTTCTCGGCGTCTTCGAAGAGCAACATTGACGAAAATTAACGAGTAAGTTTGCTCACGGTCAAATTGAGACTCGAAAAGTGTTTCTGTTTTATTCTTACCGACGACGATGCTGAGTCTCGTTTCGACGCGACGACGGCGGCACACGAAGTTCACGAATTCTTCAACATCGACGGAACTTTCCCGTACCCGCGATCATATCGATATTATCGTGTATCCTCGAATTTTGATAGCACGAGCGTATCGCTGGAATTCATATTGACGTAAGAATAAAAAATATGTCTTGTCTCATAACCTTAATTTACGTACTTTGTCACTTGCCACGATCTTCCCACGCATTGCTTTCCCGCTCGCCAATGTGTCAAAGAGCCAACGGCTCCGATGCAAGAAACTCAAGTTTATTTACTCTTTGCAGGAATACCTCGGTATGTATTCGTGAAAAATCGCTGATAGCATATTTTCCGATGATCCGTAGCCATTGTCATTACCCCTCAAAATCCTCGATTCCCTGAACAGTGTGCGACCAAAATGAGGCGAATGTGCGACCAAAATGAGGCACGAAAGTTCGACACCCTTTGTCTACAAACGCTAAACTGTCACGTCTCAAACGCGGATGATTCGTGGACTTTTGCCGATTTCTCGATAGCTTCACCCTGATCACCGAGCGTACCATTGGTATAGGGTACAGAGATTGTACCCTACGGTGTATCTGTACGGTAGTATACCGCATACGCAAATGTACGTGTTACTAGTATGGCACCGGTACACTGTACAATAGTCAAACATACCGGTGCTGTATCCTTACCATACTAATACTGGTACCGATACCATACGCAAATACGTGGTAGGTACGGTACCTGGGCTATCATGTAGGAACCAGAACCAATGTAGCGTCGGATTTACCACCTAGCTAGACCATCGGATTTATCCAGGCCAGCAAGTACGTACTGCCGAGTATGAGAGACGGCGTCAATCGTCGAGGCTACAGTATACAGTCCCAGTGTCACGAGGATATCACTGCTGTCTCCAATCTCTCCGAGAGCACCAGCGAAGCTGACCTCAAGGAACTCGTCGAACCCTTCGGCTTCGTTCAGAAACAATATCTCGCCAAGGATCGCACCACCAATCTGTGCAAGGCCATTCGTTTACGTATGTACATTTCAAAACAAAGGCCGTGGACGCTAGGACCTTCTTGCATCTCGATGGTTACGGCTGATATTCAGCGTCCGCTGGTCCAAACCTCCAGCTCAACAGAATTGAATGATCATCGGTTGAAACGCGTTAAGGTAAAAAGAGCGCGTGCTCTTGATTTCTATAGATTTTGTTCAAATTTTAACCAGACATTGTTTTTATCGTTATGCATGTTTCAGTGAAATTTCAGAACATTCGACTATTTTTATTTTGGGATAATGGGTTTTCAATTAGCAACTTTCAACACTGTGTTACATCCTAGCGAATGTGCCTTCTCTCGGTTATTCCCAATATCCTCATTTGCCGTTATAAGCTTATTATTAAATGGATAAATCTAAGAATAAGACGAATAACCGCGTAAAAAGGAACGTGCGTACGTTTCGCACGCACATTCAACCCACAGCGATATACGCATGATCGCAGCACCGTCAGCTATCGACTTTTCCTATACCATTGGCTGTCAACAAGAACAAGATCTCAGGCGAATATTCCAAGAAAAGCTGTCCAACGAAAAACCAACCATCACCTCGATCAACAGACTCCAAAAATTCTACGCCGGCCCAACTGCATGAGAACCAAGAAAGCCTCGACCCCAGATTATTTAAACATAACATAAACTAGACGGCTCCGACGAGCTTATAACTCCGACTAAATAATAAGACATCCGGTCTCGCAGCGTAGTCCGATATACAAACCTCTCAATATGAGAAGTCACCATAGCCATAAATCGACATAACACAAACCATGCGAATGCTTAGGTCTCTGATATCGAACTCTATATCCCATGTGCTTTTTCGTCGAAACACGAGACAAAGGTCTCCTTCTCTTCATACGCATATTAGTCAGAACCGATGCCCTGAAATAAGGCCACGCACGTGCCTAACGAATCTGTACGCTAATCAATCGATAGCTTCACGACCAATGGTCCAATCCCTAAAGAACTAGATGACCAAGACCACACTCTCCCACCTTCCTTCTCCCACTACTGAACCTCTCCTAATTTTTATATCAAGAAAGACTTCCTTCCTGAAGTCAGTCTTCCAACAACTACCATCGACTCAAGTTCTTCTATCAAGTCTAAATCTAAGTCTCCCGACAGTCGCCATCAAATACAGATCTCAGTCTCGCGAAATCTTCAATCAAAATTAACTTCACTTCTTAATCTTGTTCTGACAGAATTCGAAGTAGAACCGGTATCATAGAGTTTCGAATACTATACATCTTCGGGTTTTGACCGAAGCATCGTATAAAAGTTTAGTCGACTCTCGCGGCCTCGAGTCCATAAAACAGTTCAAGTGCTATTTTTCTACGCGCATATACATAAGCACTCTCAGCGGCCCAAAAGTCTGGTGCTGGTGACCGCTTTCCGAACGCTGAGCGTGGCATCCGTCAACGAAGCCCTTATCTGCGAGCGACAACCGATATCTTTGCGAGCGAGCGTACCTACAGACCGATACACTCACAAACACAGCGACCAATGTAAGCAACAAATTTCATTTTATGTTAATCCGATTGTTCCCCCGACTTCATAGTTATTTTCATTGTCATTTTTCTGTATAAGCAATTTTAATTATCCGATCACTTATTTGTAATAAACCTATAGTTAAGTTTGTACAAATTTGTCGGATTATTTCTCAATACCAAATCACTGCATGATTTCCTAATTTCAACTCATTCCAAGCACTACCCCTTTTTACCCTCATCCCGTGCTATTGCGCTTGTCGTAGGCAAAAAAGGAGGGAATCAAAAAATATATGCCCACGTCCCTTCCCGACGTGACAACTGTAGGGTCTGCATTGAAATTTAGACAGAGTAATTGTCCGTAAAATATATTTGTCCCCTATAAGAAGACGCACGGCAATAACATAAACAGTGTCAAATTATTAATGTTTACAACACAAATATTTTTTTAAAGATAAATGTTTTTAACTTTAGGAAGACGATAATTTTTTTTCTCGAAATATTGAACAATACTGTTCTGCGGTGTTGCATAATGTCTTCTTATAATAGGGGGCAAATATTTTTTTTACCGAGAGTTATTCAGTCGTTACTGAACGTTTTTAGCAAAACTGAATAGTATAGACAATTGAAACTTTTTTTACTCGTTCCCTAACTAATTTTCTATCTAAACATAATTTTGTTTCAAAATTAATAAACACAATAGAATGGTACGACGAATTATGTGACCTGACTTTCGGTCATTGCAGACCCTGCAGTGTTAATAGTTGCTATTTAAAAACCTATTATGTCCCAATATAAATAGTCAACTGCTGTAAACGTTCACTCAAACATGTATAATGATATTGTAACGAGGCCCTTTCCAGCCGATGTCTTTTTCCTTCCCACAGACTCTCTGTGCCCCTAGCCAACTCTAGCCCCTAGCCCTGGCCTCTCTCTCTCTAGCAGTGAGTGGTAACAGACGTATTTAATTCGACTCCTTTTTCGCTCCAACTTTTTGGGCCTGGTCCTGCCGTTTTCTGCCTTCGGGCGTTTTTGTTCCAGGCAAAAAGCGCGCACAAATTGCTTTCCACCGAATGTGATTAAATTCGAAGCCCTGGACGGCACATAGGCTGTGAAAATTCGGTGGAAGCAAATTTACAGATTTTATAACCTGTCTGGATTATGTCATGGCCGACTCACGCGGTTCCCGGAAATCATCGCGTCTTTCGGAGAAACACTACAGTTACTCATCTATAGTCTGGTCGTCGACCGATCGGCACGCAAACAGTGGATCGATCTACATATCTCGCAACTATAGTCACGGGCTATAGTCACGCACCTGTAGAACTGCCTTCGATCCCGCGCTGGGTCTGCGGCATCGCAGTCGGTATCGTAAACCTCGTGCTTACCTGATGCTGTATATTTATCGCATCGTCACATCGATTATCGTGAAGCATCGTTTCCCTTGGAACCATATATATATATATATATATATATATATATATATATATATATATATATATATTGTAACGTGACATTTTGCCCCGTTACGAGGCACGGAGCGATTTTGGGTGACGGGTCGGATTTACGACCCTTTTTCCTCGGCCGAGGACGCGATGGGCCGCTCGATTCCCGACTCACTTGGTGGGCGGGGGCGGAAGGGGATCGTCATCGTCGAGCAGCATCTGGAAATTTCTATGTTTCGCGTTTTCTTCGTAGTCGGACACACTCTCCATGACCTAAGATGACGAGTAAACCGCCTGTTTGGCCAATGTTTTGCGGTGAGAGCGATCCAGCGTAAAATTCTGAGAAAAGCAACGGCCGTTTCTATTGCGAGGATGGGGAGCCCGCGACCGTTGGTTCGGGCAATATTTTTGTTTTGGATAAAGAACGGAGATCGCTGTACGTCGCGCTCTTCCCCATCGCCGATTTGTAGGGAATAACTGCGAGGAGGGGCGGGTGTTGCCCCTCCCCCTATCTCCGTCACCGCGGTTGACCGAAGACGGTACGCGCGGCGTTTCTCCCAAGAAGCAGGCGAACGAGGAAGACCGTCGTTTGTGGACAAGGGGGATGCCCGAGGGGTGCTGGTTTATGACCAAATATAACGTGTTTCCCGCCCCTCGGACCTAGCGGCCTAGGAGCCGTACCCGTCCTTTCGGGTCGCGAGCGTTACACTCCGACTAAAAATCGGCGCGTCCGTGATGAGGCTTGGGAGGCTTGGTGAGACGGGTGGCGGGTGTTGAAATGTGTGCTTTAGTCGTGGGCCCACCGAGGGACTTGAGGGACGCCTCGTCCTGTCGAGGGAGGCTTCCCCCGCGCCCGTCGCCCCTTCCCGGATCTTGGAGGAAGACGTTCGCGATACGAACAATGGTAGCTGCGGGAGAAGCGCCGTACGCGGTGGTTGGGGTGCGTGGTGGGGGGGTCCTGGCCCGTCCCACGTGCGAATCGTCACCGATGTCCGAAGTTCGAAATTCGGGCACCGCCCGACAAGGGGGGGCGGGTGCCGCGAGGCACCCAATAACGCTCCTAGATAATAGGCGCACGAGCGCCTTAGGAGGGGCGGTAAAAACTGGGGGAGAGTAAGGAGCGTCTGCGATCAAGACAAAGGAACATATTTCGTCAGTCGGAAGTCGAGTGCCCACGAGTTAAGACGAGTAGTCCAAGAAGGAAGTAGTCACGAGTGCCCGGCCGAGGACCTTCTTCGCGACGAGGAACGAGAGGCGAAGAAACGCGTAGCGGTGAGCCCGATCCTCGCAATATCTTTGGGTAAGGATTGGATGTGCCCTCGCCGGTGGGATTAATTACGAGGAACGCCTCGGTTTGTATTGTCTCGCGATGGGCAAGTTTGTTTTGTAGAGACCCCCTTGGTGAGAAAATGCACATCCAACCCTTCCGTGTTGGCCCAAAAACGTGATAGTTGTGCGTGCGGTATTCTTTTCCCTTTCGTTTGTAATTAATGAAGTGCGTCCGTCGAATCTGGGATTTACGAATCCCTTGCGTGCGCGAGTGGGCCCGAGCGGTCGGAACAAAGGCCGGTCATTGTCCGTGTAGACGCGCCCGCGCGCGAGTGTTTACCTCGCGTTCTTTCTCTCTCTCGCTCGCACGTCTTCGAGTCCGCGTGTTGCCGGCTATCTTTTTCGGTCTCTCAAGATGGTGCGCGTTATAAATTTCTGTTTCCTTCGGTGAATTTCGGTACCCGTGCGTTAGTCCCGCGTACCTTACTTAACGGTTATCTTTCGGTTATCTACTCGTTATTTCTAAACAAACCCTTGCGTGCGGCCGGTTAATTGAGGTAATTAGTTTTATTGTTTGGTTATTTGGGGGAAAACCGGCCCCGTCTCTGTTCTTTCGTATTTCTCTGTTATTTTGTGGGGGGCCGTCCCCGTGTATTTGAAGAAGCGGCAATAAACTTGGAACTAGTTACGAACTCGATTGTCTCCAATGTCTGCGCCCCTCTTCCATATTCCCTCGCGTCGGTGAGCTGGGTTAGCCGGCCCGGCCTCGGTCCTCACCGTCCTCCCGCTGTCTTACGCGTCCGCCCTCGCGGCGTGGGGAATTTCAGTCAGTCCTGGACTGACGGTACCTAGTACCTGGCGCCCAACGCCCCGCGTCGCGAGGCGGCTCAGCCTGGCGGGCGATTGCCCAGGGCCAGAGTTTCAGGTTCACCAGGCGGGAGGAGATGTCAAGACCGGGAAGTGTGGAGGTGCACGCCGAATGCCGCGAAGGTGGGCATGCTGGTCACAATATATATATATATATATATATATATATATATATATATATATATATATATATATATATATATATATATATATATATATATATATATATATATATATATATATATATATATATATATATATATATATATATATATATATATATATATATATATATATATATATATATATATATGCGATAGCATCTAACCATAGGCCATGCCGCCGGCCGGGCGTGTCACTCAAGTCAAGAAAACAGGGCAAGCCCGCGACACCTCGCAAGGGGCCCCGCCCACTGCGAGGGACAAGACCACCGCGGACTCAAGCGAATCGCCGCGTCTTATAGAATTTCTCGCCTTCCGCGCCCGACCACTCCTATCTTGCTAAGGACGTGATTTAAACTCATCATGACGCCTCTTCGTACCGCGTGCGCGCCTAATATCCTAGAGAGGCACCATCGGGCATATTTTACCCCTCGATATGAGTACAATGTGCTAACGTCCTCGAACTAACCAACGCGGTCAATCCCACCAACGGAGTGTTCTTCGGCGGCGTGATTTCTCACTTAGGTCTCCGGAATCGCGGGAGAAATGGAATTTCTCCTGACGGGCCTTGGGCTATTTAAGGGCGAGCGCGAGCCGGAGAGGCACTCTGTCGCAAATTATTCAACATATTACGTGGAGTCACCGTCATCCGAGACCTCGGATCGCAGGATGGAGGCCTTGCTGCCGTAGCCCTGGTCCCATCCTAGGACGACCTCAGCTTCGGGTTAGATACTCTATTTCGTGGGAAGCCCCAGCATTGCGCTGGAAGTCCGACCTCGAAATAGAGTCGTCGTAGTGATTGCTAGTTAGGGAAAGGCAACGAACATCCGATTGATTGTCACTCCGACAATCAATCGCCAAACTACGCGTTTCTCCCACATAAAACTCGGAGCGTGCAGTCCGAGAAGCGCCGATCGCGCTTCGCTGCACGAGAGGAACTTCTACAACCAGCTTCTCTGGTTTTTCGTCCTCCTTGCTTGGCACCGAGGAGGTCAGCCATCCCTTCCGGACGGCCCCGCTATGTGCACTCGAGGGGATTGAATCCGCCTCGAGCAAGCACATTATTTGTACGCTAGCTCTCTAGCGCGTGAGTATTACGGGCTGGCAACCGTATACTACGTTGCACTTTGCAACCAGTGCCAACCGATTGTACCGCCATATGATAACCGATCCCAGTAAATTCACGGGCGATCGCATCTGTTACAGAAGCGACCCCAAATCCGGCGTAACGCGTGGACGACGACGCTCGCGGTTTGTGCGAGCGCAAGCGAGAGAGCGAACGAACGAGAATAAGAGAGCGCGCTCAAGAGACACGTGCGCGCGACACCTCTCCCGACTATCTCCATCTCTGTCCCTCTAAACACGACCGCGCTTCTCGCGACCTGCTCCGCATCCCGGTAAACGTCGATACCTCAATCAAATAATCTCAAATCACGGAACTAACAAAACTAACACTCTCTTGTTATTTTTATCAGCCTTACTTAATACGAAAATCCGAAACATCAATGCCGATGATGACGGATTCTGACAGGTGTCCCTGAGACCCTCAAAACCACTGAGGCATCTTCCCAAAATACCTTCTAAATCCCGATCATAAATTCCGGCCCACATTACGTACATCGCCCTTCAGGAGGCTACGGGAAACCCAAAAATGCCATCCTTCGGCCGAATATTCGCCGTTGAATATCGTTTTCGTTGTAACCTCACGAACGAACGGGGAAAATGAATAAAACCCTTCGCGGCCAAACGCGGAACGTTTCAATATATATATATATATATATATATATATATATATATATATATATATAGACACACACACACACACAGGGTGTCCAATAGGAAGTTGCTAAAACTAAATAAGTGTCTCTTCCCTTCATGAATTCAATAGAGGTCCCATTTTCTAAGGCGCATACCTGAGGCCACGCAGTTTTATTCCAGCCGTGGTTGAAGCAAGTACGCGCGCATCAAAATGAGTGAGCTCACCACGGAAGAAAAAGTATATCTTATTGAGTGCTTCTTCTCGAGGGGAAAAATGTATAGTAATGCACATAGAGGGTCTCGTACTGAGTTTGGAACTCATAGAGTTGCCAGCGAAAACATTCTGAAAAGGTAAGAATTGAATATTTCTTCATATTCACCTATCACGCAACTTGTGTTTCAATTCAATTAAACTGCATTGGAGTAGCTTTACGTTAATTTTTGTAGGATAATCAATAACTTCGTGAAGTATGGTTCACTCCAGGACCGTAGACACGAGTTGCCAGGTCCATATATTACCGTGACTACGCCAGAGAAGATCAACGAAGTTGAGAATTATTTCAAACAAAATCCAAATGATTCGATTCGGATAGCTGCTCAAGCATTAAAAATAACCAAATCATCATTACACAACATTTTGAAATATTTTTTGAAGTTTCATCAGTATAAAATAAGCACTCATCAATTGTTAACTGAACATGCCATGACGAAACGCATCGAATTTTGTAACACTATTACGGGAATGTTTGAAGCCGAAGAACTTAATGAGAAATTGATTATTTATTCCGATGAAGCACATTTTTGGATGAATGGGTACGTAAAAAAGCAAAATTACCGGTTTTGGGGAACGGAAAATCCCAACATATCGCTCGCGAAATCCCGTCATCCACAGAAAGTAACAGCATGGGCAGCGATTTCAGAAAAAGAAATTTATTTGCAATTATTGGAATCTACGGTAACAGGAGAGGGTTACAAACAGGTTTTGAAAACGAAATTCATCCCTTATGCAAAAAAGAGGGGACTGGTTAAAAATGTTTACTTCATGCAAGATGGAGCAACGCCGGACCGGACTCATTAGGTGTTTGAAGCTACTCATCGCGTATATGGGACTCGAGTAATCGGTCTGGGGTACCCTAAATTTGCTTAAGGCGGACTAGAATGGCCTCTGTACTCACCGGACCTGAACCCTTGTGATTTTTTCTTGTGGGGTTACATTAAAGATCATTGTTACGCTAAAAACCCCAGCACAGTAGAAGAACTGATCGCCGCCATCCAGGAAATGGTTCGCGGCATCTCGAACGATATGTTGGACACAGTTTATCACAGTTTTCAAAAGAGAATTGATTTTTGTGCACAATCTAACGGTTCGCACTTCGAAAATATCTATCATTAATCACTGTACTTTCTCATTATTTTTATAAGATGTAATAAATTGACATAAAAAATATTTGACTGGGTTTTATTTATGTGCGTTTAAAACTGCAGAGTTTCCTCTATTTAAAGCAATTGGGATTTTCTGATTCTGTGCACGTGTTTTAAAATGACAGTCGATTAGTTTCAGCAACTTCCTATTGGACACCTTGTATATATATATATATATATATATATCCACGTATATCCACAGTTACCACGACTTAGCTCATATATTTTACTATACTTAACCCTTAATTTATACTTAATTTATTATACCCAATTATTTGTATATATACTCAACATGGCATCTCAGTGTGGAATATGCAACCGACCACCCAGTAGATGAGGCGAAAACGTAGTATGTGCTGGCGACTGTGGTAAATTATTTCATGTGGCCTGTGCAACAGAAAAGTTCGAATTTAATCCAATCTCGGAAAATCCTACGACTTTTCGTTGCGATTCGTGTGCAATGCATCGTTCTCGCGTTACAGCGCGTACCGGAGAAGTATCGGGATACTTCTCCGGTTAACGCTCGCAGTTCGGATAATTCTTGTTCCAACGTCATACTCCAATACATTTTGTCACAGATGCAGCATTCGAGCTCTTCTACCAACAATATGCTCACCACGATACAGAGAACTTTAACTGATTTACGGGCTGATTTGTCTAAACTCTCGGTTCCACAAGATTTGATGGCTCTGCGAATTTCTGAGCTTGACCAGAGAATCGCAAGCTCTGTGCAAGAAACACAAGCTTTACGAGACGAGCACAGTACACTTAGGAATAGAGTTGATGTCTTAGAAAATGATCTCTCGTCTAGCTCTTCCTATCCTGCTTCGGCAGAGATTACTCTAACTGGCATCCCTGTTGAGGTGTGCGATCCACCTGCAGTTATGGTACAAAAGGTTTTCGAGGCGTTGGGCATCCCTCAACTCGTCTCTGATATTCTCGAGATCAGACCGCTAACAAGAGCAGCCATGAACCCTGTAGGCGATCAAGCTAGCGTCGCGACATCACTTAAATCGGCACTCCAGAGCTTCATTGTGGTCCTCAAGTCTTTCAATGTCCGAGACTACATACTCGCGAAGAAGCGCGCAAAAAATGCTCACAGTGAAGAAAGTATTTGCTCTCGATCGTACTGGTAATATTTTTGCCAACGGGATGCTCACATCAACGACCTATAAGTTGCTACGCAAGACCAGAGCCAAGGCTAGATCTTTAGGATTCAAATATGTGTGGCCTCGTGGCAATGCAATACACGTATGCAATGATGCCGAACTAGATAGTCTTGCTTGACCAGACCGTGGAAATATCGTTACCGAAATGCCTCTAATGCAACGCCGTCCTTGCTCCGTTGAAAATGAACTAAAAATTGCTCAGTTCAACGCAAATTCATTATTAAGTCAATTCGATTATATCAAAGCTCATCTCTCTAGTAATTTCTATCACATTATCTCGATATCTGAAACGTGGTTGAACCCAGCCATTTCTGACTCCCTGATAGCGTTTCCGGAGTACATAGTCATTCGGAATGACCGTAAACTTAAACGTGGCGGAGGAGTGGCCATTTATGTTCACAATAGTCTAAAGATTAAAGTCCTAGCGACTTAGTCAAAACGTGTCTTGAATGCGCCTGAATTCATTATTATCGAAGTTAGGAATACAGCGGCCGAGACCATGCTTTTTAGCTCCATCTACAGGAGACCGAAGGGACATCTTTTTCAGGAATTTCTAGATATAGTTTCGCGTCTTGCAGTCGCATACAAAAATATTGTTATAGGTGGTGATCTTAATTGCAATTTGTTGAGCAATAACCATGAAGCTTCATTTCTTCGAGACTTAACAGCTACTTAATCTTGGCATATAGTCGAGTCGACAGCGACGTTCCACACTACAAACTGTGACTCCTGGCTGGACGTGTTCATCATTGATGACTCATCCAAGCTGCGAAATTTTCATAAGTCCGAATCTCCTTTCGTTGCAGGTCATGACCTAATAACCATGAGCTATATGTTCGATACAAAATCTCTTACTGACCGTGTAATCTTCCGACAAGCTCTGAGTCGCTTCAATAGCACAAATTTCTGCAACTCTCTTCCACTTGTCCTTGAAAATAGTAACATCGATTTGATCAACGCGTGTTCAGACGGGGCCGAGCTCGATGAACGCATTAAACAATTTTGTCAGATAGTTGGATCTGCGTTCGACACTCATATTCCTAAAGTCGCTTTCCAAGTGCATAGACCTTTGGCTCCTTGGCTGACCTTAAGTCAAGGACCTTAAGTCAGGGACCTTAAGTCAAGGACCTTAAGTCAGGGACCTTAAGTCAAGGACCTTAAGTCAGGGACCTTAAGTCAAGAATTAAGAGGTGAAATTTACTTTTCAAGCAAGCCAAACGGTTGAACAATCTTTTGAATCTCGCTATCTATCGACAGTTTCGGGACAAACTCGCTGTGGAATTGAGATGTAGTAAAAATGAGTATCATCGGCGGAGACTAATGGGGGTTTCAGACACAGTCAGATTGTGGAAGGAGTTGAGAATTCTCGGTCTCATCAAATCTAACGTAATCTCTCCTTTTAATTTCTATTCGCCTAATGAATTAGATGAATTTGTTGTGACTGTATCTAACTCATCCGGCAGATGTCATTCAGCTCAACTCATAAATATTGTGAGTACATATATTCCTGATGGTCCAATCTTTGAATTCGTTGAGGTTGATACCGAGTGTGTCTCTTTGCTTATTGAACGCACTGCCGCTTCGTCACTTTCGTCGGGTCCTGATAGCATAAACCCATTCATTCTTCACAATGTTCTCCCAGTACTCTTGAGTACTCCAACGGCTATCTTCAACTCTTGCCTACAGCAAGCTCATTTTCCTCATATCTGGAAGCAGGCCTTTATTCGCCCGCTACTTAAGGTAAACCCACCACCCACCTCTCTGACACAAGACCGATTGCAAATCTTTCCGAACTATCCAAGATCCTCGAGCGAATTGTTCAACAACAATTATTAAAATTCGTCACAGATAACAATATCATGGATACGAGGCAGTCTGGATACAGACAGGGTTTCAGTACCCAAACAGCGCTTCCCCGTCTTTGCCATGATGTCAAAGCTGCGATGAATGAGAGATGTATTACTATCTGGGTGTTGTTTGATTTCAGTAACGCTTTTGACACTGTTCCTCATTCAATTTTATTACAAAAACTCAGGATAATTGGCTTTTCCGATAACGCTTTGAAATGGGTTTATGCTTATCTAACTGCCAGGTCTCAGGCGGCCATCAGCGATGAGGGCCTCTGCTCAGCGTGGCATAAAACTAATGCTGGTGTTCCGCAAGGGTCGGTTTTGGGACCATTGCTTTTCTCGCTTTTCATCAATGACATCGGGACTAAACTAGCTTACTCCAGTCACATGGTATTTGCCGATGATACCCAAATATATCTCAGCTGTCCACCTGCTGATATTGGCATTAGGCTAAACCGAATCTCTAGCGACGTCCACAAGATAGCAGTATATGCAAAATCGAATGGACGAATTAAATTTACAAAAATCACTCGTACTAATTCTAGGAAGCAAAGCATATGTCAACATGATTAATCTCGATTAATTGCCATCCATCATTGTTGACGACACTCCTTTACCTTACGTAAGTGAGGTACGCAACCTGGGAGTTATCTTGTCGTCAGACCTTTCGTGGAAAAAACACATAACTACAGTACCACGTGAAATAAATAATTCCCTGCACAAATTAAAATACCACAAAAATACATTGTCCCGGGAACTCAGGACTACCCTTATTACTTCCCTTATATTTCCAATCCTGGATTACTGTTCGTTAGTTTATAATGATCTAACTGCAGAGCTCAACTACAAATTACAGAAGCTGATTAATTCCACCATTAATTACATTTTCGACTTGCGCAAGGATGAGCACATCACTCCGTATCGGAGACAACTAGGCTGGCCGTCGGTCAGAGTCCGTAGACTGTACTTTATGGGCATCATGACCTTCAACATAATAAGCAATAATGCTCCATCATATTTCGTAGAAATATATAGGTTATCTGAACCCTCGCTTTATTCGGCTCGACGTAGTGCCATGAACACTTTTCATATACCGAACCATCGTACGTCGACCTTTGGAAACTCGTTTGTGGTTGCATTTATGTATTTTTGGCACTCTATTCCAATTGAAATACGATCATCACCTAACCTTCAAATTTTTAAGTCCAGATTGTTTGCGCATCTCTTCGAGCAGGATACTCTTAGCTCTTAGCTTTTAGTTCTAATTACTGTGCTGTAGTCTGCGTACTCTTTGGCGTTTATTTTATTTTATTTTATTTTAAGCTCCTATCAATCTTATACGCTCCTATGTTATTTTATGTTATTTTATCTATTCTGTTATTATTATTATCTCCTATGCTATTTTATCTACTTTTTATTAGTATACATAATCAGATTTTGTTGCACTTGCTTAATCTTATTATTTTAGTTATGCTTTATATTGTATGTTTAGCCTTAGATGCTAGGTACTTGCAAACTCAATTTTTATTTGAAAGTTATTATTTTAAAGTTTTTATGAAAATGCTTTTGTTATTATTATTATCCTAGATTATCTACAGTATTGGCACTATTATCTTTACTTTTATATTATTGTTTATGTTACAATTTTTTTAACCTCTTATTATGCTTTCTCCTGTACAAAAACTATTATTTCAACAAGTGTACACTATTGCCTGAAGGTCTAACCAAGGCATAAATAAATCTTCAATCAATCAATCTCTCAATCAACTCCCCGCATCATCAATTATCGCGTCCTGGACTTCACTTCGACCTGACGCCATGTACCTCGTCCCTGACTTCCCCAGAGCACAGGTATAATCGACTGCATTCCAATCCCTCTTTACACACCTTACGTGACTATTCCCCGAATTCCTACTCTACGGCCCTTTTATCGCTCCTGCTCCCACGGACCCGCCTAGTTAATGCATCTGCTTTTGCTAGAATCCAGAAATGCACGTGTGCTCGGTTCCTGCCGAATTTTCCAGCCGCTTTCCCAAAAATCCACCCCTCTACAAACACTCTCCCACGGCCGTTTTCTTTATAAACACCTCGCGCGATGGTTCTGTAAGCATTTTACTCCTTGACTGTACTGGACGAATGTTGTAGCCAGACTCGTTGAATAAATCTTCCTCACGATTCAATCAAAGTGTCAACCGTGTCCTTGCATCCAAAAACCGCGCTTCGAAGCCAAGCTGGTCACCGACCTTCGCAATCAAGAAAGATCCATTTTGCGACATAACAAACTAGTGCTAAGTGTGGGGTACGCCAGCTTTAAGTGTTACATGTTTGGAATCGAGTGACTACGCCAGGCGTCAACAAGGAAGATTACATCAACGCAGGATTCGCACAACAAATCGGTGAGTAAAAAGTAATTTGCTCAATACCGCGAAACTGAGAATATCGCAACCGATTCCGAATCCGAAACCACTAGCAACATGTCGCTTTTAAACATGAACGAATCCCTAAAGAACGCGATGAATAAAGTGTTCGATCGACAGGGGGATAAAGAAGGACTTGGGCATGAGACAGAACAACTCTCACGAGCTTTAAGTGTAATTTTAGAAGAATAGTTTGAAGAGGTCACGCCAAAAGAAGCAATAGAGCTCATTAAAGAATTTGACGGAAAAAAATCGGAGTTGAGGCATATATAGCATCAATCAAAGACATTCGACAACAAGTAATGCGACAGGACTATCTACGTCGTTTAGTAATCGTGAAAAAAATAATAGGTGACGCAGCGCGCGAACTGCAAGAATACGAAGTCGATACGTACGAACGACTTTACGAAGGACTCCGCATTCTATTCGGTAACTTACAACCTGTTGGTGTTTTCCGTAACAAACGCCCGCGCATGTTCCAACGAAGGAACGAGACCATGTCAAAATTTACCAACAGATTCCTCAAAATCTGAAACCAAGTGCTAGCAGTGCTCGCGAACTCTACTCCAAATGAAAAAAAAAGAAAATTAATAATCGAGTACGAGAGAGAGCAGGGCCTCGAACAATACTTGTTGGGACTCCGAAAAGAAATATCCACCGAAATATTATGTGCGCAACGACCGGACAATATTCGAGTAGTCATCGCCAAGGCTCAAGCCGCAAAAGCCTACGACTATACTCGGAAAATGATGACGCGCAACCTTAACATCGCCGACAGAATGCCAAGTAACGGTCCACGTCATCGGGCACCTCCGGGTCCATGTCTACCCACAAGTTCATCCGGAACACAGCGAGCGCAAGTATCTTGCAATTATTGCAAACGCATCGGTCATCTCGAACAAGATTGCGGCACCAAGTTATGGGAATCGCAAAAACAAAGAAACCTCATCACGCAGGAATCGGTTCGTCGAAGAGATGGACCACCACCTTGTCCGCCTTTACGAGTCAACCACTTACATGTAGAGGAGACAACCGAAATCAAGGATGAGGGTCAATTCCTCGAGTTAACACCGTTGGATGCGCAAAGCGAGTTGTCAGACTCTCCATGTGAGACGTACGAGGACCAGGAAGATTTCTACTAGATACCGGAGCCGCCATTAGCCTCATTAAACTAAGCAGCCTCAAGGGAACTTCACTGGGGTACAAAAGGCTCAGTACAGAATTTAAAATGGGCAATGATTTACACAAATCATTGTTTGTTACGCAACAAGAGTACGAGGGACAAAAACAGATGTTTCACGTCGTCCCTAATCACTTTCCCCTTGAGGAGGACGCATTAATCGGCGTCCCCTTTATGGAGTAATACCGAACGTACATCGGTATCGGAAAAAACAACTTCCTGCAGATCAATGGAAAAAGACTCGGGTTCGAATTGCTAACCATCACAATCCCAGCAAGATTCATTCACTTCATTACCATACCAACAAACATTGCAAATGAACCCGCCCTCACGAGCGATGAAAATTCAGATTCCATGGTACCTTGCATATTCGTAGCAAAGGACCATGAAGCCTGAGTGCCAGCAATAAACGACTTGGAAGGCCCTAAACGAGTCACGGTAGACGTACTACGTGGAATACCCTTAATAGAACTTACCCCTTTGCCGGCGGAAGCGCGCCGAGACGCACCGGCGGACGCATTAAGGATCCACGAAATTGAAGAACACAATTCGTCAGAGAGAATTCGAATGCTTAAAGAAAACGTGCGCTTACAGCACGTATCACCAGAACTGGCTGAACAGGTGTGGGACATCGTGTCATCCTGCCCCGACGTGTCCGTTCTACCTGGCGACCCACTGCCAGGT
This sequence comes from Ophion ellenae, assembly GCA_963210295.1. Taxonomy (NCBI): domain Eukaryota; kingdom Metazoa; phylum Arthropoda; class Insecta; order Hymenoptera; family Ichneumonidae; genus Ophion; species Ophion ellenae. Next base: position 5,728,158 of record OY723392.1, read on the forward strand.
ACAAAAGCGATCAAACACCGCACTATCAGTGACGATCTACCAATAAACGCCAAACAGTACAGGTATCCTCCGGCACATAAGAAGAAGATCGATCGACAGGTCAACTAGATGCTGGAACAAAGACTTATCGAGCCAACTGACTCCCCGTACAACGCCCGACTCTGGGTGGTACCAAAAAAATCTGACGCATCAGGAAAGAAAACATGGAGAATTGTCATCGATTTTCGAAAACTAAACGAGAAGACTGCTCATGACGCGTATCCCTTACCGTGCAAATTCTAGATCAATTAGGAAGAGTGAAATATTTTTCTGCTTTCGATTTAGCCCCAGGGTTCCACCAAATTCCGATAGACGAACAAGAAATAGAAAACAGCCTTCTCGACATCGTCGGGACTCTACCACTACAACAGAATACCTGTTGGGTTGCAGAATGCACCCGCTACGTTCCAGCGCATGATAAACAATGCTCTACGTGGTCTAGTCGGCAATACCTGCTTTGTGTACCTCGATGACATAATTATATATGGCAATACGTTAGAGGAACATAACAAAAAACAAATGGATGTGTTGAATCGCGTACGCGAAGCAGATCTGAAGCTACAACCGAATAAATGCGAATTCCTTCGCCCAGAACTGGAGTTCTTGGGACATGTAATATCTGAAGAAGGAGTGAAGCCAAACCCGAAGAAAACTGAAGCAGTCACAAATTTTCCGGCGCCAAAGGAGCCCGAAGAAATTAGACAATTTCTTTTCTAGACTCGGACTGGGCAACGAAACATTTCCGCCAATACTTGTACGGAAAACATTTTTAAATCATCACCGACCACAAGCCGCTTATCTGGATATTAAAGGCCACTGACCCTCCGAGTAATAGCCGCTTGATGCGACTGCGAATGAAGGTGGAAGAATACGAGTACGAACCCAGTTATAATAAAGGCTCTGTTAATACCAATGCAGACGCTCTTTCTCGTATCTACACTGTGACGACCAGAGGACAACAACGATCGAGGCTCACAGCAGGAGATAAGTGTTGCCACTCAACACACCAAGGATTGTGACGACGACTATCCAGCAGAGCAACAAGAAGAACCAGCAATGGAAGACCCACCACTGTACATGGAATTCGAGTTATCCGAAAACATTCCTTTGGTTCTCGAAATTAGCGAGGATATTCCACCTAGGGACGTTCCTGCTCTAAAAATAGTGGACACACCAAACAACGCCACGGACTGCCTTTACGTTGGTTTTTCCGAAAACGAAATTAACTGGTACAATCGGATTGCAGCCGTTCTAACAAAGGAAGACAACGCAACGAAAATTCACTTGGGCTGCGACCACCTCTGCGCTCACCCGGGGACAAAGACCCGGGTTAAACAAATCATTAATTTAATCTGATCAGCGCGAAAGAATCGCCCTCCATTGTACTTCCACGACAGAGAACGTTATGAACCAGGTACCGAAGAGGACCGTTTGCACATCATAAAGGAGCACCATAGGACTAAAGCGGCTGGGCACTTCGGCATAGCCAAGACCCTCGACCGCATAAAGGCAGTCGCTACCTGGCCGAACATATAAAGGGATGTCGGAGATTATATCCGGAGGTGTGACACGTGCCAGAAGATCAAATTGGTGCTCATACGGCCGCAAGCGGAGCCGTGATCACAGATACGCCCGAACGTCCGAACGATAAGATCGCGTGGACCTCGTAGGACCCATTCCTGAGTCAACAGACGGATACAAGTACATAATGTCGGTACAGGGCCAATTGACGAAGTACATTACGTTAATTCCTCTAAAGGCTCAAGATGCTTAAACCACCGTAAGCGCACTGGTTGAGCATTTCATTTACATTCATGGTGCAGCAAAGAAGATCCTCACGGACGGGGGCCGAAGTTTCATCAGCCAAACGTTTACACACCTAGAGAAACTCTTTAGGATTTCTCACATGATGATAACAACGTTCCATCCTCAGAGCAACAGCAGCCTCAAGAGAGTTCATGTACTAATTAAAGAGCAGATCAACGCCCTCATCCATGACCACCGCGAGGACTGGGACAAGAAGCTGAAATTCGTCTCAATGGCCTACAACACGACAAAGCACGAAGGCATTGGATTAACACCTTTCATGATGCAGTTTGGACGAAAGCCAAACATCCCAAACAGCATCCCCATCTACCGAACTAAAGCCACCATTGACGAATACTTCGAGGGATTTCGCGCGGAACATGAACGGAATTTGAAGAAAAGGCGTAACCACCTGATCGCAGCAAAAGAGCGCTGCAAAGCTAACCAGGACTCTCACATCCATCGACCTGCCCCAATCTTCAACAAGGGTGACGGGGTTCTCGTTGCTCAAGAACGAGATGAATCCCCACTCGCCCTGAAGTGGGAAGGTTTGAACGAACGTCCGACGTTAACGAATTCTTGAACGAACGTCCGACGTTAACTACGAAATTCTACTTAGAAATAGGAAAAAACTAATTCATTTGCCTGGCCAATGAGGTATTCCAAATTGGAGCCAGTCTCGGGACCAATCCATCTGGAACATCTGGGGGACGTGGTAATGTCCCAAAAAACTTGGACCGTTATCAACTACGTCGACCTCACCGAGATCAATTTGCAACGAGACGAACTATTCAGCATCGCCGATAAGCTATCGACCGTATGTAATGCTACGCAAGGAACAACGAGATCCTTAGAGTCAATAACAATAGAGACTGTACGAAGTAGACTGCTCCGAATCGAAGACCATAAAATCCGACAGACCACCCTACACGGAACCAACAGAATACCACTTTTAGGGACCTGCCTTGAACAGACTGACAATATGGTCATGAGACCATTTAGAAAAGCCCACGCATATTGACGCAACGCAACTGAAATTCCTCGGACAATCATTAGACGAAGTATCAGAGAAAGATGAAAAATGTTGGACGCCGTCGACGAAACAAATCATTATCCGAAACAGCTTACGATGGACTGAGATACCATGGATATGCGTACATCTATATTGTAGTTTTAATGTTAGCCTTTAAGATAGGTATATGTACGTGTTTAGGCAACCTGATAGCCAACTTTGTCATGTACCTTCTCGCCTTTTGTCAATGTGTACAACCGTTGTTTCCATACGAATACCACCGACAGCGTCCTATATGAAACTCACTATCCACCCGAAGAACTTGTAGTCTTATCAAACCGAAGGCAACACTCCGATACTCGCTCGACTATACGACACACCAATAGACGTTATTTTCATTACCCTAAGGTATAGAAAATCGAATTACGGCTTTATGGATTTTCTAAAATAAGGGGGGAAGTGTAACGAGGCCCTTTCCAGGCCATGTCTTTTTCCTTTCCACAGACTCTCTGTACCCTAGCCAACTCCCCCGCATCATAAATTATCGCTTCCCGAACTGCACTTCGACCCGATGCCGTACACCTCATCCCTGACTTTCCCAGGGCGCAGGTATAAACGTCTGCATTCCACTCCCTCTTCACACACCTTACGTGACTATTCCCCAAATTCCTCCTCTACGGCCCTTTGTATCGCTCCTGCTCCCACGGACCCGCCTAGTCAGTGCAGCTGCTTTTCCTAGAATCCAGAAACACACGTGTGCTCGTTTCCCTTCGAAATTTCCAGACGTTTTCCCGAAAATCCTTCTCACTACGAACACTCTCCCACGGCCGATTTCTTTATAAACACCTCGCGCGATAGTTCTGTAAACATTTCGCTCCTAGACTGTACTGGCCGAATGTTGTAGCAAGACTCGTTGAATAAATCTTTCTTACGATTCAATTAAAGTGGCTTTGGATCACGCTTCGAAGCCAAGCTGGCCAACGACCGTCGTAATCAAGAAAAATCCATTTTGCGACGTAACAATATGAACAATGTCTGGTAAAAATGTAAACAAAATCAATAGAAATCAAGAGCACGAGCTCGTTTTACCTTAAGGGCTTACACCACTGTGAACGTCCAAAATTGAGTGATATTACGCGATTTTTTTTTTGCAGGAGGACAAATAAGAGAATACTAATATTCAAGGATGTTATTAGTCTTATCTTCAAGTGAACGAAAAGAAATGTATATTTAAAAATTATACCAAATGGTGGCGCTGGAGTCATTCTGGCGAGGCATATTAAATTTGAGACGCTCTGCGGCATGCAGTATGGATGACGCAAATTTGATTTAAGAAAAAAATTGAAAAATTTCTATCAATTTACACGAGTATAGCTAGAGAAATGCGTAGAGGATTGTGAAAATATAATTTTTTGTGTAATTGACAAGTGTTAAACGATGTAAATTGATTTTCGACAGAAAAAAGGACAATCATTTGTTAATAACTAATGTTATAATTAACCGATGAAAAATCCCGTATGTATTTCTCTTCTGAATGTTATTTTAAAGATGTACTCGAAATTTGGGGTGCAAAGAATGAAAATTGTTGGAGTTATGCGTGCCGTTTTGAAAAATTGTGTTACGAGGGAAACGGTCGATGTCACGCACACGGGCCAGTCACTGCCACCGCAGACCCACATGGGCCTGCGGACCTTGTTTTACAGGTAGCAAACTTTTTCCCCCCTATTCTAGATGGTTCAAAGCATCTCATAACTCAAGTAAAAAAATCAGTTTTCAAAAAATTCTACAGTGGTGTGACCCCTTAGATCGGAGTACACGGTGACAATTGTTCGTCGCGTCTCTTTGAACGAGGCCTCTCTTTTTTCTACGCAAGGTTCGTTCGCTCACTGCTGCGAGCTTGAATCTCCTATTCGCCAATAAAATTCAAAACGAGAACAAGACAATGATTGCCAAAAAATCGAGTGGTTTTTAATCGAACCAAATAATCCTATTATTTTTTCTGCTCTACCTGCGGTCATTCGGATTAACTTCCCAAATTGAAACGCGTCATCTATTGCTAACTCATGTCGAAGATTACTTTAAGAAGTAAAAAAAGAACGCCTAGCAAAAAAATTCTTCCGAAAACATTATCACTTGTTTTACCATGTAAAAATCCGGATTTATCGTAGAATACTTTTGATTTTTATTTAAAGAATGGTTTTATTATATGTTTAAATTCGAATGTACAAAAAAGTGAAATAACTTTTTATAAAATAGCCAAGCAAGTTTACTAAAAATGTTGTGAACAAAATTATTAAACCTCAGAAATGATATTTTGCGTATTATTTTATTTTTATTTTCAAAAATCATATCGCTATTGTAACATGAAATTGGTGTCAACATTATATATTAGGAGTACAAATAAGTCTTCGCCGTTTCTACCGTTTATACCGCCGACATCGGGCAAGGATAACCTTGAAAAATTAGCGATTTTGTGTCAGCATTACATCATTTTTTTGTGCGAAAATCTCGAGTTTTGAGCCGCATAAGCGTCATTTGCGGGAACTCTTGCGTTTGGCTGGTATCTCCCTCCAATTATGCATCTAATTCCGCGTCTTCGTGCACTTTCGGCCTTCTGCTACGTTCTTTGTCTTCGACGTTTCGACCAAAACTCGACATTTTTGCACGAAAAAAAATTATTTGATGCTGATACAAAATCACCAATATTTCAAGGTTATGGTCTTGCCAGATGTCCAACCTTACGTTATGACGTTTTATATCTGACACTTTCAACCATAACCTCCTAGTGGAGCCATCTTTTGTCAAACGGCGGCGACTTATTTGTACTCCCATAAAAGTACAATGTAAGTACCACACAAGTATTACTGGAAATGCTGCGCCACGACTTAGCGTGCATGGTTAAGAAGCGAAGTTTGAATATACACGGAACAAGACGATCGGCGGTGCTCGCTCGGCTTGTCATCGATTACGTGTGTTTATTAATCTACGTCGCAATACCACACTTCGGTAAATGCATAACGACCATGGAAAAGCGATATTTCGAGTTCTCAAATGAATTCTCAAGGCTTTTGCGATTGTTTGAGTTTTATTTAATGTTATTATATTATTGTTTGCATTTATGGTCGTACGTTATTATTTATTATGGTCGGTTGCTTTGTTTGTATTACGTATAATATATAATTGTGATTCGAACTTTTTATTATAATAGTAATATGTTTTCTTAAAATAAAATGTTGAGAAGAATAGTATTTCTAGGGTTTGACAATTTTGTGTACGTTTCTAGTAAATTTGCTTGGCTTTTTCATAAAAAGTTATTCCACTTATTTTGTACGTTTGAATCGAAAAAGTAATAATGTAAATACAAGTATCGTTTGAAAAAAATCACAAGTATTTCGAGGTTAGTTAAAATTTTGTAGATAGTGAAAAGACCGATAATTTTTTCGAGGGCATTTTTTTTACTTGTTCAAGTTTTGTAAGGGGTTTATCTTAGATTAAAGGAGGTTTCTGCCTCCGTGGGTCAAACATTTTTTTGTTTTTCTTTCTTTTATCGGAAAGACCTAATGTTCAAGACTACGTTCAGCAAATGTCAAGTCGATATAAATCAAATTCGCACAGTTATAGGCCGACGAAGAGAAGGAAATTCAAAGCGCTTCGGTCGGCGCGACACTATAAGCCGCAACCGATGCGGGCTAAAGTAGCGTCCTTTCGTCCGTATTCGTCGGAAATACCTACCTGACCAGTATATATGTATGTGTAAGGCCCGGTTCCACAACTCTCGGTTAACCGAGTTAACCGAAGTTTAAGGGTGACTGGACCAACCAGAACCACGCTGAGCTGGCTCTGATTGGTCCAACTCTCGGTTAACCACAACTCGGTTAACCGAGAGTTGTGGAACCGGGCCTAAAAGGTCCGTTATGAAAGCAGCTGTCTTGGGAAGCGTCCTCAGTACGATTGTAAACTTGAATAGTAACGGACGATTTCAAAGTTTTAAAAGCGAGGTGCAAAATGTATAAAGCAAAAAAATTCAACCTCGATAAAAATGAGCGGCCAGGTCACAAATTTAAAAAAAACGACGATTCAGTGGTAATCGGCATACCACTAAAAACGAAACGTTGAACGCAAGTACGTCGGCACAAAAACTAAAGAATTCGCGTGATACTGATACCATTGATCCAATGTTCGGGTACCGCATTATCAATTTTACTTGTTTTCCACACTTAGTACTTTATTAAAATGCAAGGCATATGAAAGTGACGTACAGTTTAACGTGAAAGGCGAACAAGGTTTGTGATTCCAGCTCTGTGTCATGTGTGATTGTGGCTGCACCGAAATTGAATCTAGCCCGAAAATTTCGAACAAATCTTTAGAAATCAATCGACGAATCGTGTTTGTATTGCGTTTACTAGGATTGCAGTTGTATTGCGTTTACTAGGATTGCAGAGCATAAATCTTTTTGTGGCATGATGGATTTGGGTCAAGGAATGGCTAACAGCACATATTATGCATGCTTTGAAAATGCGTTGACTGCTGCGAAAACTACGGTCGACGTACTGCTCAGAAAAGCGGCAGAGGAAGAAATTGAAAAAAATGCTGCAGCGGGATATGAGACATCTCATTTGGCCGTTTTAGGTGATAGAACTTGGAACAGGAGAGGTTTTTCATCGTTGTCAGGCGTAGTCACTCTGATTGAAAAACATTCCAGTAAGATGCTGGACCTTGTTGTGAAATGCAAGTTTTGCCAAGTCTGTAATTACTGAAGTGGCAAAGAGGGCACTGAGAAGTTTGATAGCTGGTACGAAGACCACGAAGGAAATTGTGCATGCAATCACACTGGAAGCGTGATTTACACGATCCGAGGAGCTTCACGGTGTAAAATATACCAACGACATAGGCGACGGGGATACGAAAATTTTCAAATCACTTCTGACAATACGACCGTACGGGGATCAATTGATAGTGACGAAGAAAGATCGCGTTGGACACGTCAAAAAGCGAATGGGGTCAAGATTGAGATCCGAAAAGAAGACGACGATAGGGGTTGGTGGAAAAGGTAGTGGCAAACTGACGGACAAATTGATTCGTGACTTGCTCAATTACTATGGATTCGCAATTATTAGAAATTCTGATTCTGTGACGGCCATGAAAAATGCTATTTGGGCGACTTTCGATCACAAATGCTCGACAGATGCGAAGCCGAAGCACGACAATTCTGCGCCCGGGCCTGACTCGTAGTGCAAGTAGGGACGCGCAGAGGCAGACAACAAATTACATTAATTTAAACACGAACAACCACTTGCGACTGAGGCTCAGAAACTCTGTCATCCGATATACTCAGATCTGTCCTCAGACGATCTGTTGCAACGCTGTTTGGGCGGACATACCCAAAATAATAACGGGAGTTTTAACGCTGTGGCGCTTAGATCCAAAACACATGTTTTGCTCGAAAAAAAATATCGAACTGCTACGATGTATGATGGAAGTTATGGGTATCTTAATTAGACCCCAGGCAAATATAATGGCCGACAAAAGGGATATGGTGCGCGTGAAAAAAAGCTGTCGCTACTCATTCCGCATCATCAAAAGAGGCAAGATTGGCACGAAGACTGGAGCGGACGGCTCAAGAAGAACTTTTCGAAGAAGAGGAAGGTATCCTCTATGCTCCTGGCATAGCAGATTAGGTGTAAGTATGAAACTTTTCATTTTATTCGCACGTAAACTTCGGTTTAACTTTAAATGCGTTTTTCTCGAAACTATATTTTTTAAGTTTGCGGAAGTGCTCCTACACGCCCTAGATGAGCAATGTTTATGAAATTTGGCAGGCACGTGTACAGCAACCGCCTTCATGAGTTCAACTAGATTTATCCAAAAATATCGAAAGTTTTTATTTAATGAACAAAAAACTGCGACATCTTTTGGGAAAAAAGACAAACTTCGTTCCGATTGCTCACTATTTCTTTATTTTTCAATTTTTCTTCTTGATTCTAGAAATAAATTTAGTAACATAGACTTTGACCATCGTCTTACTAGCGGAAAAATATATATCTCAATTTTACTGCTGCCATATATTTAATGGTTTGAAACGCATACAGTCGGATATTTATTGGCAGTGAGTAGTATAGCTAGGCCGGTTCTAACGCAGGTCCTCTGAGGGGGGTGTGGGGCGGGGGGTTCACGCGGGGAGGGGTATGACGTCACGCGGGGAGGGGTATGACGTCACGCGGGGCGAGGTATGACGTCACGCGGGTAGGGGGTCTCGGCGGAGTGGCTGACCTCTCTCTCTCTCTCTCTCTCTGTCTCTCTCTCTCTCTCTCTCTCTGTCTCTCTCCCTCTCTCTCTCTGTCTCTGTCTCTGTCTCTCTCTCTCTCTCTCTCTCTCTCTCTCTCTCTTGTAGCGACTGTCGCCAGAGAGCCAAGTTGGTTGACCCGTGTCGCTGAGACAAGCGATCGGATTACACGTATGCATGAGAGAGAGAGAGCGAGAATGAGAGATGGAGCGACCGCATCGCATGCATGTGAGATAGAGCGACTCATCTGCATGTATATAGACATATACACTTTAGACATTCAGCGATTAAAGCAATTGGGTTTGGATGGGTGAAATCCAAAAAAAACCGCCGCGCACGTCTTCGAACATCTATTGCATCTCAAGGTCAAAATGCCTGGGACATTCGCAAAAGAATAAAATTATGCGAATGATATTGCAAGCGCTTCGCGGATCTCGTCGAAAAAGTTGATGTCAGCAAAAATCTAAAAGTCTGTAGAAAAATATATAATGAACAAATGCACACGGCACCAAGGATGCAGCTGTTATAGAAATGGAATATAAATCGTGATTGAGAGGAACACACTTTCAGCGTACATAGGAAAAAAAGCACCGTTAAAATGTCGATTCAGCATCACGTGTCATCTCAAGGTCAAAATGCCTGAGATATTCACGAAAGAATAAAATTATGCGATTGATTCTGCGAGCGCTTCGTGAATCCCGTCGAAGAAGTTCATGTCAGCAAAATCGTGAAGTCTGCAGAAAAATATATAGCGAAAAAATGCACACGGCACCAAGGATGCAGTTTTTATAGAAATGGAATATAAATCGTGATTGAGAGGTACACACTTTCAGTCAATGTTTGAATTGATCGCGGAGTGCCTCGCGCAGAGACATGACGGATAATATTGAAAAAAATCTTTGCGAGCAAGGGGCTCAAATTAGTTCGGTCGAAGAGTACATTGTGTGGGAACAACGATGTGACGAGTATATCGAGTCGTTAGAAGAACAAAGTCGAATTAAACGACCGCGATTATCGATTGGAAATCGTCAATCGTTGGTAGCCCAAATTGCACGACTTGAAGGCTTCAAGAATTCGGTGCGTCAGCGTTTCATACACACGGGTGCTGGACATGACAATCATGGATTCATATGGCGAGAAATTGATACGGCATTCGAGGGTCGTATCTTGACTGGTGTAGTCATAAATCACAACCACATCGAACCTTAACAATTTCTCAAAGACGCTAGTGATGTCGTGCTTTCACGCGTTCAAACCATTATCAACAATCATGGTAGTGTGAAAATTAATACCGTTTTTAACGGCGAATTTGTGGCGGGTGACAAGCGTGCAAATAAAAGCATTAATACTAAAAACTATGAACTTTTCAATACGTCTGATTTACGCGAGTGGTACGATCAAAGAGTTATTGAGCCCATTTCGACATCACTCGAAGAGTTTCAGGAACGCGACAGCGGGTGGGCATTGTCACGAATATATAACTTGACTATGAATATAAATAAATATAATCCAATGCGTGCGGGATGCCACATAATGTTATCGCGGTCGATAATGCTGAAAAGAGCAGTCGTTAATGTGAAATCGAGTGATCAAGCATGTTTCGCATGGTCCGTAGTCGCTGCTCTTTATCCAGCCCAACGTGACAGTGCGCGTGAATCTTCATACCCACACTACTCGACAGTGCTAAATGTTCAAGACATTGAGTTTCCAATGACTCTGAATCAAATTAAAAAATTTGAAATTCGTAATGACATTTCAATCAATGTATACACCATTGAGAACGACAGCACTCTTCCAATTCGCGTGAGTGAGCGAAAGAGAGAAAAGCATGTCAATTTGCTCTACGTGGAAGATCCGCAGCAAAACATCGTTGGACATTTCGCGTGGATCAAGAATTTATCAAGGCTCGTCAGCTGGCAATTAAGTCAGAAGCATCATCGAAAATACATCTGTGATAGGTACGTAGATTTGATATGATTTAATGTATCAAAATAATTAGTTCGAAACTGATTTTTTGTTTATTTTCGCAGATGTCTACACTACTTTCATTCGGAGCAAAAATTGCAAGGGCACACTGTGGACTGTGGCCAGATCAAGGACTGTGCCGTCCGTCTACCGAACGATGCGAACAAGTGGCTCACTTTTAAAAACTTCAATCATAAGGAGCGACTTCCATTCGTAATATACGCCGATCTTGAGTGCGTTCTTGCGAAAACGAATGAACAAAACATGTACCAACACCACGAGGTTTCTAGTATTGCATACTACGTACATTGTTCATACGATCAATCGTTATGCAGATATGAATCGCACCGTAGTAGCGATTGCATTGCATGGTTCGTCGAAGAACTAAAAAATGCATCATTGCATGTAAAAGATATTTTATCTTCAAATATCTCCATGGTACAGTTAACATCCGACGAGGAGCTCGAATTTCGAAGCGCGATTAAGTGTCACATATGTGAAGAAGATTTTGCACAAACCGATACACGAGTTCGCGATCATTGTCATTTAACTGGGCGTTACAGAGGCCCCGCCCATTCGAATTGCAATCTAAATTTCAAACAATCATTTTTCATCCCGGTAGTTTTTCACAATTTGTCTGGCTATGATGCGCATTTTATAATCAAGGAAGTGGCCACCGCGTTCGAAGGGAAAACTTACGTGCTTCCAATAACAAAAGAAAAATATATTTCGTTCACGAAAACTGTTCAAACTACTACCGAAGAAACAAAAAACCAAATTAAATTACGCTTCATCGATTCATATAAATTTCTAACCACAAGTCTTGAGAAATTGGCATCATTTTTAACGACGGACAAACTGAAAATTTTACGCTCACAATTTGGTGGCCTACCGATGGATGATTTTACATTATTAACACGAAAAGGTGTCTTCCCGTACGAATACATTGATCATGTCAGCAGATTGGAAGACACGTGTTTGCCGCCGCGCGACTCATTTTACAGTTCCTTGACCGGGGAAACGATCAGCGCGAGCGAGTACATTCACGCTGAGAATGTCTGGGAGCGGTTTTCCATTCAAACGCTTGGCGAATATAGCGATTTGTATTTGAAGACGGATGTCTTGTTATTAGCAGATATTTTCTAAAATTTCCGTGATACGTGTATTGAAAGTTATGGGCTTGATCCGGCGTATTATTACACCCTTCCGGGATATACTTGGGACGCCATGTTGAAATATACGCACATTACGTTTGAATTATTGACCGATATCGACATGATTTTATTCATCGAGCGAGGTATACGCGGAGGTTTAAGCCAATGTTCAAACAGATATGCACATGCTAATAACAAGTACATGCAATCGCACGATCCGTTGAAATCATCATCATACCTCATGTACTTCGATGTGAACAACTTGTATGGTTGGGCAATGTGTCAACCTTTGCCTTATGCTGATTTTCAATGGATCGACAACACATCGGATTTTGACGTATTATCCATAGCGCTAGATTCGCCTGTAGGCTACGTTCTCGAAGTCGATCTCGAATATCCACAACGTTTGCATGATTCGCACAGTGACCTTCCGTTTTGTCCTACACGCGACAAACCACCTGGCAAGCGCCAGGAGAAATTGCTCGCAACCGTATGTGATAAGAAGCGTTACGTGATACACTATCGTAATTTGCAGCAGTGTATGCGTCATGGACTTAAAGTAGCGAAAATACACAGAATTTTGAAATTCACTCAATCCCCCTGGTTGCGTTCATACATCGAATAATACACACAGTTTCGAACACGTGCTACAAATGATTTCGAGAAAAATTTGTATAAATTAATGAACAATGCAGTATTTGGTAAAACGATGGAAAACGTGCGAAACCGTGTAGACGTGAAACTTGTAACAAAGTGGGAGGGACGGTATGGGGCAGAGGCAATGATCGCTAAACCAAATTTTCACAGTCGAAGTGTCTTTTCGGAAAATCTTATTGCCGTCGAATTGCGAAATCTGGAGGTAAAATTTAACAAGCCGATTTATGTGGGTATGTGTATACTCGACATTTCGAAAACATGTTTATATGAGTTTCACCACGAATTCATGATTCCGCTGTATCAGCAAAACTGTAAGGTCATGTATACCGACACCGATAGTCTCATATACCACATCAAGTCTGACGACGTTTACGACGATATGAAGCGTAACATTGACAAATTTGATACGAGCGATTACCCGATGGAAAACGTGTACGGTTTACCGTTAGTCAACAAGAAAGTGCCCGGTCTCATGAAAGATGAAAATAATGGTATGGTAATGACGGAATTTGTGGGAATGAGAGCAAAAATGTACGCTTTGCGAGTCGATGGTAAAAAAGACACGAAAAAGGTGAAAGGTGTGAAAAGTAATGTCGTCGCGCGAACAATAAATTTCAATGACTACACTCGCTGTTCACGGGAAGAAATTGAGATGACTCGTCAGCAGTCTTGCATAAGATCGAAGCTGCACGAAGTTTACACTATTTCAGAGTCAAAAATTGCTCTAAGTCCACACGATGACAAGCGGTATATCGTGCCGAAAAGTACGGACACTCTACCCTGGGGTCATTATAAAATAGCATTGTAAATGTTAGGCTACATTGTATATATTGTTATAAAATAAAAATGGATAGATATAATGAATGTAGTAATGTAAATTTGATATATATTGGAAAATATGCATGTTATATATAATGCGAGTATGTTAATGTTTACAGGATATAATAATTTATTTTTATCAGGAATGGTGAATGTATACATAAATAAAATGGTATGCCTATTGTAAATAAACTTTATTGAATTTTTCATATACTTTATAAAAGTTATTACAATATGTTATTTTTGTGTATCCACGAGTTTTGAGATTTATCCATTCCCAACCATTTAACATAAACATCATTGCCCTTTTTGCGTATTATCTTCTCCACGAGATATATGTTTGGATTGGCAACACGTTGCAGTTCGTATTCGTAGAATCCCCCGGCTATTGGATTTCCACTTGAGTCCTCGACTAGGTACGTTACAGGATAAGTTTGCTGCACCTTGACGATTTTAAACACTTCGGTGGTCCAATTTGGTGTGAAACCTTTTTCAAATATTGTCTTGAATTTGCTTACGCGCACAAAATCATTGACTTTGAATCTTGCAGGAGCTGCAATTTTTACATTGCTGTATACGGTGGTTAAGAGTTTCTCCGCGATCGCAGGAGTAACGTCGATGGGCCTCATGCCAATCGTACGATGCTTTCGAGCATTGTACTTCATAACGAGTTGCGGTAACGCATCGATCCACTTGTAATTACCATTGAGTGTAAACATTTTCCACATATTATTTTTGAGAGTGCGATTGAATCGTTCGACGACCGAGGCCTTCATAATAGAGTACGTCGAATAATGATTGATGTTGTATTTCTCCATGAGTCGTTGCACGTTTACATTGTAAAATTCTCTTCCTTTGTCGGTCTGAAGATTTTTCGGATATCTGCTATGATCGTGTATGATTTTCGCGATCGTTGTACCCATTTCGTTGCCAGTTTTACTTTTCAAGGGTACGGCCCATGCATACTTGCTCAACACATCGATGACGGTGAGGATGTAATTGTAGCCTTTGTTGAAACGCGAATACGGCCGCATTTCGACTACGTCAGCCTGCCACAAATCATCATACCCACGTACGATGACACGTCTTCGCGGAAAGTTTTTTCTTGCTGGTGCATGTAATTCCTCCACGAGCTGCTTTTCTTCAGACGTTTTTTCTTCTCCGAGCATATCGTGTGTTTGACCAGACGATTTTTACAAATCTTCCTGCGTTGTGTCAGCTACAGCGTCGGTTACATACTGAATCGTTTTAGACGTATCGTTCATAGTTATTCGAAGCGTATTCTCTAGTGCGATGAATTTCTTCTCAAATTCATCCAGGCGTTCTGTTAACAGCTTGATTTTCATTTCCACGTAACGTTTATTAGCAGCATCGTAATCCCCTTCAGGTAGGGCTACGCCTCGTATTTTACGTGATCTTGCATCGAAGCCACTAGTGGTTAGACAGAGAGCATTATCACGTGTATAATTTCTTATTAGCCCAGTCCACTGATAGTATGAATTATCCTGCGCTCCAAGCGATGATCCGAATTTATTGATCGACATCTCGGTATCAATAGCGATGAAGGAATGATCATTATCATCGATGCATAGGTTAATTTATAATGAGGCCCGCTTCGCGAAGTTCCTCAATAATCGACATTATCTCATTGTCGTGAGCGTTGTTACCCGCGTGTCGTGAAGCTTCCAACAAGCGCAAACGATCGACCAACTCATTGGGATCATTCCAATGCACGTAATCGATTTTGTTGTTATTTAACGTCATGGCGAGCGGTATTTCTATACCTCTTCCAGTTTTTCGGTCGAAAGTTAATGGTCCAATTATATATTTATACTTGAAGCCTTTGTTACCCAATACAGGATTGAGTATATTGCTACCACGTCGATGTGCATTTGTTGCCAACAATATACTTTTATATTTGTTTTTGTCTTCCTCGGTGTATATTGCATCGTCGGGAATTCTCTTGAAGATTAGCTCATAGAGTCCAGGGGTTCCCAAGTATTTTATGCCATCGATGAATATATTATCATCATTATCCACATCGAAACGCTTATCGCCTAACATCATTCCTTCATTGGTAAATTTGACACCATACACGTAATCCATGCTGGAATTTTTGTCTTGTGAAAGAATAGATGAAATATATTGTTGACCGAGTGGACCGAAATGTTCGCGCAATGTATTTTGACCTTCAGCCGTTTGTAATTGACGTTGAACTGTAGACACGAATGACTCGGGCGTAGTCTCAAAAACGTCTTCTTCAACAATGGTGGCTGGTTGCAAGGGTACAGCAGCCATCGACGTATCATCCAGAGATTCCTTTCGTCGCTTGCGTTTCAACTGATTCGGTGTAGAAGTTACCAGCGAATCTTGAAATAACGAACGTGTGCGCTTTGTTCCTTGTTTCACATCCTTCTCTAGGTCCTTTGCTTCCGACATACTCAACGATTCAATTTCCGGCCCAAGAGATTCAACAGCAGCTGATTGCTCAACAATCTGCTTGAGAGGTTCGGTGATTGGCTTGAAGTGTCTCTCCAATGCAAGATCTTCTTCCATTTTTTCAGTCTTCAAAGCTTGATATTTTTTGCGTATTGAGTCGCTTGTTTTCGCAATTTCCCTGGCAATCTTTTCATCAGTATCAATTGTCGTCATCATGCCCACACGAAATTATTTGTCGGTCGTTGCACAGCTGATGTCTCAATGCCGACTGACTACATTACGGTATTGCAAACTCGTTAAATCCATTTCTATATCGACCACCGAACAATGAGCTATCTTTGTCAATCACCATGAAGCCATATTTGTGTTGCCAACATTTTTGGCATAACACCAGAAAATCTTCATACGACATGTCAGTATTTACGTGTTCATTGTAAACATGTTTCAAGTTTGTGCGATCTTGTTTAAATAAAATAAGCAGATTCACATTGTCGCGTATAAGATGCTTGGGAACCTTGGCATATGTTTGGCAAAGGTAGAAACAATCAACGCTCGAGTGTCTGCCCATCGCAAAGTACTCTCTTACTGTATTTTGCTTGTCACATGCTATGTCATCGAAAATAAAAATGGAGTTCGGAAGCGCTTCGTGCGGTGGGATAACATCACTATTATTCGAGAATTTAAAATAGCCGATTTCGTTAATCGATGTCAGCAGATTTTCCAAATATTGATATTTTGGCTGTTGAAGCGATTTCGAGTATACATATAGGTTTTCAAAACGTACACCATTTGGACTTTCTATTAAACTTAACAAAACATTGGTTTTCCCACAATTTGAAGGACCGCAAATAATGCTGCGTATCGTAAGTGGCAGCATGTCTCCATGCTTGCGTACTTGTTGGCCCTCCATTACTTTATCGTCGAAATTGGTCACTTGAATCACCGTCGCTTGTTGCACGAAACGCATGTTTTCTCTCTCGAATCCAAACACACATTCGCCCAAAATGCGTCGTGTGAGGAGTATTTATAGGAGTGCACCGAGCCAAATCTGCTCAGTACTGAGAATGTTTTTATACCTATCGGACGACTGCAGTATTCTCCGCTTAACGGCTCATCAATTACAGTTTATTCCAAAAATTGTTTTGTTACAAAATTTTCATCACTTCGTTGACATTTTGTGGGAGAGGCTTCCCGAACACATAAAGGCTGATTCGGAAGTACAGCAATATCGCCGATGCACGCGCCATTGGAATTTACCAGGACAGCTAATACACATTGACGGTCCAGCACCGTTTATAAATAATTGTGCCGAATGTCAAAGAGAAAAGGCAACGGTTTGTTAAATCGAGCAATAAATGCACTTCCGATCGAGTTACATATTCCGGGATACCAATTTTGTGGACCAGGCACTCAGTGAGAGCAGAGATTGGCACGGGGTGATCGTGGTATAATTCCATTAGATGGCGCTTGTCGCGACCACGATATAGCCTATTCTCGAAGCAATCATTTAGGCGAAAGACACGTTGCGGATAATATACTTGCAACAACGGCACGAAAACGTATTACTGCGAGAGATTCGACTTTTGGCGAGAAAACAGCAGCGACCGCTGTTTGGGCAGCTATGAAAGCAAAAACGAAATTCGGCATGGGAATGAAGACAAAGAACTCATCGACAAAGAAAA
This sequence comes from Ophion ellenae, assembly GCA_963210295.1. NCBI lineage: Eukaryota > Metazoa > Arthropoda > Insecta > Hymenoptera > Ichneumonidae > Ophion > Ophion ellenae. Next base: position 5,746,014 of record OY723392.1, read on the forward strand.
AAAAACCCGTTAAGAAGAGAATACTGCCGATAGCAAAGCGTGGCGGAATTTTGCCAATGTTACCATTGCTGGGAGTTCTTGGCTCACTGGCTGGTGGGGCAGCTGGGATAGCAAAGGCTGTGAATGATAGCAAAGCGGCGCAACGTCAACTTGAAGAAATACAACGTCATAATCGAGCTATAGAAGGCTATGGGCTCTATCTCGCTCCCTACAAGCGTGGACAAGGATGTTCAACTAAGAAAAAAAAAACGCCAAAATTCGGTGAAAATGCCCATGGGTGTAACAACTAATGTACAATTGGAATGCTTAGCCAGACGCATGCGCATACCATTCTTCAGAGGGGTCTTCATGCGCAATAATTTACCTGTTTATGGTGGCGTGCAACTAGATGAGAGCGGTATAGTAAATTTGGATGATGCCGATGGTCCCGGTACGCATTGGGTAGCCTATGCCAAGAGGGGGAGTCATATAATATATTTTGATAGTTTTGGAAATCTTCGACCGCCCAAGGAGTTGGTGCGATATCTTGGACCAAATACCACAAAAATACAATACAATCGAACATCTTATCAGAATTATAATCAGAGTATTTGCGGACAATTGTGCTTGCAATTTCTCCAAAACGTCGATGATCAATATGTATTTAAGCCGTGACAATGTGTCAATCAACTCAGTATTCGAGGGAAACATGTCACTGACGCTTACGTTGACCGGCAAGAGTAGCCTTCTAACCGCAAATTACTTTCCCGCTATAGATTTCAATGATGGTTGTTATGAGCTCGGTTTGACGGATTTTGAAACTTATCACACAATACCAAATGTGAATTCATCAAACAACAAATTTTACTTTGACAATGATGACAAGGAAATTATAATCCCTGAAGGATCGTATGAACTGAGAGCCATAAATGCGTATCTGAATCGTGCAATTTTACTCAAAGGGGTTGATAGTGGTGATGAGGCTGAAAATGAAATTGTTCCTCGAAAGGTTGATAACGATGACCTCGATGAAAATGGTGAATACCCAATCGTGCTACGCGCTAATCATAATACACTAAAGAGCGAAATCAAATGTGCGTACAGAATAAATTTCAGTAAACCTGACAACGTAGGATCCCTGTTGGGATTTTCATCAAATCGAATACTGCATCCCTGGAAATGGCAGGAATCTGATGTACCGATAAACATAATGAATGTCAACATTATCCGCATAGAATGTAGTGTCACCACTGGTGCGTACAGCAATGGCGAGCGTGTACACACGATACATAAATTTTCACCGAGCGTACCACCAGGATATAAGATATCGGAAACGCCTGCGCAAATCATTTATCTTCCGATCGTTGTGCGGAGCATTACGGATCTAACGATACATATCGTGGATCAGAAGGGAAAACTACTCGATTTTCGAGGAGAAGAAATTACGGTGAGATTGCACATACGAAAGCGACGCTTGTGATGCTCGTTCTGTACGACACGGAATACGCCAGAGACAATATTTCTACGCGAGATAATACGATCCCACACGGTAATACTCTTGCAAGAAGACAAGCGGCATTGAGTGTTAAATTACCCGCAAAGAAAAAACTCAGTGCAGCGAATCGTGAATTTTTAGAATCTCTGGGATTTATTGTACGACATACTTGAGGCAAAAGAATGACTGACGTTTTGAATATCAGTGGGGAGCCAATCTTTGACGATCGTATCATCAAAATTGAGACTCATACGTACAATCCGTATGCCAACTCAACGTTTGGACACAGCGATGAAATACGAATTCCTATACAACACCAAGACTTGTACACCCTACCATCTGAAAGTTTTCTCTACGTTGAGGGAAAGTTCACGGTGCTTAAAAAACCAGATGATCAAGCAATAGTAGTATTGGGAAACAATTGCGTTGCATTCATGTTTGATGAAGTTCGTTATGAGCTCGATGGTGTGGAGATTGATCGCAATCGAAACGTTGGAATAACAACCACGATTAAAAACTACATCTCTCTAAGCCCTGAGAGGAGTCATACTTTGAAAAATGCTGCTTGGGATGTAGCACATAATAATGGGGGAAAATATTTCAATTTTTGTGTACCTCTCAACATATTGCTAGGATTCTGCGAAGATTACAAGCGCGTTGTTATCAATGCTCGTCATGAACTAATTCTGATACGTTCGCGCAATGATAACAATTGCGTATTCAGTCAGCATCCATTAGTAGAGGCAGAAGTTGAATTGCTCAAGATACAATGGCGTATGCCTCACGTAATATTAAATGAGATAACTAAATTGTCATTACTTCGAACATTGGAGAGTGGGCGATACTTGAATATGAGCTTTCGCTCTTGGGATCTATACGAGTATCCACTGCTTCAAAGCACAACGAAACACTCATGGACTGTGAAAGCTGCCTCCCAGCTAGAGAAACCAAGATATGTAATATTTGCGCTGCAGACTGGCAAAAAAAATTCTATGGCAAAGGACATTACACTATTCGACGACTGCAAGCTCGCCAATGTTAAACTTTATCTCAACTCGGAATCCTATCCTTACGATGACTTGAATTTGGACTTTGACAAAAACAGATTCGCCATTTTGTTCAATATGTACTCTCAATTTCGTAAATCTTATTACGGCTGTAATAGTGATAATTCTTTGCTCACTATTGCAAAGTTTCAATATAACGGCCCTTTCACGGTTATCGATTGCTCGCGTCAGAACGAGTCTGTGAAAAATGCTACCGTGGATGTGCGAATAGAGTTTGAATGTAAGGAAGATTTGCCACCAAATACTACTGCCTATTGTTTGATCTTGCACGACCGAGTTGTTGAATATTGTCCATTGACAAACATGGTTCGTAAAATTGTATAGATCAGCAAGTAACCCCCCGCTCGATAAATAAATGATTTAAAGACGAGTTTCTTAAATATTGACGTCAGTCATCAATTGATCTTGCTATCGACTTGATCGAGCCATCTTCGTTATGTCTGTACCTACATTTGTCGATCTACAAGGATTCATTGTTGGGAGAAACTTTGTCGTGAAGGAAGTAGCGATTCTAAGAGCGGAATGTGTGCTCTCTCATTACATTTGCGCGAGTATCATACCATGGAGACTTCTCACAAAATTTGAGAGATACGAAGCGTCATGGCTGATTCGGAATCATCATGGTCTAAAGTGGGCCTATGGAAACGTTCCATATAGCATGGCTCAAGGTTTAATAACGGCTGCAGTTGTGGGCCCAACGGAAGTCGATACGTATCCCATTGTATATGTTGACGGCCATGACAAACGAGAATGGCTAGCTGATATATTAAATATGAAAAATGATCTAGTTATTGAAACGTTGGACTTTGGCGATATGGATACCTTAAGTAAATTAGGCGTAAGCTATACTCTACGATGCGAAAAGCATGAAAAAAATTGTGCATTACAAAATGTATGTAAAATGTTTAATTGGTGGTTGAATCATAAAGATTCATGCAAATAAACGAAATGTGACATTATGTGATTTTTTAATTCTCCTCACCCCTTTCTTTCTTACATTATATGTTATGAGATTACACAGTTGTATAAAATATTGCTCTCAAACATTCGAGAGACGTACGTGAGACGTTCGTGAGATGTTCATGAGACGTTCGGAGACGTTCGTGAGACGTTCGGAGACGTTCATGAGACGTTCGGAGACGTTCGAGAGACGTTCGGAGACGTTCATGAGACGTTCGGAGACGTTCGTGAGACGTTCAACAGACGTTCATGAGACGTTCGGAGACGTTCGAGAGACGTTCATGAGACGTTCGGAGACGTTCGTGAGACGTTCGGAGACGTTCGAGAGACGTTCAAGAGACATTCGGAGACGTTCGGAGACGTTCGGGAGACGTTCAAGAGACGTTCGGAGACGTTGGTGAGACGTTCATGAGACGTTCGGAGACGTTCGTTAGACGTTCGGAGATGTTCGAGAGACGTTCAAGAGACGTTTGGAGACGTTGGTGAGACGTTCGTGAGACGTTCATGAGACGTTCGGAGACGTTCGTGAGGCGTTCAACAGACGTTCATGAGACGTTCGGAGACGTTCGAGAGACGTTCATGAGGCGTTCGGAGACGTTCGTGAGACGTTCGGAGACGTTCGAGAGACGTTCAAGAGACGTTCGGAGACGTTCGTGAGACGTTCGGAGACGTTCGAGAGACGTTCATGAGACGTTCGGAGACGTTCGTGAGACGTTCAACAGACGTTCGTGAGACGTTCGGAGACGTTCGAAAGATGTTCGTGAGACGTTCGAGAGACGTTCAAGAGATGTTCGGAGACGTTCGAAAGCGTTCAATAGATGTTCGAAGACGTTCGTGGGTTTGTTTGGGTTTGTTTGGGATTTCACCCAAACAAACCTAACTGCTTTAGTCGGTGAATGTCTGAAGTTAAATGTATATCTCGCTCTATCTCACATGCATGCGATGCGGTCGCTCCATCTCTCATTCTCGCTCTCTCTCTCATGCATACGTGTAATCCGATCGCTTGTCTCAGCGACACGGGTCAACCAACTTGGCTCTCTGGCGACAGTCGCTACAAGAGAGAGAGAGAGGGAGAGAGAAAGAGAGAGAGAGAGAGAGAGAGAGAGAGAGAGAGAGAGAGAGAGGGAGAGAGACAGAGAGAGAGAGAGAGAGAGAGAGAGAGAGAGGGAGAGAGACAGAGAGAGAGAGAGAGAGAGAGAGAGAGAGAGAGGGAGAGAGACAGAGAGAGAGAGAGAGAGAGAGAGAGGTCAGCCACTCCGCCGAGTCCCCCTCCCCGCGTGACGTCATACCTCGCCCCGCGTAACGTCATACCCCTCCCCGCGTGACGTCATACCCCTCCCCGCGTGACGTCATACCCCACCCCGCGTGAACCCCCCGCCCCGCACCCCCCTCAGAGGCCCGGCGTTAGAACCGGCCTAGCTATACTACTGCAGTGGATATAAAGTAGTTCCAGCACCGTGACGTAAATTGAGTGGTTCGACATACGCACCGATGTATCAGTTTTACTCTATCCAAATCACACTAGCGTAAGAGACAGTCGATTTCACCGCTAATAACTGCAGCGGTTGATGCGACGCTCAAAATTAAAAATAATATACACAGGGTAAGGCACATAAAGTGTTACAGACCAATAGCACTCAAACTATTGATCATATTCAAAAATGTTTCAGACAAAAGTTTCAGTGTTCGAGAAGGCTGTCATGCTAGACCACCCTATTTTTTTTATCGGTGAAAGCGCTGGAGCTACGTCAAGATCTACTCCACTTTTTAAAATGAAATGGTACATTTTTTAACCATCTTGTAGAGCACCTCAAGCCGCAAAAAAAAAACATCAGGCGGTCAAAGTCGTTCAAGGTCATTCAAGATCCGTATCGATGATACAAATCGATGATACGAATTTTTTCACTGAAAATTCGAGTTCAATCCAAATTCAAGTTCAAGTACCTACAACTTTTGAAAAAAGCAATCTCTTTTAAATTGCGCACGTACTTCTCTAGGTATTTTAATGTACATTGACGAGAATTTTTGTTATTTGTTCTAGATACAAAATTGTGGATGCTAAATGTCACACCGCAGAGCGCCTAAAAAAAGATAACAAAAGAAAATATTAGTAGTCAGGCATTTTGTCGATCGAAAAAAAAATTCTAACAGCTTGATATTCATACTAAATGGACGTGCAATTAATTTTATGAGTGTATCACATTTTCATACGAAAAAAATTGTTAAATTTGGACATGATTTTATACCCGTTAATGTGGCCTAACCCCTTAAATAACTGCAAAAATTGTTGTGTATAGTTTTTATTACTGACTAAGTGTATGTCACTACATCTTATATTTGAGAATATCGCTCTTACGAGCGCGCGAGGTTCGTAAAGAATATTACCGTTGTTTTTTACCTTGAGGCCGGAGGTGAACTAATACATGTAAATTCCCAGCACAGAAATCGTGTTGATTCCCGATATTTTAGATTTTTAAGGATGCAGCGGTATGCATGCTTTTTAGACTTTAAGACTTATTTACATACAGGGTATTAGACTTTGAAACTTACCTTACCAAGGATGGCCACCTATTTTTTTAAACGTTTGGGCGGCCATTTATGATGGTTAAGGTGAGCTTTTAGAATGGTTTTTCGAGCCCTCTTTGAAAAAAAAACGATAGCGCCCATGTGAGAAAAATAGATCTCAAAGAATTTTTTTTTATTGAAAAAATAGCATCTCCCGCTTACTGAAGCAAAGTCGATTCGACTTCGAACATGGAGGACCCAGATGGAAGTCGTTGAAAAAATGTTATCAAAGAGGAAACCAATATCAGAAACTCGAAATCGAACGATAATTCAAACTTAACTCTGGGGAACGGCGGAATTGGAATAGCCGCGAATGGAGTAGGCGCTGGAGCTTTCGCTGCTATCTTCTTGTCGCAGCTATCATGGGGCCACGAAAGTCATCGAGAAATGTCAGGCCGTGGTCGACGTTCCGAAAAGACAAAAGCGTTCAAGTGTGCGAGTGTCTCATGGAAGTCGAACGGCCTTCATCTATTTGAAGGTCACGTCAAATCGGTGCAAGAAAATACAAATTACCGAAAAGAGCTGGGCATTAGTAAATAATGAAAAGCGAGGTCATAGTGAGGGACTCGACGACTGGCCTAACGGTGAGAACCTCACTGTCTGGATGGACTTTTTGCGGAACTAAAAAAAGCGGTTCGCTACGTCTCGAAACCTGATTTAAGGGGTTGTATAGGAAAACAAAATATGGGTGTGAATAAAAAAAATAATGCGACCTTAAAAATTCGCAGGAAGTGAGTTCATTTTAGAGTTTTGTCACGTCCGGAAGGGACGTGGGCATATATTTTTTTGATTCCCTCCTTTTTTGCCGACAACAAGGGCAATAGCACGGGATGAGGCTGAAAAGGGGTAGTGCTTGGAATGAGTTGAAATTAGGAAATCATGCAGTGATTTGGTATCGAGAAATAATCCGACAAATTTGTACAAACTTAACTATATGTTTATTACAAATAAGTGATCGGATGAATAAGGTTACTTATACAGACAAAATGACGATGAAAATAACTATGAAGTCGGGGGAACAATCGGATTAACATAAAATGAAATTTGTTGCTTAAAGTGATCGCTGTGTTTGTGAGTGTATCGGTGTGTAGGTACGCTCGCTCGCAAAGATATCGGTTGACGCTCGCAGATAAGGGCCTCGTTTACGGACGCCACGGTTAGCATTCGGAAAGCGGTCACCAGCACCAGACTTATGGGGCGCTGAGAGTGTTTATGTAGTGACTTTTATAAGGTGGACAGGTGTTTTTAGAGGGTCTTGCGCGGTGATTTTGCGACTGAAAAAATATGGTTTTTAATGGTTTTTCACGCTTTCTTTTTAAAAAAAATATATCGTATTTTTGTCATGAATAGCATTTGCCAGAGAAAATAGCGTATTCTGGAAAAGAATAAAAAATCCATTTTGCGTGCAGGAGAATGAAGTTTCTAAAATTCCGAATACGGGATACTCCCGAAAAACTTTATTTGTGCTCCCCGTCATGGAGACAAAAATTATCAAACATACGATTAAAGTGTATAAATCGGAATTTAATCAGTGGAACAAACGAGCTAAGTCAGGCACGACAGTGCTATAGAAAGTGCTAGTCTGCTGACGTCACAGCTGCAACTTCCGAATGGTCGGCTGTCACAGGAAGTTGGTTCAGAGTCCGAAGATACGCGGTCGAGCCGAGGGACCTGAATGTGTCCCTATCTGAGAACTTGATTCAAAATAATGTCAATTCATAAAATGTTCGAGGATTCCGTGCACTGAAAATACGATTTTCTATCATTTGCGATTCGCTAACAACTTTTGGAATAAATGATTCTAGCAATACATTTTAAAGTAATTTGACGTGGAATTATATATTCTTACGAAATATTACGAGATTTTTGTTTTTTAATGTTGCATAAATTATCTTCACATGATGTAGTTACAGAATTTTTGAATATTTTATGAAAAAGTCAAAAATAAAAATGCTCGTATAATTTGGCAAAAAATAATAATTTCACGCGAAATTACTTTCAAATGTAATGATAGAATTATTCATTGCGAAAGTTATTAACAAATCGCAAATGATGAGGAATATTGTTTGCCGACCATGAAATCCGCAAACATTTTCGAAATTGACATTATTTCCGATAAAGTTGGCAATCTATAGATCAACTTCAATCGATTATCTTAAACCTCAATCCATAAAGGTATTTCAGGCACATTGATCCCGTGAAACTGGGTCGTTTTCGTTTTTGCACTGCCAAACCAACAATTGTCAGTGGAAAAAATCTGAAAAAAATCATGGTCGATCTTTAGACCGTACTTCTACAGGAATAATAAGGTTGTTTTGTTCCTTATTTTCGATTTTTTAAAAATAAATATTAAGTGAAGAACGATTGTATCTAAGTTCAATAAACAAAGCTCCTAGCGTCGTTCTCGCGGCATCGTCAGACTTCTCGACCCAATCTGACCGGAAGTAGGATAAAATCAGAGACGAATTCGGGGCAGTAATATCGGGAATGTCCGATAGAGGCCCCGGGAACCATTCCCAGCACCGATTTTATCTTTGTTAAATAGACAAACCTCCTAGCGTCGTTCTCGCGGCATCGTCAGACTTCTCGACCCAATTTGACCGAATGTAGGATAAAACGGAGACGAATTCGGGGCAGTAATGTCGGGAATGTCCGATCAAGGCTCCGAGAACCGTTCCGAGCACCGATTTTATCTTTGTTAAATAAACAAAGCTCCTAGCGTCGTTCTCGCGGCATCGTCAGACTTCTCGACCCATTCTGACCGGAAGTAGGACAAAATCGAAGACGAATTCGGGGCAGTAATATTGGGAATGTCCGGTCAAGGCTCCGAGATCCATTCCGAGCACCGATTTTATCTTTGTAAAATAAACAATGCTCCTTCCGTCGTTCTCGCGGCATCGTCAGACTTCCTTATCCATTCTGACCGGAAGTAAGATAAAATCGGAGACGAATTGGGGGCAGTAATATCAGGAATGCCCAATCGAGCCCCCGGGAACCATTCCGAGCATCGATTTTATCTTAGTTAAATAAACGAAGCTCCTAGCGTCGTTCTCGCGGCATCGTCAGACTTCTCGACCCAATCTGACCGGAAGTAAGATAGAATCAGAGACGGTTCGGGGGCAGTCGTATCGGGAATGTCCGATCGAGGACCCGGGAACCATTTCGAGCACCGACTTTATCTTTGTTAAATAAACAAAGCTCCTAGCGTCGTTCTCGCGGCATCGTCAGACTTCTCGACCCAATCTGACCGGAAGTAGGATAAAATCGGAGACGATTTCGGGGCAGTAGTATCGGGAGTGTCCGATCGAGGCCCCGGGAACCATTCCGAGCACCGATTTCATCTTTGTTAAATAAACAAAGCTCCTACCGGCGTTCTCGCAGCATCGTCAGACTTCTCGACCCAATCTTACCGGGAGTAAGATCAAATCGGAGACGAATTCGGGGCAGTAGTATCGGGAATGTCCGATCGAGGCCCCGGGAACCATTCCGAGCACCGATTTTATCGTTATTAAGTAAACAATGCTCCTTCCGTCGTTCTCGCGGCATCGTCAGACTTCCTCATGCATTCTGACCGGAAGTAAGACAGAATCGGAGACGAATTGGGGGCAGTAATATCGGGAATGTCCAATCGAGCCCCCGCGACTCATTCGTCAGACTTCTCGACGCAATCTGACCGGAAGTAGGATAAAATCGGAGACGAATTCGGGGCAGTAATATCGGGAATGTCCGATCGAGGCCCCGGGAACCGTTCCGAGCACCGATTTTATCTTTGTTAAATAAACAAAGCTCCTAGCGTCGTTCTCGCGGCATAGTCAGACTTCTCGACCCAATCTGACCGGAAGTAGGATAACATCGGAGACGGATTTGTGGCAGTAATATCGGGAATGTCCGATCGAGGCCCCCGGAACCATTCCGAGCACCGATTTTATCTTTGTGAAATAAACAAAGCTCCTAGCGTCGTTCTCGCGGCATCGTCAGACTTCTCGACCCAATCTGACCGGAAGTAGGATAAAATCGGAGACGAATTCGGGACAGTAATGTCGGGAATGTCCGATCGAGGCCCCGGGAACCGTTCCGAGCACCGATTTTATCTTTGTTAAATAAACAAAGCTCCTAGCGTCGTTCTCGCGGCATAGTCACACTTCTCGACCCAATCTGACCGGAAGTAGGATAACATCGGAGACGGATTCGTGGCAGTAATATCGGGAATGTCCGATCGAGGCCCCCGGAACCATTCCAAGCACCGATTTTATCTTTGTTAAATAACCAAAGCTCCTGGCGTCGTTCTCGCGGCATCGTCAGACTTCTCGACCCAATCTGACCGGAAGTAAGATAAAATCGGAGACGAATTCGGGACAGTAATGTCGGGAATGTCCGATCGAGGCCCCGGGAACCGTTCCGAGCACCGATTTTATCTTTGTTACATAAACAAAACTCCTAGCGTCGTTCTCGCGGCATCGTCAGACTTCTCGACCCAATCTGACCAGAAGTAGGATAAAATCGGAGACGAATTCGGGGTAGTAATATCGGCAATGTCCGAACGAGGCCCCGGGAACCGTTCCGAGCACCGATTTTATCTTTGTTATATAAACAAAGCTCCTAGCGTCGTTCTCGCGGCATCGTCAGACTTCTCGACCCAATCTGACCGGAAGTAGGATAAAACTGGAGACGAATTCGGGATAATAATGTCGGGAATGTCCGATCGCGGCCCCGGGAACCGTTCCGAGCACCGATGTTATCTCTGTTAAATAAACAAAGCTCCTAGCGTCGTTCTGGCGGCATCGTCACACTTCTCGACCCAATCTGACCGGAAGTAGGATAAAATCGGAGACGAATTCGGGGCAGTAATATCGGGAATGTCCGAACGAGGCCTCGGGAACCGCTCCGAGCACCGATTTTATCTTTGTTAAATAAACAAAGCTCCTAGCGTCGTTCTCGCAGCATCGTCAGACTTCTCGACCCAATCCGACCGGAAGTAGGATAAAATCGGAGACGGATTCGGGGCAGTAATATCGAGAATGTCCGATCGAGGCCCCGCGAACCATTCCGAGCACCGATTTTATCTTTGTTAAATAAACAAATCTCCTAGCGTTGTTCTCGCGGCATCGTCACACTTCTCGACCCAATCTGACCGGAAGTAGGATAACATCGGAGACGAATTCGAGGCAGTAATATCGGGAATGTCCGATCGAGGCCGCGGGGACCATTCCGAGCACCGATTTTACCTTTGTTAAATAAACAAACCTCCTAGCGTCGTTCTCGCGGCATCGTCAGACTTCTCGACCCAATCTGACCGGAAGTAGGATAAAATCGGAGACGAATTCGGGACAGTAATGTCGGGAATGTCCGATCGAGGCCCCGGGAACCGTTCCGAGCACCGATTTTATCTTTGTTAAATAAACAAAGCTCCTAGCGTCGTTCTCGCGGCATCGTCACACTTCTCGACCCAATCTGACCGGAAATAGGATAACATCGGAGACGGATTCGTGGCAGTAATATCGGGAATGTCCGATCGAGGCCCCCGGAACCATTCCAAGCACCGATTTTATCTTTGTTAAATAAACAAAGCTCCTGGCGTCGTTCTCGCGGCATCGTCAGACTTCTCGACCCAATCTGACCGGAAGTAAGATAAAATCGGAGACGAATTCGGGACAGTAATGTCGGGAATGTCCGATCGAGGCCCCGGGAACCGTTCCGAGCACCGATCTTATCTTTGTTACATAAACAAAACTCCTAGCGTCGTTCTCGCGGCATCGTCAGACTTCTCGACCCAATCTGACCAGAAGTAGGATAAAATCGGAGACGAATTCGGGGCAGTAATATCGGCAATGTCCGAACGAGGCCCCGGGAACCGTTCCGAGCACCGATTTTATCTTTGTTATATAAACAAAGCTCCTAGCGTCGTTCTCGCGGCATCGTCAGACTTCTCGACCCAATCTGACCGGAAGTAGTATAAAATTGGAGACGAATTCGGGACAGTAATGTCGGGAATGTCCGATCGCGGCCCCGGGAACCGTTCCAAGCACCGATTTTATCTCTGTTAAATAAACAAAGCTCCTAGCGTCGTTCTCGCGGCATCGTCACGCTTCTCGACCCAATCTGACCGGAAGTAGGATAAAATCGGAGACGAATTCGGGGCAGTAATATCGGGAATGTCCGAACGAGGCCCCGGGAACCGCTCCGAGCACCGATTTTATCTTTGTTAAATAAACAAAGCTCCTAGCGTCGTTCTCGCGGCATCGTCAGACTTCTCGACCCAATCCGACCGGAAGTAGGATAAAATCGGAGACGGATTCGGGGCAGTAATATCGAGAATGTCCGATCGAGGCCCCGCGAACCATTCCGAGCACCGATTTTATCTTTGTTAAATAAACAAATCTCCTAGCGTCGTTCTCGCGGCATCGTCACACTTCTCGACCCAATCTGACCGGAAGTAGGATAACATCGGAGACGAATTCGAGGCAGTAATATCGGGAATGTCCGATCGAGGCCGCGGGGACCATTCCGAGCACCGATTTTACCTTTGTTAAATAAACAAACCTCCTAGCGTCGTTCTCGCGGCATCGTCAGACTTCTCGACCCAATCTGACCGGAAGTAGGATAAAATCGGAGACGAATTCGGGACAGTAATGTCGGGAATGTCCGATCGAGGCCCCGTGAACCGTTCCGAGCACCGATTTTATCTTTGTTAAATAAACAAAGCTCCTAGCGTCGTTCTCGCGGCATCGTCACACTTCTCGACCCAATCTGACCGGAAATAGGATAACATCGGAGACGGATTCGTGGCAGTAATATCGGGAATGTCCGATCGAGGCCCCCGGAACCATTCCAAGCACCGATTTTATCTTTGTTAAATAAACAAAGCTCCTGGCGTCGTTCTCGCGGCATCGTCAGACTTCTCGACCCAATCTGACCGGAAGTAAGATAAAATCGGAGACGAATTCGGGACAGTAATGTCGGGAATGTCCGATCGAGGCGCCGGGAACCGTTCCGAGCACCGATCTTATCTTTGTTACATAAACAAAACTCCTAGCGTCGTTCTCGCGGCATCGTCAGACTTCTCGACCCAATCTGACCAGAAGTAGGATAAAATCGGAGACGAATTCGGGGCAGTAATATCGGCAATGTCCGAACGAGGCCTCGGGAACCGTTCCGAGCACCGATTTTATCTTTGTTATATAAACAAAGCTCCTAGCGTCGTTCTCGCGGCATCGTCAGACTTCTCGACCCAATCTGACCGGAAGTAGTATAAAATTGGAGACGAATTCGGGACAGTAATGTCGGGAATGTCCGATCGCGGCCCCGGGAACCGTTCCAAGCACCGATTTTATCTCTGTTAAATAAACAAAGCTCCTAGCGTCGTTCTCGCGGCATCGTCACGCTTCTCGACCCAATCTGACCGGAAGTAGGATAAAATCGGAGACGAATTCGGGGCAGTAATATCGGGAATGTCCGAACGAGGCCCCGGGAACCGCTCCGAGCACCGATTTTATCTTTGTTAAATAAACAAAGCTCCTAGCGTCGTTCTCGCGGCATCGTCAGACTTCTCGACCCAATCCGACCGGAAGTAGGATAAAATCGGAGACGGATTCGGGGCAGTAATATCGGGAATGTCCGATCGAGGCCCCGCGAACCATTCCGAGCACCGATTTTATCTTTGTTAAATAAACAAAGCTCCTAGCGTCGTTCTCGGGGCATCGTCACACTTCTCGACCCAATCTGACCGGAAGTAGGATAACATCGGAGACGGATTCGTGGCAGTAATATCGGGAATGTCCGATCGAGGCCCCCGGAACCATTCCAAGCACCGATTTTATCTTTGTTAAATAAACAAAGCTGCTGGCGTCGTTCTCGCGGCATCGTCACACTTCTCGACCCAATCTGACCGGAAGTAGGATAAAACCGGAGACGAATTCGGGGCAGTAATATCGGGAATGTTCGAACGAGGCCCCGGGAACCGCTCCGAGCACCGATTGTATCTTTGTTAAATAAACAAAGCTCCTAGCGTCGTTCTCGCGGCATCGTCAGACTTCTCGACCCAATCCGACCGGAAGTAGGATAAAATCGGAGACGGATTCGGGGCAGTAATATCGGGAATGTCCGATCGAGGCCCCGCGAACCATTCCGAGCACCGATTTTATCTTTGTTAAATAAACAAAGCTCCTAGCGTCGTTCTCGCGGCATCGTCACACTTCTCGACCCAATCTGACCGGAAGTAGGATAACATCGGAGACGGATTCGTGGCAGTAATATCGGGAATGTCCGATCGAGGCCCCCGGAACCATTCCAAGCACCGATTTTATCTTTGTTTAATAAACAAAGCTGCTGGCGTCGTTCTCGCGGCATCGTCAGACTTCTCGACCCAATCTGACCGGAAGTAGGATAAAATCGGAGACGAATTCGGGACAGTAATGTCGGGAATGTCCGATCGAGGCCCCGGGAACCGTTCCGAGCACCGATTTTATCTTTGTTAAATAAACAAAACTTCTAGCGTCGTTCTCGCGGCATCGTCAGACTTCTCGACCCAATCTGACCGGAAGTAGGATAAAATCGGAGACGAATTCGAGACAGTAATGTCGGGAATGTCCGATCGAGGCCCCGGGAACCGTTCCGAGCACCGATTTTATCTCTGTTAAATAAACAAAGCTCCTACCGTCGTTCTCGCGGCATCGTCCGACTTCTCGACCCAATCTGACCGGAAATAAGATAAAATCGGAGACGAATTCGGGCCAGTAGTGTCAGGAATGTCCGATCTGTGCTCCGAGAACCGTTGCGAGCACTGATTCTATCTTTGTGAAATAAATCATGCTTCTTCCGTCGTTGTCGCAGCATGGTCAGATTTCTCGACTCAATCTGACCCATTGCGGAGCAAATGCTAACCCGCGATTCGCAAACCTGGGTCATTTTCATCCCGCCCAAGGTAATTTTCTTCACTTAATATTTATTTTTTAAAAAATCGAAAATAAGGAACAAAACAACCTTATTATTCCTGTAGAAGTACGGTCTAAAGATCGACCATGATTTTCTTCAGATTTTTTCCACTGACAATTGTTGGTTTGGCAGTGCAAAAACGAAAACGACCCAGTTTCACGGGATCAATGTGCCTGAAATACGATTATGGATTGAGGTTTAAGATAATCGACTGAACTTGATCTATAGATTGCGAACTTTATCGGAAATAATGTCAATTTCGAACATGTTTGCGGATTTCATGGTCCGCAAACAATATTCCTCATCATTTGCGATTCGCTAATAACTTTCGCAATAAATAATTCTATCAACACATTTGAAAGTAATTTCGCGTGAAATTATTATTTTTTGCCAAATTATACGAGCATTTTTATTTTTGACTTTTTCATAAAATATTCAAAAATTCTGTAACTACAACATGTGAAGATAATTTATGCAACATTAAAAAAACAAAAATCTCGTAATATTTGCTAAAAATTAATAATTCCACGTCAAATTACTTTAAAATGTATTGCTAGAATCATTTATTCCAAATGTTGTTAGCGAATCGCAAATGATTGAAAATCGTATTTTCAGTGCACGGAATCCTCGAACATTTTATGAATTGACATTATTTTCAATCAAGTTCTCAGATAGGGACACATTCAGGTCCCTCGGCTCGACCGCGTATCATCGGACTCTCAATCAACTTCCTGTGACAGCCGACCATTCGGAAGTTGCAGCTGTGACGTCAGCAGACTAGCACTTCCTATAGCACTGTCGTGCCTGACTTAGCTCGTTTGTTCCACTGATTAAAATCCGATTTATACACTTTAATCGTATGTTTGATAATTTTTGTGTCCATGACGGGGAGCACAAATCAAGTTTTTCGAGAGTGTCCCGTATTCGGAATTTTAGAAACTTCATTCTCCTGCACGCAAAATGGATTTTTTATTCTTTTCCAGAATACGCTATTTTCTCTGGCAAATGCTATTCATGACAAAAATACGATATATTTTTTTTCAAAGAAATCGTGAAAAACCATTAAAAATCATATTTTTTCAGTCGTAAAATCACCGCGCAAGACCCTCTAAAAACACCTGTCCACCTTATAAAAGTCACCCTGTATATGCGCGTAGTAAATAGCACTTGAACTGTTTTATGGATTCGAGAGAGTCGACTAAACTTTTATACGACGCTTCGGTCAAAACCCGGAGATGTATAATATTCGAAACTCTATGATACCGGTTCTACACTTCGAATTCTGTCTGAACAAGATTAAGAAGTGAAGTTAATTTGATGAAAGATTTTGCGAGACTGAGATCTGAACGGGATGGAAATTGTTGGAAGGCTTGGATTGAGACTTGATCTGAACGCGATGGAAATTGTTGGCAGACCAAGATTTAGACTTGATAGAAGAACTTGAGTCGATGGTAGTTGTTGGAAGACTGACTTCAGGAAGCAAGTCTTTCTTGACGAGAAAATTAAGAAGGGATAAAATGTGGGAGAAGGAACTTTAAGGTTTTGCGTGATTGGTCGCGATAGTCATGATTCGCAGAATTGATCTCGATCATTCCTTATATAGAATTTGCACGCGTGGATGGTAGGATCCCTTTGTCCCGTGTTTCGGCGAAAGAGCACATGGGATATAGAGTTCGGTATCTGAGACCTAAGCATGCGCATGATCTGTGTCATGTTAAAGATTATATCGGGTGCGCGAAGAGATCGAGCGTCGGTGAGTTCTCGTTTCCTGTCGGCACCATGCTAAATGATTATCGGCCGGGACTTATTTAGGCTAGAAGCAAAGTCTTCTCGTCTCAATGGAGTGGTGCCTCGTATTTCTTTCTGGGAGTTTGATATTTACGCCTTGAAGAAATGCGAGGTTATAACACGAGGCGGACCGACTGAATAAAATAAACGAAAAATATGCTCATGGAACGTACGCAAGTTCCGTTTAATGTTGTTACGCGTCTTATTCTTAGATTTATACATTTAATACGCTTATGGCGGCAAATGAGGATATTGGGAATAACCGAGAGAAGGCACATTCGCTAGGATGTAACAGTTTCTCGGCAAGAGAAAGCTATTTAGAACATAGTTTAAGGGGTTAAATTGCAAAAAGGGACGTGAACAAACTTTTTGGTTGAAAACGAATCCGAAAAATTCGTCCAAACCCAGTTATTGTTCCGTTTTCGGGTGCGAGAAAGCTCATTCGCGAGATCTTGATTGTCGACAACATTATTGAAGGGGTTCATATTGGAGAAAAGTAAGCACGTATCTGATTTTGAACTGAACTACAGTATTTTGACTGAATAGGGTACTTGGCGCGGGGGGCGGGGGGCGAATTTAAGGGGTCAAATAAAGAAAAGTAAATTATTTGCGGTTCATCTAATGAACAGCTCAAAAGAGTTTCTGGAAGTATCAAATGGAATAAGCATGTATGGCATGAGTATGCTCTTCTTATGTGCAAAACAGTGATTTAACTTAGAACTCGACTGCGGAAGCTCATGTAAGGGGTTCTATTGAGGGGGGCTATTCCTGCTAAATTGTCTTATTTTATTAAAATTGGATGCGGTGAATCTTTCGATTTTTAGTGGCGGGAGAGCGCAACGGATAGAATTGGACTTTCGAAAACATAGCTTAGAGGTTCGATTGGACGGTAAGCAAATGACGATTTTAGAATTATACTTAAATGGACTCAATGTCACTTGGACTAAATCTTCACATCCTGTACAGCAGTTCTGCCGAGCCTCGCCTTCCGAAAGCTCCATTTAACAGGGCAAGTTGAAACGTAGCCACCTTGAGTATTGTCCAAGCGGATTAGAGGAATTGATAAAAAGTCGACTGAACCAACCGTTCTCCTGCGCGTGAAAGTGTTTTCTCGGTGATGTCAATCTCTGTTGTGATCAATGTTTTTTACGAGTGGGAATGAATTCAAGTGCGAGTGCAGGCGGTACTAGTGTGAAATACACTCTACAATCATTGCACAAAACATTGGATTCTTTTTTTCGCAGCGTAATGCATTCCCAACTGTAAAAAATATTGATCCAAACGGACATTTACAAGAGATCCGGCTTTTATCCTTTTCAACTTTGATCAATACGCATACGGTAAATGTTTTTTTTTTCAGTATCGAGACGAATCCAATGTGCAAAACTATTTATTTAAATAGTGTTTCATGTTTGTTTATTGGAATCATGTTTGTAGTGGTTGGATTCGTTTCCTTTAAATAATTCCGAAAAAATTACGCTCCTCAATGCCCTGAACAGCGTTTTTGAACCGCTACCATTGCACCAGGTTACCAAAAGAAATGAAACCAATGTTTTATGCAATAATTTATGATTGTAGAGTGTATTTTACAACAGTATCACCTGCATTCGCACTTCGATTAATTCCGGACTGAGAAAAACATTGATCCAAACGGAAATTTACATGAGATCCGATTATTATGTATCTCTTAACTTACGCTTTTACCCGATAAATACGCATACAATGTTTTTTTAGTATTGTAGGATTATTTAGATGTTATTCGGATCATTGAACAAGAAGTAATTAACAACGAGAACATAACTTTATTAACAATTAACGTATGGTGCAACACAATTTTGTCCGTCTTTACATGCACATCTGAATCGAAGCTCGTCTTTGCCACGACTAATTATTTTCGTATCCTTGAAACGCGCTTTAGGTGTTCATAAAACAAAATCGCACGGTCATGGCTGGCTCAATTACAAATTGGTGAAAGGGATCTAGCATGCTATACTCGGCCCTCCTGCGTCGACATACGACCTCGTATGTCTTCTTCATCTTCTTCGAGATCGACGTCTTCGTCTTCGTCTAGCCTTAGCTTCTTAAAATCTGCCGCGGTAGATGTTCGTTGTGGTCCTTCATGTTCGCCGATTATGTGAACGAGATAGCGATTGTTGCGTAGAACCTTCGTAATTTCGTATGGCCCGACAAATTTCGGAGCAAACTTCAATCCTGGACCCTGTTGCGTTCGCTTAATGGCAACATCGTCACCTTCTCGGTACGACCGAGCTTCTTTACGTTTTTTGTTGTATTTGCGTCGATTTTCTTCTTGGATCTTTGCGATATTATTTGTTGCCTCTATACGTATATCATTTCGATTTTTTGAAACGTCATAGCCCATTCCCTTTCGAGTAACTCACGAACATGGTCATCTTCGCGTAATCGTGCATGAGTTCTGAATAAGAGATGAGAGGTGTTGTCTCGGCGCCGTCAGCTTTGTTAATAATGGTATGAGAGTTCAATTTATTCTCTCTACTTGTCCGTTTGCCCTCGGAATTCCCGAAGTCGTCAAAACGTGTTGTATCCCCTGACTCTTATAATACTCTTGGAATTCGTCGGACGGGTAGGCTGAGCCACGGTCGGATATAATTCTTCTCGGATTGCCAAATATCGTTGCTTGTTTTTTGAGACGGCCGAGAACCTCCGCTGTACCCATTGATTTCGTCAAGTAAAGCCACGCGTATTTGCAGAAACTATCTGTCACTGCAAATATGTGTTTATAATTCTTCTTCGTCGAAGCCAAGGGGCCGAGATGGTCGATATGATAGGTATCAAGGGACACATCTCCGTTGTCTATTGGGCACAGGAGACCCTCTTGTTTTCTTCGCTTCTTCTCGGCCAATATAGAATCGATACAATTTTCTATGACCTTCTCATCCTTTGCACGTAAGTGTTGGATGTGATAATCCTCCTTGATGATCGCTTCCGTTTTGGCAGCAGCGAAATGACCGCTTTCCTGAGTTCTACGGATTATCTGCATGCACATTGCCTTTGGAACGACTAGTCGGATGTCATCGTTGATTTCTTTAAACAGCAGTCCTCCTTAAAGTAGTAACCGCGTGCTTGTCCTTCTTCAGTCAGCAGTATAATTTTCTTTGTATCGGTGTCATTGCGTTGTGCTTTTTTCAGTCTTGATGTCAAATCAGCATCGCTGTATCGATGAGCAAGCAATCCCACAATGGATTCCTTCTCAATGCGTCTACATGAGGCATGTTCTTCCCTGGGCGATGCTCGATTTCGTAGTGAAATTCCTCGAGCAAGAGCGCCCATCTCGCTACGCGTACGCATAGATCTTTCTTCGCCATTGTTTGCGTAAAAGCACGACAGTCAGTAATAATTTTGAAACTTATGCCGAGAAGATACACCCTGAACTTTTTCAACGATTTGACTATCGCTAGTACTTCGAGTTCGTACCTCGTGTACTACTCTTCTGCATGGGTCGTCTTGCCGCTCGCGAAATATACCGGATGCATTGTATTATCGTCACTGCTACGTTGCAGTAATATTGCGCCGAATCCGTACATTGATGCATCGGTGTGCAGTTCAGTTTCTGCGCGAACTTTATAAAGATTCAATACCGGCTAGTTCACGAGCATGAGTTTTAGCTGGACAAATGCGCTTTTTTCGTTCGCGTCGAATTTAAATTTTGTCTCCGCTTTTAACAAATTAGTCAATGGACGTGCAATTACTGAATACTTTGGCATGAATTTTCTGAAATACCCGGTTACTCCCAAGAATGATTGGACTTGCCGTATGCTCGTAGGTGTGGGAAAATTATTCTCCGCTTCTGTTTTGCGCTCTGAGGGTCTAACGCACCCATTTTCGACTACGTGGCCCAAATACTCGACTCTTGTTTGCAATAAGCTACATTTTTTCCAGTTAATGATGAGTCCACTTTTGCTAGCTACAGTCAATACACGCTCGAGATTGTTCAATCCCATTTCGTAGTCGGTTGAGGGTACGATCAAGTCGTCCATATAAACCAAGACGATCTTTTCTCGAATGAGATCTCTGAAGACGGTATTAATAAATTTTTGGAAGATAGCAGGCGAATTACAGAGGCCAAATGGCACTCTGAGAAACTCGTAGTGTCCATCGGGAACTATAAACGCCGTATATTTTCTGCTTGATTCGTCCATCTAAACGTGAAAAAGCCGTTCTTTAAGTCTAGCGTACTGAACACCTTTACATCTTGGAGTGCGTCTAATTGATCCTTAATGAGCGGAAGAGGATATCGATCCTTGACAACTTTTCTGTTCAGCAAACGATAATCAATGCAGAGTCTGTTTGAGCCGTCTTTGTTTCTTTACTAGTACGATTGGGCTCGCGTACTTGGAAACGGATGGTTGTACAATATCGTTTTCCAGCCACTCGTCGATTTGTTTGTTTACCGCGTCCCTTTCTTCGGGTGACAATCGCCGCGCCCTCTGATAAATCGGTTCTTCGTCTTTTAGAACTAGATTCTAGGATTCTTTAGAACTAGGACCTGTACTGCTTGCTTATGTACATCGTTTGGAATCTGAGATAGATCTACAGTACTAATCTCTTTGTCAGAAACATCGATTTGTCAAATTGCCGCGAAGGTGTCATCTTCTTTTCTTAACGGTTTGATTGTAGCTTCTCCACGCTTGACATTTAATTCGATCTCATCGAGGAAATCTTTTCCAATCAACAACGGATATCGTGAGAGAACGTCCGAAATAACGTTAATCGATATCGTGTATGAATTTCCGTCAACCGTAATCTTAGCCTGAAACTTTCCCAATGTCGCGTTTTCTTCCGTGCCCACGCCTCGGAACGGCGTTATTTTATTGTCGAGATGTGGTGAACCGATTTTTATATATTCGTCTGCGCGCATGATTGTAATGTCACTTCCCGTGTATATAAGCGCTTGTACAGAAATACCGTTCACCAATACGTCTTTCACATGCTTACGGTGCCTCGACTAATTGATGGCATAACTTTTTTTGATTGTGTTAGTATTCATCGGACAACCGCGCGCAATATGTCCGTACTCATTACACTTGAAACATTTAGCGCCTTTTTTTTTATGGACAATCCGCGCTGACATGCTCTTTCGCACCGCGATTAAAACAACGCTTCGACGTGCTTGCGTTTGAATCTTTCCTCTCATCTTTTCAATATTTCCTTTCAATATTTCCTTTAATTCAACCACCGTGAACAACTTCGGGTCTTTCGGAGCATCCATTCATGTTACTTGATCATTCTTCTTATCGTTGTTCGCCCTTAAAAGACGCTGTGTTTTCGTCGTTATAGCGTCTTGATCGTCGTTCTTTATTTTCGGCTTTATTCACCACTAAGATGTGCACCACCATTAATATTTTGCTTTTCTCATCCGATTACTCTTGCTCGATCCCGGACAAGCCCCCAAAATTTGTAGGATTATTCAGATGTTATTCGGATCATTGAACAAGAAGTAATTAACAACGAGAACATAACTTTATTAACAATTAACGAATGGTGTAACACAATTTTGTCCGTCTTTACATGCACATCTGAATCGAAGCTCGTCTTTGCCACGACTAATTATTTTCGTATCCTTGAAACGCGCTTCAGGTGTTCATAAAACAAAATCGCACGGCCTTGACTGGCTCAATTACAAGTTGGTGAAATGGATCTAGCGTGCTACAATATCGAGACAAATCTAATATGCAAGATGATTTTTTCAAATAATGTTTCATGATTGTTTATTGTAATCATAACTACAGTGGTTGGATTGGTTTGCTTCAAACAATTTAGTAAAACGTACGCTCCTCAATGCCCTAAAAAGCGTTTTTGAACAGCTACCATTGCTCTAGGCTAAGAATGGAAATGAAACCAATATTTTGCGCAATAGTTTATGATTTTAAAGTGCATTTCACAACAGTATCGACTGCACTCGCACTTGGATTGATTTCCACCAGTAAAAAACATTGATCAAAATAGACATTGACATGAGATACGAAACTAGTTTCTTGAAAACTTTGATGCATACGCATACAATAAACATTTTTTTATTAGATTGAGACAAATGCAATATGAAAAAAGATTTATTCAAGTAATGTTTTATGTTTGATTATCGGAATCACGTTTACAGTATTTGAACTCCTTACCCGTCGTTGATTAAAAAATATGTGCCTGCCTCTATTTCGAAAACAGCGTTTCGAGACTACTACCGCTGCAGTGGACTATGAAATGAAACCAATGTTTTGCGCAACGATTGTAGAGATCGTTCCACAACGAGACTACTTGCATTTGCACTTGGATTACATCCCAACTGTAAAACAATTTTGATCCATATGAAGACCTACGAAAGACCCGGATTTTATTTTTTTCAACTTTGATAAATACGCATACAATACATGATTTTTTTCAGTATCGAGACGGGTCCAATGTGCACGACGATTTATTCAAATAATGTTTCACGTTTGTTTATTGGAATAATGTTTGCAGTGGTTGGATTCGTTTCCGTTGAATAATTTAGAAGAAAATATGATCCCTAAGGGGCCAGTCCACTTTGGAGCCACGAAAAGAGGCTACTTTCGCGATTTTTTTTAGGATTTAATAAAAGATATGGATATAAAAGTTGTTGGGCTTGATAAATAAAGTCTTGAAATACATTTTCTTAAAATTCAATTCATTTTTATTCATTTTGAAGTACAAAAACTATAGTTTAACGTAACGCCACAAAAATAGGTGGGCTAGGTAGCTCCATCACACCTCGGCAACGGCTTGTCTGGAACAGAAAAATCAAAGTCCATTAGAATCAGTATGACACCAGCTACAAAATGGCTCTCGGATGTAAAGTTTTATCAAAAAATAAGAAAATGGCAGATGAAAAACAAAAAGAGTAAAAAAACGCGTTTTTTCGCAGTTTTTCGAAAAAAAAGAGTAAAAATAAAAATTTTAAAACCATCGAGGGTCATTTTGGTGCGAATCATGTTTACAATATGTGGTTCACATTTCGGGAGAATCGGTTTATTAGTTTTAGAGATACGATGGAGCTAGATTTTGAAAACGTTGTTTCGAGAAAGACGCGTTTGAAGTTTATACTATGATCGGCCGAGCGCGCTATACGCTCAGGTAGACGAATTGAGGTCCTGACATTCCGGTAAGAAAAAAAAAACTTAGAGAGCTCGGATTTTCGTAAAATTGTGACAAAATATTTCTGAATGTATGTACTTTCGAAAAAGGTAAAAAAGTCGATTTTTTGAAATTTTCAAAGCGGACTGGCCTTATATCAATACTTATATTTGCATTATAAGTATTAATATTTTATATTGTTTACATTATCTTCGTTAACAAATAAAAGTGTTGGTTCATTCATAACTAATTAAAATCTTTGTTCGATTAAAAATTACTTCCAAATAAAAATTTGTGTTGCAGTATTGTTTTGAATTCGCCGCGCAAACTCAGGTCATTGGATACGTGGAACGATGCGGTGTTGCCATATGTCTTTTTATTATAGGGGACAAATATTTTTTACGGGAAATTATTCTGTCTAAATTTCAATGCAGACCCTGCAGTGTTAAAAGTTGCAATTTAAAAACCCATTATCTCCCAATCTAAATAGTCGACTGTTCTCAAATTTGACTCAAACATGCATAATGATATGGACAATGTCTGATTAAAATTTAACCAAAATCTATAGAAATCAAGATAGAACCAAGACTAAAAAACTTTTTTAACCGCTTCCATTGCACTAGGCTACGAAAAGAAATGAAACCGATGATTTGCTCTGTTTTGGAATTGTCGAGATTATTCCACACCAGAACTACTTGCACTTGCACTTGGATTACAGTGCAGGAGAAAATTACAGCGCAATTATTCTCAGCTATAACTTCATTAGCTGTAGTTCCATTTATTTTCGTAGCATAGTGCAATGATAGCAATTCGAAAACGCTTTATAGGGCATTAAGGACCCTATTTTTTCTAAATCATTTAAAGGAAGAGAATACAATCACTGGAAACATGATTCCGATAAACAAACATGAAACAATATTTGAATAAATCGTCTTGCACGTTGGATTCGTCTCGATACTGAAAAAAATTATTGTATGCGTATTTAACAAAGTTGAGAAAAATAGCCGGTCTCTTGTAAATCTTTATTTGGATCAATGTTTTTTTACAGTTGGGAATTAATCGAAGTGCAAATGCAAGTGGTCTCGTTGTGGAACAATCTCGACAATCAGAAAACATTGCGCAAGACATTGGTTGTATTTCTTTTCATATTCCACTGCAGCAGTAGTAGTACTGAAATGCTGTTTCCGATGTCGAGGGAGGTGAATTTTTAAAATCAGTCACAGGTAACGAGTCCAAACACTGTAAACGTGATTTCGATAATCAAACATAAAACTTGACTCAAATGAATCTTTTTCATATTGGATCCCTCTCGGTCCTATGAAAAACGTTTATTGTATGCTCATGCATCAAAGTTTGCAAGAAACAAATTTCGTATCTCATGTCAATCTCTGTTTAGATCAATGTCTTTACAGGTGGAAATAAATCCAAGTGCGAATGCAGGTGATACTGTTGTGACAGACTCTACAATCATGAACCATTGCGCAAAACATTGGTTTCATTTCGTTTCGGAGCCTAGTGCAATGGTAGCGGTTCAAAAACGCTTTTTGGGCATTGAGGAGCGTAATTTTTTACTAAATTATTTAATGGAAATGAATCCGACCATTGTAATTATGATTCCAATAAACAATCGTAAAATATTATTTGCATTAATCGTCTTGCACATTGGATTCGTCTCGCTACTGAAAAAAACATTGAATGCGTATTTATCAAAATTAAAAATAAATAAAAGTCGGATCACATGTAAATCTCCGTTTGAATCAATGTTTTTTACAGTCGGAAATTAATCGATGTACGGATGCAGGAAATACTGTTGTGAAATACACTCTACAATCATAAATCATTGCACAAAACATTGGTTTCATTTCTTTTCGTAGCCCGGTGCAATCGTAGCGCTTCAACGACGCTTTTTATGGCATCGAAGAGCGTAAATGTATTCCGCGCCTCTTCCTCGAGTAGCATCAAATCGTAGTACCCTTACTTCATGCCAGTAATCTCACACAATTCAACGTTTATACCGTCAACTTTTTACGGTTGCTAAGGTATCCGTGGTTTGGTTACGCTCGTGCCATTCTTCTATTGTGTGCCAGTATAACAACACACATGTCAGAACAGAAAATCAGAAAGTCCAAAGAAAGGAAAAGAAAATATTCGTCAGCAAGTGATAATGAAGATGAACATATAATGAAGACTGTAATACGGATAAAAAAGAAAATCAAGAGACGTCAGAGAATCCGGAAAGAAGAACGATGTAAGTGAAGAGCTGTAGACGAGCACTGCCGCCCATAGGAAACTTTTCTTATGGGGAGCTATATCTTATGCAGTGGCTCAGTCTGGTAGCGCGAATGGGTGATACCCATTCGGGGAGATATTTCTCATACCAATCACCCCAAGCCGACCGTGCATAAATATTTTATGCACGGTGAGATATTCTCAGGCGCATATATGAAGGGTCGTCACAGCAGTTGTTTTGCCAACCGCTGAGGAAACGGAGGGAAGGAAGATGCCCCCCGTAACCTCCGACTGGGCCAGTGCCAATCAAATAGAGATTTATCTTGTTTATGAAGTTTAGTATAAACCACTGGAAATAATTACTATCGCATAGGTCAAATCAACAGCGCCGAAGCAAGCGCTGAGGAACTCGAGCAATTCTTAACGATCACTGAAAATCAAAGGGTGCGATCCATCAACGAGAGTTCGGAGATATTCCGCGACCGGAGTACGACACCGACACAAATTTCGAAGGAAATCATAGCCCAAAAGAAAAACGACAACTCAACTACAGCGATGGAACCGTTGCAATCTACCGACCATATCGATCTGGAAAACGAAAACCTAGATATGATAATCAATGATAAAAATTCGAAGAAAGAAGAATACCTTCAAAGCGAACTGGTGAAGGTACTCGGGAAGAGATTAGACGAACAAAACAGTCTGGGTCCACCCATTTACAAAGAAATTGCGGTCCGGTGGACTGAAATAATCCGAAAAGGACTACCAAAGGATATGACAGACCATTTAATAAAACAAAACACACCACCAGAAAACTGTCAACAAATTGCTCCACCAAAACTGAATCCGGAAGTTAAGGCCTCGCTCTCGGAAATGATAGCGAAAAGAGATGATCGTATTATGGACAAACAACGAAAAATTGCCGCTCGTCTCAGTATTTTGGCAAAAGCCTTTCCCGTTATTACAAGATCCAATTTCGACGGAAAAATAGAATTGTTCGAAAAACTTGGAAATTTAGGGAAGTTACTGGCAGATTCACAACACGGTGAGACCGTAGTTAGAAAGATACTTTTCCAGTCAAGCCTCAACGAATCGATGCGAGAAATGCTAAATGCAATCCAACCAGACGACATGCTATTCGGCCAGAAACTGGAAGAACAGTTAAAACTGGCAAAAACTCTCGAGCGATCTATCAAGGAATTAAAAGCAACTCCAAAAGTACAAATCCCAAAGGACTCAAAAAACTTCAAAGGCCCGCAACGTCGACAACAAATGCGGAATCCGCGATTAATGCCGAGCACACAGAAATCAGCTCTGCGGCAGTCGAACTCTCAAGCGGGCCAACATCACAAGAAAAATACATTTCGAAAAAATTACAACTCCCACAGACGCCACTTCTAGAATCTGTGAGTACCGTCGCAGGGAGATTGAAACACTTCAAGTGTAATTAGAAAAAGATAACCTCCGATCCTCTCATTTTAAAATGGACCCAAGGAGTCCAAATTCCGTTCACCTCTAAACCTAGGCACGAAATACCTCCTCTGGAACCCCAATGGTCAAACAAAGAGAAAGAATTGATTAACTCACAAATAATTCTACTGCTGGATAAAACGGCCATTTAGAAATGCGGGATAATAGCCGGTCAATTTATCTCAAAAATATTTTTGGCTCCAAAACCCGACGGATCTTTCAGCTTAATTCTCAACCTAAAAAAACTGAACGAATTTATTAAAACTCATCATTTTAAATTAGAAGATCGCAAAATAGCCACGAAATTAATTAGCCCAAACTGTTTCATAGCCACCTTAGATCTCAAGGATGATTATTATCATGTTCCCATGGCAGACTCGGATAAAAAATTCTTACGATTTAATTTTAACGGAATTACATATGAGTTCAACTGTCTCCCTTTTGGATTGAACATAGCTCCGTGGATTTTTACAAAACTTATGAAACCAGTTGTAACAAATTTACGGAAAAGAAACTATTTGTCTGTAATATATCTTGATGATATTTTGCTCTTCGGAGATTCATACGAGAAATGTTTGAATAACATGGAAAATACGGCCTCGCTTCTAAAGATATTGGGCTTCATAATCAACACAGAGAAAAGTGTGTTCATTCCTTCGAGACGTTGTAAATTTCTTGGATTCATTTATGATTCCGAGCTAATGGCTATCGAACTCCCCAAACAAAAATCAACCAAAATCATGGAAAGTGTCAAAAAAATCAGCGATAAAAAATGTTGTCGCATAAGAGAATTAGCCGACTTGGAGCCTGTTGTTTTGCAACAAAATATGGATGGGCTCACGTAAAGGACCTTGAACGTGAAAAATACAAAGGACTACTGGCAAATAACGAGAATTATGACAGCCTCATGAATTTACCAGAAACGTTAAGAGAAGACTTGGATTGGTGGCGAAGAAATATAATCGGAAGCTTTAGTAGAATTAAAAACCCTAACTGTACTCTTGAGATTTTTTCGGACGCATCCCTCTCAGGATGGGGATCTTATTGCAATAACGACAGAGCCCACGGGTTTTGGAGTGCCAAAAAAGGAGGTTGTCACATACATGAATTGGAACTATTGGCATCTTGTTTTGGTTTAAAATGCTTCGCTACGAATTTACGATCCTGTAATATCCTACTCCGTATTGACAACACTACGGCAATTGCATACATCAAACATATGGGAGGGATACGATTTAGAAATCTCAATAAAGTATCTAAAGATATATGGTCTTGGTGCGAGGAGAGAGATATCTGGCTGGTCATATCTTACATTGAATCAGAACTGAATTGTGAAGCAGATTTCGAATCCAGAAGGTTGGAACCCGAAACAGAATTTTAATTAAACGACGAGGCATATAATACAATCTTACTAGCATTTGGACTACTCGATATAGATCTTTTTGCATTCCGAATAAACGCAAAATGTGAAAAATACGTATCCTGGAAAAAAGATCCGGGAGCTTTGGCGATTGATGCCTTTACAATTAATTGGCAGCCATATTTTTTCTACGCATTTCCACCATTCGCAGTTATTTTAAACACTTTGAGGAAAATTGTAAATAAAAAAGCATTCAGGATCATTATAGTTCCACACTGGCCTGCCCAACCCTGGTCCCCTCTATTTGATTCATTGTTAATAAGGAATCCAATTTATTTCGAACCTAATGAAAATTTATTGTGCTCTGTCAATAGGGAAGCTCATCCCTTATAGAAGAAGCTTACGTTGGTTGTTGGGACTGTATGCGGAGATCATACGGAACCAAAAATATATCATCGGAAACTGCAGAGTTAATGCTCGCTTCGTTATCAGAAGCATCCATAAAACAATATGATGGCAGTTTAAAGAAATGGTGGAATTTTTGTATATTAAACAGAATTAATCCGTTTGCAGGTACCATCCCTAATGTGTTGACATTTTCAACGGAACAATATAAAAGAGG
Organism: Ophion ellenae; assembly: GCA_963210295.1. NCBI lineage: Eukaryota > Metazoa > Arthropoda > Insecta > Hymenoptera > Ichneumonidae > Ophion > Ophion ellenae. The sequence goes on from OY723392.1 coordinate 5,775,602, forward strand.
TGCATCGCACGGTTCTTTAAATTGCGCACGGTCTGCGATTGCCTTAATTTTAGGACCACATATCGGGCAAGATTCAGAAATTAAAAGGTTTTTCAAAGCAATAATGAACCTCAGACCCACAAAACTAAAGTACGATTACACTTGGGATCCCAAAATTGTAATAGACTATATAGCTCGATTACCCCCCAACGAAAAGTTATCATTGGAAGAATTGTCACGAAAAGTGAGTACCTTATTAGCCCTAACTACGGGACATAGAATGCAAACATGATGGTTAATAAAAATCCAAAATATCCGTCTTTTGGAGGAACGGATCGAAATCCGAATTCCGAACAAAATAAAAAAATCGGGACTCAATACGAAACAACCTATCCTCATACTTCCAGTGATTCGTAACAAAAAAAATATTTGTGCGGCATCGGCCTTACAAGCTTATATAGAGAAAACTCAACCGTTGCGAATGAATCATGAAAGAATGTTTATTTCATTCAAAAAGCCACATGAACCATCAACTCAAACCATTAGTAGGTGGATCAAAACAATGTTGGATAATTGCGGTTTAACACACCCATATTCACTGGGTACAGTACACGCCACGCATCCACCTCCTCAGCAAGAATAAAAGGAGTAAATATTGATCTAATTAAAAAAACAGTAGGATGGACCAAGGCATCAAATACATTTGCAAATTTTTACAATTTTCCTATTTCAACTAACCCTGATGAATATGCAAAAGCAATATTCTATGATTCGTGAAGAAAAAAAAAGAAGAAGAAATCTTATAATATAATTATTAATTTAATTAGAGATGAATGTTCCTGTTCTGAGTTTACGCTTATTTTGCCGTAACATACTTTAAACATCTACGATTTGATCTCGAGGAAGAGGCGCGGAATACAATTCAAAGATTAAACGAACTTACATGTAAGTGAAGTTCTATCTTGATTGTATGAAGCGCCTCTTCCGAAGAGATCAGTCCCACCCTGACCCTTTCTTAATAACCTGTGTTTTAAGCCCTAGAAAGGTTACGGCAATACTTTGAACAATGACACGAGCGTAACCAAACCACGGATACCTTAGCAACCGTAAAAAGTTGACGGTATAAACGTTGAATTGTGTGAGATTACTGGCATGAAGTAGGGGTACTACGATTTGATCTCTTCGGAAGAGACGCTTCATACAATCAAGATAGAACTTCACTTACATGTAAGTTCGTTTAATTTTTGAATTATTTCTGAATCATTTGAAGGAAACGAATCTTGCCACTGTAAACATGATTTCGATAAACAAACATGAAACATTATTTAAATAAATAGTTTTGCACGTATCAGTACATTTCCCCGAAAACACTTCCCCGAATGACAGTTCCCCGAACGGCACTTCCCCAAAAAACAGTTCCGCGAATCGACACTTCCCCAAAAACAGTTCCCCGAATCGACATTTCCCCGAATGACACTTCTCCGAACGTCACTTCCCCGAAAAACATTTCTTATTTAGGCTTGTTGGGTTGTTTGCGTTTCTTTGGGATTGTTGGGGTTTGTTTGGGTTTGTTTGGAGTTGGTTTGGGCTTGTTGTGTTTGTTTGGTTTTGTTCGGGTTGTTTCCGTTTCTTTCGGCTTGTTGGCGTTTGTTGGGTTTGTTTGGCTCGCAAAAGTATCCCCACGCCAAAACGTCCTCGCGCCAAAACGTCCTCGCGCCAAAACGTCCTCGCGCCAAAACATCCCTGCACTCAAACGTTCTCGTGCCCAAACGTCCTCGTGCCAAAACCGTATCAGTACATTTCCCCAAAAACACTTCCCCGAATGACACTTCCCCGAATCGAGATTTCCTCGAATGACACTTCCCCGAAAAACAGTTTGTTTGGGTCTGTTTGGGTTCCACGCACCCCACTATTCCAAGCACATCCGCGGTGCCCTGCGCCCACACCAGTGTTCCACGCAATCTACTATTCCACACGCACATTCGAGGTGCCGTGCGCCCACACCAGTGTTCCACGCACCCCATTATTTCACACGCACATTCGAGGTGCCCTGCGCCCACACCCATTTATCCATTTTGACCCAATTTGACTTTGGCTTAAATAAATAACTTTTTCACTCATTTTTTCTTGTCATCTTATTTACCGTTCGATTAATAATGTTCACCCATTTTGACTTTGACTTTAAATAAATAACTTTTTCACTTATTTTTTCTTGTCATTGTCTTATTGTCATTGTCTTATTGACCCTTTGTTTAATAATGTTTACCCACTTTGACTTTGACTTTAAATAAATAACTTTTTCACTCATTTTCGGGGAAGTGGCGTTCGTGGAAGTGTTCATTCGGTGAAATGTTTTTCGAGGAAGTGTCATTCGGGGAAGTGTCGATTCGGGGAACTGTTGTTCGGAGAAGTGTCATTCGGGGAAATGTCAATTCGGGGAAGTGTTTTCGGGGAAATGTCGATTCGGGGAACTGTTTTTCGGGGAAGTGTCGATTCGGGGAACGGTTTTTCGGGGAAGTGCCGGTCGGGGAAGTGTCACAATAGTACTGCGTGCACGTGTTTTTTTTTTTATTTTGAAATCCTAAGGTCCGTTTAGAACCTATATCAAGAAAAGCGAACAAACCCCTATCGGTTGACGTGTTATAGGTATAGGGATCGCGTACAAAAATACCCATATTCAATTGCAATTATCTCATGAACGAAACGGTGAATCGAATTGAATTTTGGGAATCAGTGCATGAAGGTCATGTCTACACCATACTTAGATTTCAGCCAATTCCTAAGATTTGACCGAAACTACAGACCTACCTTGAAACAATGTCTTCCACAATGTTTTCTGACTGTAGATATTATTTCACAACGAGACCACTTGTATTCGCACTTGGATTAATTCTCGACTGTAAAAAACATTGATCCAAACGGAGATTTACATGACATCCGACTTTTATTTATTTTTTAACTTTGATAAATACGCATACAATGTTTTTTTCAGTATCGAGACGAATCCAATGTGCAGAATGATTTATGCAAATAATGTTTGATGTTTGTTTATTGGAATCATGCTTACAGTGATTGGATTCATTTCCAATAAATAATTTAGTGAAAATTACGCTCCCCAGTGCCCTAAAAAGCGTTTTTGAACCGCTAACATTGCACCAGGCTACGAAAATAAATAAATCCAATGGTTTACGCAATAGTTTATAATTGTAGAGTGGATTTCACAACAGTATCACCTGCACTTGCACTTGGATTCATTTCCACTCGTAAAAAACATTGATCAATACACAGATTGACATCACCGAGAATACACTTTCAAGCTCAGGAGAGTGGTTGGTGCAGTCGATTTTTTATCAATGCCTCGAATACTTTCAGACAAGACTAACGGTGGCTACGTTTCAACTTGCCCTGTTAAATAGGGCTTTCAGAAGGCGAGCGCCGGTAGAACTGCTGTAGAGGATTGGAAGATTTAGTCCAAATGATATTGAGTCCACTTAAGCATAATTCTAAAATCGTATTTTCCTTACCTTCCAATCGAACCCCTTAAGCGATGGTTCCGCGTCAAATTCTATCCGTTGCGCTTTCCCGTCCCTCAAAACCAAAATATTCACCGCATCCAATTTTAATACAAAAAGACAAGTTTAGCAGGAATAGCCCTCCTCAATGTAACACCTTAAATGAGCTTCCACAGTCGAGTTCCAAGTTAAATCGCTGTTTTGTACGTAAGAAGAGCATACTTATTCCATACATGCTTATTGCATTTTATACTTCCAGAAATTCTTTTGAGCTGTTCATTAGATGAACCACAAATGTTTTACTTTTCGTTATTTGACCCCGTAAATCCCCCCCCCCCCCGCCTGCCAGGTACCCTATCCCGTCAAAATACTGTAGGTCAGTTCGAAAGGAGACGCGTGCTTACTCTTCCCGAACATGAACCTCTTAAATAATGTTGTCGTTAATCAAGACCTAGCTAATGAGCATTTTCGCACCCAAAAACGAAACGATCACTGGGACTTTGGACGAAGTTGTAGGATTCGTTTTCAGTCAAAAAGTTTGTGGGCGTCCCTTTCTGCAATTTAACCCCTTAAACCACGTTCTAAACAGCTTTCTCTTGCCGAGAAATTCTACGATGAACTCACTTCCTACGAATTGTTAAGGTCGCATGCATTTTTCTATTCACACGCATTCTTTGTTTTCCTATTTGACCCCTCAAATTGGGTTTCTTCCACCTATTTGGCGCGACCTACAAATACATGATGAAGCCCGTCCGACATTTGAGATGAAACGGATATCCGGCAACTATACGGTATCCAGCCTATCTGGACTAGTTTTAGTTTCCGGCTGGATACCGGATAATAGGCCAATATCCGGCGGATACTGAAATTTCAATAAGTTAACAAAAATGTCATAAAATCTACATTATTAATTGCACATATAAGATACTCTATACACAAATAAACCTTCTAATCAAAACACCGTTTTTATTATTCATTTCAACGAAAAAAAAAATAGTACTCACGGCACTAGAGGCAAATTATGGTGAATGAAGACCAATTTCTCTACATTAAGAGGTAATAAGCGATTCGCTTGTTTTCGCAAACAAGGCCATCTTCGGAGAAAAGTCTTTCGCTATACACACTCCTCGAAGGCGCTGAATGATATATGGCAACCTTTGTCAAATTCGGGTACTGTGTCGCATTATGCTGACCACCAAATATACGGGTCGTGATTGCGATCAATTCGAACTGTCTTCAAATAATAGTCAATTTCGCTTGCAATCGCGTTTTTTCTTGAGCATGACATTGACTATTATTATTTTCATTCACGAGTTACAGTTGATTCAGTCTCGTCTTCTCTACTTCTTTTAGCAGGCGTTGAAGATGAACTGCTACCGGTGGAAGATTCCTCGCAAGACATTTTAATAAATTCAAATAGGATTTTCTGTCGAGCTCTTCCAGCTTCAACAACCCCGAAATAGGTTGTCTTGAATCTAGGGTCTAGGAAGTTTGCAATCAAGTAATTTGGATCTTGACTCGAAGAGCTAAAACGACTTTCTAACTCAACTTTCAACGAGGCTCTCATGTGTGATAAGTTAGGGGTTCTTCGTGCTGTTTCATCCTTATCTAAATACTTTTTGAATACTGCAACATGTGGTATTACTTCGGATATGCCGGAGAGACCAGAACTTGTTATTTTTGTTATTTCTTGAAAGGGTTTCAAAAGCTCAATGCACTGCTTCATCAAGCACCACTGTTGAGGGGTGAAAATTATTGAGTGTATCGTGATCGGCCACATACAGCGACGAAGCGCGTTTTTGTTTCATCAGGCGCTCTACCCTATGAAAAGGTGGAATTCCATCTCGTGCTGAGATCTTTCACCAACTGATGCTCTGGTAAATTTATCTCCTATTGAATCGCCAACAGTTTTTCTTGAGCTAATCCCAGATGATTGAAGTGCGTTACGAGATGTCTACTAGTAGTGATCATTCCTGCTACTCCAGGCTGGAGGTTCAATGACTCAGTTACGACCCTCTGAAGCGAATGGATGAAACATCTAGCAGAATCGTACTCAGCCACGCGGACACCTTTCATCATGTTAGCGCCACTGTCATGAACGAGTAAATGTAATTTGCTTTGGTCAATATTCCAGCGATCTGCGATAATATTGAGCTATCTTACTATATTTTCTCCCATGTGTGAACCGGGAAAAGGCTTCATACCAAGAACTCCGTGTTCCAGCTTGAATTCAGGAAACAACCAATGAGCTGTGAAGCTCATTCAGGAAGCTGGCATTCTTGTGCAAATGGGTCCATATGTCAGAAGTCACAGTAACCACGAGAGCACCTGAGATGTTTGTTTTGATTTTTTCATAAATTCTGTCGTAGATGTCAGGAATAATTATTTGCGTAATGTATGTACGGCTTGGCATTTTATAGCGGGGTAAGGCTTGTCCTAGTAGTCTTGTAAATCCGGTCCTTTCTACGATTTCTACGCTCGTTGTCTAGTGCTATAATTTCTGCTATTAAATGATTATATTTTTGGGCTTTTGCGTCGGTTACATTCATAAGCAATTTCCTCTCATATGATTCGGACATAGTCAATAGCTTTTTGGTCGACGTTGAAGGCGAACTTGTACGAGGGATGGCTGAAGGGGGTGTAGGCATGTCGGCGGCGGTACCTTCATTAATTGCTTGGAATTGATCTGGATGTTCCGTTTCCAAATGATTTTCCATGGCTGAAGTACCTGGTAGATTACAAAAAATGTTCTTATGATAGGTTAGGTATTTTCTATTGTTAATTTATATAGTTTTTTATAACTACGTCTCACAAAAACATCCGCGCATCACAAACAAGTTTAATTAAGCCTGGGTGCAGGCCATTGCAAACCCTCGTAATTTTTCAAACATATTCGATACATTTTTAGGTACCCACTTAACGATTTCAATCATCGTACTATGAAGCAACACCTTGGTGATCAGTGTAATAAAGCAATCCAAAACGGAAGAATAGAAGATAAGCTAATGCTTTGGTACATACCTGCTTTTTTTCCTTCTCCGCTGCGAGAAATTTGAACTCGGCACAACAAACGGCGCAACGGCAAACTTATTGTTGTCACTGTTTATATGAAAATATTCCTACATGGGGAATCCTTCCTTTACCGATGACATTTTTCGTAGTTTATCTCGCAATTAACAAATTATTTTTATTAGTTACCTCAAATAAATGTGGAAGGAATCGCACCAAATCAAATGATGAATCAATATGTCATTCACTTGCTTCACTCATGAAGGACGGTGGTCGAATCCACCCAAATCCGCCCAACCGGCTGTGCTTCACAAACGTGTTGTAACGTGTAGATCTACACGTTACGGCACGCTCCGTGGCAAATGACAATGTTCGGTTGAATATCCGGCCGCCGGATATCCGGCTATCCGGCTTATAAGATGGCCAGATATCCGTTATCCTGTATCCGGCCAAACAGCTATCCGTTTCATCTCTATTCGACATTCGTCTTTCGTGTCACACACGCACACTCGAACGCTTTTGTCTTTTTAAAACGTCAGCCACGGCTTGTCATTTCTCGATGACTTTCGTGGCCCCATGACAGCTGCGACAATAAGATAGAAACGGAAGCTTCAGCGCAAAACTCCATTCCCGGCTATTCCAATACCGCCGTTCCCCAGAGTTAAGTTTGAATTATCGTTCGATTTCGAGTTTTTGATATTGGTTTTCTCTGTGATAACAATTTTTCAACGACTTCTATCCGGGTCCTCCGTGTTCGAAATCGAATCGACCTTGCTTCTGCAAGCGCGGGATGCCATTTTCATTTTTCTTCAATTGAAAAAAAAAATCTGTCAAATCTATTTTTCTCACATGGGCGCTACATTTTTTTCAAAGAGGGCTCGAGAAACCATTCAAAAAGCCCACCTCAACTGTCTCAAAATGGCCGTCCAAACATTTAAAAAATAGGTGGCTAGCCTCAAATTGTCACTCTGCACAATCTCAGCTGAAAGTTCAAAAGGTTAAGAGTTTCAGTTTGTCGTGATTCGACAAAAATCTGACAAACTTGAAGTACATTCAACATTTGAAAGTAAAAAATGAACGCCAAGTGATAACAATTGTCTCAGAGACATTATCGCTTGTTTCCACTTACAAAAACATTCTGATTTACCATATAATTCTTTTTTATTCTAATTCAAGCAATGGTTTTAATCAATTTTTTTAATGAATCAAATATACAAAATAGTAAGACAACATTTTTTAACTAGGCAACCAAGTGTACTAGAAATGTCAAACCTTAGCAATAATATTTTTCCAGATGTTTCACTTCTGTTGAAAAAAATCATATTACTATTATAACATAAAAGTTATTTAACCCAAACAAATTGAACCCCATTAACCCAAATAGTACAACGCATGTAACACACAAGTACACTGGGAATGCTGTGCAACGATTTGACGTGCATGTTTAAGAAAAAAAAGTTCAGGAAGTCAAGAAATGTTCTGTTCCTACCACCAGCATAAATAACTTTTGCAACAGTATACTGTAGGGGGGGGGGGATTTTTTTCCCTGACCGCCGGATTTCTCAACCGGAGTAAACTGGGGTCGGGGATCCGCCCTGACTCAGCAACGGACACTGGACCTCTCCGTGGTTTTTTTTCCCCCCCGGAATCATAGTCGGGGTTTGGAGACTGGAGCTCTCCTGATTTTTGTATCGCCGGAATCAGAACCGGACTAAACTGGGAGTCTGGAGATCTCCCTGATTTTTGTATCGGCGGAATCATAACCGGACTAAACTGGATGCACTTGCACGGGACCGCGGTTGCGGTACAGCACGGCCGCTCAGGTTGTGGGTTGTGGTAGAGGGGTTGGGATTCACTGGGGAGTAGCTTATTTTTCACCGGGACCTGTCACTATTTCCGATACCGATAACGTCACTATAATATAAAATAGTTTTTATTTTACTGTGCGGGAGCTGGTGGGTTAACCAGCCGTAAACGCGAATATGCGAACGAAAACGTCATCCGCGCGGGAGCGTGAGAACAACCGATATGTCTCAATTGCCAGAGCGAGAGCGCGACGTAACGAGTGCGAGAACGACGACCGATCTCTCCATCGGGAAAGCCAGAACACGACTTTATGGGACAATCTCCTTACGCGAAATCGGTAACGCGACTCTTCGGGAGGACAACCTCCTATCGCGAAATCAGTAACGCGACTCTCCGGGAGGACAACCTCCTCACGCGAAATCGGTAACGCGACTCGCCGAGAACTTTCTCCGGGATCTTGAGCCGGACTGTCCCTCGCACGGCGAGGGCCAGCGAGCGAGAGCATTGTCGAGCACGCTTACCGAACAAAGTGTAAATACGCTCGCGGGATCGGACCATGCGAGAACACTGGTCTAAGTGAGGCCCGCTCTTCAGCACGATGCACCACTGCAGTGGGGCGCCGGCGTTTCAGCCCAGCGTGCACCAATTCCCCGAGAAGCCTCGTTGGGTGCATCTTTCGGTCGGAATTGCTCGATACGTTGAGCGACACGCCGCTCGACCGAGTTCAGCACGCCGACCTAACCTACACGAAAACAGAACCGAAAACTTCAAATGTAACAAGACAAAACATTCTAGAGAAAAGGCCCTCAACATAAACGGATGGGTCATAACCCGGGCATCGAGAGCATAACTTAACCATTGCTAGCATTTCTGTGACGTGACTTGAAAAATCACGTCACAATGCATATGT
>OY723392.1:5787317-5806006 GCA_963210295.1 Ophion ellenae
GGTCTCCTGTGCGAAAGTGACAGCAATCTCTTTCTGTCTCACACACACCGCATGCTCTTTAGACTGCAACTTCTCGGTTTACATGTTCTTGATTCTTTTTCATAAGAAATATTCAGTACATGAAAAGTAAATTACAAGAGCATGTTTTTGCATGCAAAAATAAACAAACAAATACATTTATGCTAAAAAATAAAACTAAACATTTATTACCTGTGTGCAGAACTCAAGTGACCATGATACGAGTGATTCATATTTTAATGCTCTTATTACGGTTGAGCTTAATCAGCTTTCCGTTTCCGCTTGCAGTCGGAAACGGAAAGTTGTGGATCGAATCACAAGATGCTTTTTTTCTTTCTCGTTATCAATATAGCATTTTGAATAACAACTTCGGTATTGTCAATTTATAATTGAATACTTCGTCCAATAAAAAATAAATTATGTTGGTGGACTTTTGTAAGTGAATTCATATAATTGACGTAAATTAACATTTTATTTATGTTATTGATTCGATTCTTATTGATTGAGTGGAATTGAGGATTTTCTAATAATGATAACAACGGCACTTCGTTGAGTGTATCTGTAGAAGCCAATGTACGTCATGTTATGATCGGTTTAGGTTTGCCTCATCGTGTCCCCCCGATCACAACGACACACAGTGGCAGCGATAAGAAAGAAAAGCTTGGACACTAGACGGCCCACTCACCGCCTATCAAATATGACCGTCTTTTCAAGACCTGTTTATAAGACCGTGGCCTGAAAACGCTAACGTTCTCCTGTCTTCAAGAATCTGCCAAGCTGTCGAATTGCAGACGAAGATTTGTAGGTTCGAAGAGAAAATTGAGTGGAATTTCGGGCCCGGCCAGGAATTATCGTCCCTCGGCGGCGAGTGTTTCGAGTATCACGATCGCGAATACATTTATTCTCTGTGTCCGTTCGGCAGCGCTACTCAGCGTGCCGATTTAGGCTGAACCATTCAGACGTGAGTTCGTTTGATTAGTGTTTCGATCTAATGAGGGTTTGGAGCCTTCAGTACAACCCAAATGTAAGAAAGATTCCTAATGGCAGGAATCACGAGCGACTGGAGATAAACATAAATTTCTTCGCACCGCAACGATGGAAACTTCCACGCCGTAAACAATTGTCCACTCATGGACGAGTTCGACGTATTTAGCACACAAAAATCACGGATTAATTGTAGCGCATAATAATAATAATAGAAGTAATAATGATAATGTAACTGCTCGTTGGCAAACATCGGGCCGCTTCAAGCGACTAAGCCTGATGTTGTCCTCTTCGATTTTGACGACAAGATGATATACGTCATTAAGTGCTCGGCTCTGGCCGAAGTGGGCGTGTCGTGAAAGAAAGAGGAGAAACGGCTCAAGTGTTACGTCCCAGGCTTCGCCTTTTTTTTATTTCTTTTCCACGAAATTATCGATACAAACATGCACGATAGCGGCACCCCCATTTATCGACAAAACTCTATATTTTGTAAAACTTATGCAGGCGACCGTCGAAATGGACCATAGCACCCAAAACCGAACTCTCTTCGTTTTTGCGATACGAAAGAGCGTCACTCTGTTATCGAACTCTGATTCGAATAGTCGACTAACTTCATTAAACAATTTGCCCTGCGTTTCCGTGTAATAACTGTGCGCGTATCTATCTTTGTACCGATCTCTAAGTTTATAAGAGTTAAACGCAATAAACGTGAACTATGTAAATTAAGACAAAATCTACGCGTCTGATCATTTAGTTGATCAACGATCAATCCATCGGGCGGATCTAACTCTCTTACCAGAATCACGCACCTCAAATTCGTCTAAATCCAAATTGTTATTAAACTGTATTCGGGACTCACGCGGAAGTCAAACAGAGACTCACTGCGCAATGTAAATCAATTCAAACTTTCGCGCTCTAACTTGGCAACTTCGCGAGTCCCACCTAAATCTCTCTCCGGGACGTAACAGTTTAGTATACAATAAAACTACAATAAATCAATAAAACTGCTGAAAACAAAAAGGCAATTCATCGGTTGTAAAACTGGTGACAAGTAATCTGGTTTCGGCGAAAAACGGATCACTGACGCGGAACAATTATCGTGCAAAATAAAAATAAAAATCAAAGACTCTCTTCCGCGTAAAACGAACAAGTGCTCCACACCAACGTCGCACCGAGATCAACACAAGGGACGCAGAGCAATAAATCAACGACGGAGGCAAGGTCGAAGAGTCTTGCTCTTCGGCCCGCAGGTAAAAACACCAGCCTCGACTCAATACGAGGAAAGCCACTTGACCGCACCAAAATACCACCATCGGCACGAGCGAGCTACAAGATCATCATTGAGTAAGTCATCAACTCATAATGTCCACACCAATCCGAATGGAGACTGCGGAAGAACATCACCGAGCTCAACAGAGTCAAATCTACACATCACAAACAACGGTCCCACCACAAATTGCGCATAGCTATTATCAACCGACTTTTGAAAACAATATGTACCCACCACACGCTAACTATAGGGAATATACACGATATTTGCCGGAGCTGATGGGACCCCAAAAACTTGCTCGCTGAATAATTTCCTTAGCTATTGCGAGAACGCTAAAGAATTCATCCAATTTTCCAAATTTCATCCAATAATCCATTTTTATTTTTTTGAGTACCGTTTCCAGGAAATTTGTGATTTGCTGCCAATCAAAAAAATATAAACTACCGCTTATCATCCACAATCCAATAGGGCCTTGGCAAGATCCCATAGGACCCTCGTGGAGTACCTGAAAAATTTAATCAGGAAAGATCATAGGGATTGGGACGAATGGCTACTCTACGCCATGTTCACCTGTGTATAATACAACTCCTCACACATCAACGGGAGTCACACCTTAGGAATTGGTATTCGACAGAAGAGCCGAAATACTGACCGCACTTGAAGAAATTCCGCGCGCAACGTATGCGTACAACGATTACGCAGCAGAATTACGTGAACGCCTCAGGGCATCGTGGCAACAGGCCCAGGAGAACATTAAAGGAAATAAGGAAAAAGCGAAAATCCGATACGATCACATGGCCGGTATAGTAGAGTGCCGCCCGATTGACCAAGTCCTCTTCTACGATGAAACTGTGAGGAGAGGAAGATCAGCAAAGCACACCACTAAATAAATGGGTAGGGCCGTACAAGGTCCTGCCCAAGTGGAGCTTTGCGTCCACTGCCGAACCTACCTCATCGGCGGTGGACGCAAAGAAATGCAGGTGCACGTGAACAGATTGAAATTATTTATCAACCACTAGCCGTCAGGGTGGTCAGCGGGTGAGCGTGGAGAGCGGGGCCCACAGTGCGGCAGCTACGAAGCCGCAGCAAGCTCCGTCCGAAAAAAAAGAAATAAAAAGAATAATAAATAGTTATTCTTTTTCAATGTAAAGGGAATACCTATCGTCGCATCACAACTAATACCGGGAAATATAATAATAATAACAATAACAATAACAATAATAATAGCAATAAAATAAACATAATAATTTAAAAAAACGAGAAAAAAATAAAAACTGCCGTTTCCTCGGAACTCCGAGCGAGCAACTCCGTCGAAGGAACACTCCCGAACTTAGCGAAAAAATGAAATTTAAGTCGGAAAGGATAGGAATTGAAAAACTCCGCAGTAAGACGAAGAATACATTATCATCACTGCATATCGCGTGCCAGCGAAAATGGAAAGGCATAACGAACAATTTATCAGGAGTAATTCAAATAAAGGGTACATTCGTTATCACATAAGAAAATCAAAATAGGTGGCTATATGTTGTTTCGGAGTCGGAAGTCTACTGGTATATTGCGAAAAACTATAGGTGCGACCCTAACGGATGTAGGGACTCTGGTGTTGGGTGGAAATTGTTCCGTCACCGTCCCTAGTTTTAGATTTAAAACTATCAAGGAAACAACTAAAAAAATGCAATCGTAAAATTTTTACAATGATGTAATTTATCGTTCCTGTCACCAGATTTGCACGCGTTCGAACATGCGTCAACGAAAATTGTTTTTACCGGCTAACGATATAAAATATCCAAATTGTGCAAGTAAGATCGGAGGACGTTTAGATATTGCCACGGCAAAACTAAATGGGGAATAAAACATTTCCGTATATACATATATGCACACGCAAAAGGAAGCTATTCGTTTAGCAGGATTGAGCCGATAATACTTGGAATAGCCTGTATATGCTGTTACCGAAGTGGGCGCGCGAGAAGACCCGTGGTCAACAAGGCCCGCGGCAGCGCGAAGCCAGCGCAGGTGACTAGAGTTGCGTCGGCAAAATGGAAACTGCTCACGCCTTAATTAAGATTTTAACTTAGGCTTAAATTCAAATCAATAAATGTATTGTGCGAAACTATGAGATAAGGAACAGAGGCTATAAAGTGGAATATGGTGAGGAATCTATTAAGGGGGAAGAACCCTGTACCGACGGAAGCTCAAAAAAATATTGGAAGTACAAATAAGTGTGAATAAGTTGAAATTGTCAAATGTAGAACGTCATATTGTAAGTTTGGACATCTGGCAATACCATAACCTTGAAATATTAGCGATTTTGTATCAGCATCACATAATTTTTTCCGTGCGAAAATGTCGAAATTTTTTCGTGCGAGCCGAATAAGTGTCATTTGCGGGAACTTTTGATTGAATTTGAAGAAATCTGCAGCTAAGGCGCATCGATTGTTTGTAAAAGCATATGGTAAGGCTCCTTTAAGTGAGATAAGTTGTTGTGAGTGATTTCAAAAGTTTAAGAACGGTAAGTTTGACGTCGGATACAAAGAACGCAGCAGAAGGCCAAAAGTGTACGAAGACACGGAAGCATTATTGTAAGGAGATCCGTGCCAAACGCAAGAGTTTCCGCAAATGACGCTTATTCGGCTCAAAACTCGACATTTAGGCACGAAAAAATTATGTGATGCTGATACAAAATCGCTAATATTTCAAGGTTATGGTCTTGCCAGATGTCCAACCTTACGATATGACGTTTTACATCTGACAATTTCAACCATAACCTCTTGGTGGGGTCACATTTTGTCAAACGGCGGAGTCTTATTTGTACTTCCAATATAAGATAAGAAACATTGTATAGGAAAAAAAATCACATCATGGGGAAGAAAATAAGATACGGGAAAGTATAGGAACGCATGTATAAGGGAAACTTTTTTACGGGATAATGTAAACGACGAAGAGCAGAAAAATGGTAAGTCGAAGGACCTACCGCAAGAACAAAAATCCTAGGAGGGATTTGACTTTTAAAGGGAGAGGAATGTTGTATTGATGAACGTTGCATCATAAAAAGTTAACAATCGTTCGATCGAGGCAACGCTTGCTAAGCGTAATTCGGGATTCATCGCACCCCAGCTCCACATTGTTCCCAACTTTTGCCGATTTGACAAAAGTTTAGAGTCACGTAAACACACGTCCAGACGAAGCATCGTACGATGTTTAATTAAGGACAGATTGCGACCAACAGAGTTAATAATTGAAAGACAGTACCAAGGCGAGACAGTTCTTGGTTGGCACTTGAAGCGGTTGATCGTGAGGTTCGACCGATACTTTGTCATATCTATTATAAGTCTTAACTTATAATAGATGTGACAAAGTGTCGGTCGAACCTCACCATCAACCGTTTCAAGTGGCAACCAAGAACTGTCTCGCCTTGGTACTGGCTGGTCTTAACCAGCCCAGTTAAGGGGTGAGATGCAGTCAGAATTTTCAAAAAATCGATCTTTTTGTATTACATTTTTTCTTGAAGTATGGTGTTTCGAAAATCTTCCCTGAAAATTTCAAGTTAATCCGATGAATAGTTTCCGGGATATCCCACAATTAGTGAAGGGGCGTCGGGTCCCCATGGCAGGTAGCGGCGACAATCGCGCAAACGATAATACCCGGGAAGGCAGAATGCTTCGAAGATAACAACAAATTGATATTTTGGAAGCTTCCACATTGGCAGAACCCCTATTGTATGGGCCGGGAATTGATGATTCGATGTAAGTAATTTTTTAATTAGTATTTCTATACATAAATCAAGTGTAACATTGGAAAACTCTTTCAGCAATTTTCAAAAATGTATTACTAAAAAACTATGAACTTTAGCATAATTTTATAAAGAATACTTTCATTTTAAAATTGCCGAAAATGTTTTGAAAAAATAATTCATCCCAAAAAACTTGAATTTTTTGAAACTTTTATTAAACAATTTGCTATAAACAATTGAATGCTTGTACTTTGTACTACTACTACTACTTACTTTGTACTACTTTCTTGAAATCCGGCGAGAACGCTGGCCTGAGCGATTTCCGATGGAAATCGCGAATAACCATTAAACGAATATGGCATTCACATTTTTCGACACATTCTTGTATCTTCTTAAGCTTAGGCATACCACAGCTGCAATGTAACCTGTTGATAATAAGCGAGCGTCGGGCGTACTTTCGTACGACCCTCCTTACCCACTCGAATTCAACGAGAACATAGTTTAGGCACGGTTTCTCGGGAAAGTCGTAAAACAAAAAAATCATACTGTAAGCCAGATGACCCAGAGTTCACCCGCCGGCGAAGGCATAGCGGAGCTCCGATTTTCTAATCCGTGTGGAAACCAAGGAGAGACCAAGACCGCCGGAAAAGTCCACTCGACTCGGTCATAAAACCGGGCCGCGACGAAAATAAAATGCACATGGAAGGGCTATGAGGCGCATAGCAGCTGCACTATCGCGGCGCGACTCGGCGCCGGGCCCTAGACTTTAGATAGACAAACACGATCCCATACGGTTTTTCCACGAAAACTCGCTCGGAATAGCTTCATTCCGATTGGTCTGTTTGTAATTAATTTCATGCGCCCAGACTCCAAGATACAAAGAACTGTCTCCTACGTCGACCGCTCCGATTGGTTAAAAGAGAGTCAACAACGAAAAACCCCTTTTTTCTCCTACTCCACCCAAGAAGGGAAATCTGGAGCAGGAAGGTCCAGAGGATTAAAGAAAAATCAGTTCAGCATCATCATCCGAACCAGAAAGATCTCTTCTATCGACTTCAACTTTATATCGCCATTCGTACCTCTGTTCCGCGTTTAATAATTCAACTCTGTTATTCGATCATCCATTTGCATACCTATTTACTTCGAAAAGTATTGTGAATCTTCTCCGCGCTCTTCACACTCGCGAAGTGACCTTCTCACCCACCTGCGGCAACATTGTGAACACAACGTGCGTGCGGCCCATCGACTGACATTGTACAAGCGAGCGTAACAGGCCGAGAGCGGAGGCCCTTTCACCCAAGTCCGAAGGACCGTCATTGAGCAATCGTAAGCTAACTGCATCATTTTTTGTATCATTTTCTTAATCCGCCGAACTGTTTTCTTCCCATGTTTCCG
The DNA here is from genome assembly GCA_963210295.1 of Ophion ellenae. Classification (NCBI taxonomy): domain Eukaryota; kingdom Metazoa; phylum Arthropoda; class Insecta; order Hymenoptera; family Ichneumonidae; genus Ophion; species Ophion ellenae. Next base: position 5,794,715 of record OY723392.1, read on the forward strand.
ACCGGCCAAGTGGACGGTACTCGGTAATAAACGAAAATTTGTAAACGGTAACTACATCTGTCGCAATCACTCACATAACTCTTGACCATCTAGGCACTCGAGACCTAGAGCACCCGTTCCACACATTTTCCTTTTACCCTCATCCCGTGCTATTGCGCTTGGCGTAGGCAAGAAAGAGGGAAACGAAAGTTTTATGCTCTCATCCCTTCCGGATGTGACATGCTCGACTTTTCGGCAAAAAATTGTGATTTTCGGATTCAGCGGATCAAAATACATTTAAAAAGTTTAGCTTCATCCATCGAGCTCAAAATTTCACGAACACATAATACCGTATCCACATCGAAAAATTTTAACCGCGTTTTTCTCGAAACTATGTTTTTCAAGTCGGTGACCACTATAATTCAAAAACCACTTGATGGATTTTGATGAAATTTGGTGTGCTTATTGATATTTAGTGAAATTTGGTGAAATTTGGTGAGCCATTAAAAACTAGTCCTCAGTCAACAGGTTTTCATTTTTGTTGAAAATTCCTATTTTTTTAACAATAAACGAGCGATTTTTTGGTCGAAAATCGAAAGTTATCTGTCGGAAGCCGCCATTTTGTTAATTAAAAAAAAACTTCGATTAAGGACTAGATTTATTATTAAACTAACGATTTTTTTTTTTATCTCAGATGATCCACTAAAATTTTATGATGGTCACCGCAAAGCACTACATGCCGAAGGAGGTCTGACAAAGATGGCGATATTTTTATGTATAATCAATATTTTTCTTTGAAAATTTGTACAAGTCAAGTTGAAATAGAACATAAAAAGTCTGTGTAACCACTTTTGTAAAACAAACTTAATTACTATAAATTTTTTTTTATTGAAAACACTTGTTTTTTCACACCTCTGACTACAGCTCACCCCTTAAGGCAGGATTCTACTTTGAAACCATGAAAAAAACGCTATTTTCGTGAATTTTTTCTGAGAATACTATTAAAGATATCGATATGGGGTTTAAACTGTTTAATAAATACACTCTTTAAGTACATAAAAAAAATTTTAAATGTATTTTATTCCTTTTTTGTACACGTAAAATATGTTTAAAGCCAACGTCTCAAAAAGCAGGTACCGTTGCCGTGGTCGTGAAATCTTCCCGACGGATGGTCTGAAACAAAAAAATCAAATAGTTTCATGTTCAGTATGTCTTCAGGAACCGACCTAACTAGAATATTTTATATACGTGCAAAATTAACAAAATGGCGGCTAAAATACGAAAAAAATGCGTTTTTTTTTCTTCGTATTTTACGGAAAAAATGCGTTTTTTTTCTTCGTATTTTAGTCGCCATTTTGTTAATTTTGCACGTATATAAAATATTATAGTTAGGTCGGTTCCTGAAGACATACTGAACATGAAACTATTTGATTTTTTTGTTTCAGACCATCCGTCGGGAAGATTTCACGACCACGGCAACGGTACCTGCTTTTCGAGGCGTTGGCTTTAAACATATTTTACGTGTACAAAAAATGAATAAAATACATTTAAATTTTTTTTTATGTACTTAAAGAGTGTATTTATTGAACACTTTAAACCCCATACGATATCTTTAATAGTATTCTCAGAAAAAAATCACGAAAATAGCGTTTTTTTCATCGTTTCAAAGTAGAATCCTGCTTTAAGTGAATAAATTCCTACTTTAACGAATTTAGGAGTTCCAACTCTTATTTTACAGAATAGTACAACAGCTTTTTGTAGTACAAGGGCTAAAAAGCCATTAAAAAAAATAAACATTTGTTCAAATCAACATTTCTAAAAAGCGCAATTCATGCTTCAAGATGCCTTTTTAAATTTTTTCTACCGTTATTTTCTATTGAGATATAGCTGTTCAAATACGGTCAAAATTTTGGCAAAAAATGAATAGATCCTTTAATTGTTGCGCTCAGTGTATTTGATATTGCGCAGGTCGTGGCGCGAATTTTTTTTTACCATCGTGCGTTGTGATTGCACCCGTCGTTGTGATCTAAAACAAACGATTTTTTAAATTCTTTTCTTTATAAATGTGGTTACCGTTCGGCCCTCTAAAAAAATGTTAGGAAAAAATTTACACAATGGCGATGTTCGAAACAGTGTACTATGATTTGTACAATAAAATCTCCACTTTTCGCGGCCCGTAAAATATTAATAATAAAGCAATCAAAAAGATAGAGGGATGAACGCTAACGACATTTGTAAAAAATAGAATTAAAAAAAATGTTTGTTTCGGATGACAAGGACGGCCACAATCACAACGCCCGGCAACATTTTCGCAACATAACCTGCGCAACATCAAATATCATGTACAATTTCGAATAAAATGCTTTGAAAAAAATTAAAGATGTTACTTCAAACATGTTCAAAATTAACTGTGAAATACTAACACTGTAGATTCAACCGTTTCTCTAAATTGAATTCCTATAAAACCACCTCGGAAATAGGTGTTCACACTCGAATACGGCTTTAAAGTTTTTATCTAGCCTCGGTATTTGAACCTAAGCCCTCTAATTCTGAAGCTGAGCGCTTTACCTATTGAGCCATCTTAACACTTGTGCTGTAACACTAAACCTGCTGCTAGAATTCAATCTGATGGTCAAATATATTTCCGAGATAGGGTAAACCGACCAGTGAATAGACGAATAACGACACTGTAGGACGAAAAAAGACTGTAAAATGGAAATACCATCAAAACGAATTTTTCAATTGCTATAACTAGCAAAAGATATCATTCTGATGGTAGGAAAACATAGTCGAAGTAATCGCAACAAATAATATTAAAGGAACTGATAGATAAAAAGCAAAATGACGCTCAACCGCCAGTGAATGGACGTGTAGTGTAGACAAACGCAACCAAGCAAAACGATTTAGTTTTATTAAATGCTTCATTCGGCGATCACTGTTTTGCACAATAATGATAATAGTCTTCTAGATTTGAGCTTTATATTCGTTATTACGATTTCGTAGAAAATACACAAAGCTTTTATGCATCTTAATTCTAAAAAAACTACCAAAGTTTATTTCGACAGAGAAATAGAAAATTAACTTTTTCCAAAAATGAAAAAAAAAACATTTTTAAAACACACCGTAAGGATTCAACGAGGGCCTGATGTGTCAACGTTTTACCGTATAACCCATTTCACGACACGACGAAATTACAAATGTTCTTTATTACTATAAAGAACACAGCACCCCAGAACGACGTTGTAATTACATTAAATTATGTTCGATCGGGTCTTTGAATCAGAGTGTATTCGAAACAGCAAAAGTGCTATGAGCTCGATTTTGAGCTGGTTCTACGTACACAAGGGTCATCGTCGTGTGAACTGTGAAACCAGTTGGTAAAGCAAATGAATTTGGACTTACTCGTTGACGAAGATCAGGTTCTCTGAATTGTGAGATTCACTTTACATACGCGGATACGCAACTGTGTAGATTCTGTCGCGACCAGTTTGAGATGAGAGCTCGACTGCCGAGCAAACACAGCAAGCATGACCGCCGAGTTTCTGGCTCACTTTCTCCCCACCTTCGGACTATCGCCCACTTTCTTTTCGAGACACCTCTCACTATTTCTCGGTATTACTTTGGCGGGGATCATTAGCCTTCCGGCATTGTTTATTGCGGTGAACGTTGGTTACGACCAACAGTTGTATGGGCGGTATTTATTCGGGTCGCACTTCCAAAGTGCTGAGGATTGCATTCGACCCCTTATTATTTGAAAAAAACAGCATAGCCGCCAATGATCTGCGGGTGCGTTCTTAGAGAACTGTGTAACTGTGAATTTATGTGAGTGAAGAAACATAAAAATGTTGTACCTCTAGGTAGCGAAACAACAATAATTACTTTTCAAACAAAAACGCTGACGATCTTCGGCACCCAGCAGTTTTTCGACCGCTTCCTTATGGGAAAAGCTCTGTACGCAAAATAAAATAACAGAGAAGCAATGTGGAAGTTTCCATTATTATTATCAAGACTTGCGGTTATGATTAAGGACAAGTACACCTGTAGGCGGGTTTTGTTGGAAATGCTTGAACACACCGTAGTTTTTCCTTTTTAGCTAATTTCCCACCAGACTGGGGACAGCAATTCCTTAAAGCAAAGCGCGGTGGCAATACGTGTGAGGAAGATGAGTATATCATTGCAATCACCGTCAAACAAAAGTATGTTATACGGAACAACGAATCTGCGTATTTTTATATTTTTTTATTTATACCTTGGTGATTACTGAGGCGTTAGAAGTTGCGACACATAAAGTGGCTTTAATATATAGAAAATTGCGCGCCTAATGATCCCGCTAACAATCAAGGAAAAACAAACGAAAAACTGCAAACATTTTTGGTAAAAAACTACAATTCCCCTTCCATCACTCACTATTTTTTCTTTTCAATTTTTCTTCTAGATTTCAGTTCAACTTATACACAATATTTTACAAAGTCAAAATGTGTTCGATTTTTTCGCTTCAGATCATCTGTTCAGGACTTAGGACTTCCGCAAGCGAACAATATGTCATCGCCGGTGCACCGACATAGCTGGTGCTCCTTCCACTCCCAGTACCATGTTTTGACAAACTTCACAAAATATATTCATGTTCAATAAATACCGTTTAGTAAACATACAAAATAAAATTATGAAGCAAATTTACCTTCATATGAATATAACTGCGAAAATAAACACCTGAAAAACGTAATTTTTTTACCATTTTGCAGAAGTTATCACGAAGTTACCATTGTTCGAAGTTTTTGTGGAACAAACATTTTTTTTTGATGGAATAGTACCACCTTCCATCAGCCGCATACGTATAGCGTCCTTGCAGGCTCCGTGCCGGAGTAACAATTCCGTATCTTTCCGGAAAAATCTTCTCGACAATCATAGTTTTTGTACGTCTTTTATGAGCAAAAATTTCCCTGGTAAAAAAATCGCTTTTTCGCAGAAAAACCTCACTGCCCGGGGGGTTTGAACTCTGTTAGATGGAAATTTGCACCACAAACCTCGAGGAGCGGCAGATCCACAGTTGCAACTGCCGCCAATATTGCTTCAATACTTTTTAACAATGGTCATATTGGCCTCATAAATGTATTGGAGAATTTAAACACAAAAATTGGTGAAACACTCTACCTATATTGTCAAAACATCGACGAGAAGCGAATATGCGGAGCCGAGCACGAAGCCGAAAAAAGCACGCATGAGGGTCGTCTGCGTGCAAAACATGAAAAAAATAATGAGTCTCTGGATGCTGAGGAGCTGTTGTATGGTCCAGGAATAACTAATTAACGGTGAGAAACAAAAACAAAGAGACAAATAAAAAATGAGTTGGTATGTTGAATTATCCTTTAGCAAAACTTTGAACGCGTTTTTCTCGAAACTACGTTTTTCAACCTGGTTGACAACATCTTAAAAAAACGTTTCATCCGATTTGCATGCGCCAAGTCTTGAACTTTTCGAAAATCCAGTCTCCATGGCACCACGTAAGATTTTTTTTTATAAAGGACTCCTTTCTATTTCTTTTTATGAACGATGCAAATTTTCTATGAAAATCGGAAATTAAATTCGCCGGTCCGCCATTTTTTTTTAGATATCGAAATTTCCCTACGGGATACTGTAAACCTATATATCTAGTTTCTAAATATATTTTTATTTTATTTTTCAAATGAACCGTATGGGTAAATCGCGGCGAACCGCCGAGCAGAAATTTCGTCGGAGTGTCCGTTTTGAAAACAATCATTTTTCGTCGTTTTTTTGTTCCTTTTTGAGTGGACCCCGTTTGCCGTAAAAAAAATTGTGCGCATTTCTTCGACCAAAATCATAAAAGGGGAAGCCTAAGGTTAAATTTCGTTTAAAAAAAAATTCTCCGATTTTTTTGCCAACAATATTTCGTTTTTCGTGAAAAAATAGATAATTTGAAAATTGCTCCGGAGTACGTAAACGATGAGATTTACAACAAAACCTCAAGAGAGCAAAAAAGTTGCATTGCTTCTTCTGAGTTCACGAGAATATTATCAGATTTTTTTTCGAATTTTTTTTTCATCTGTTTCCGGACAAAGCTCGATTGATCTGAATACCATAATAAAAAAATTAAATTTTTGACTTCCATGTTAGAGTTTATTCTTGTCAAGCTTCTCTCGCCGACAGCATGCTCTTCACCACACGCGGCATCCTCTCCACAAGTTTTTGCAAATCCTATAGATTTTCGGCGGATGGATTAGTGACTTTGCGCACTTGCCGATCCATTTCATCCCACATCAGTTCTATGGGATTGAAATCGGGAGATTGGGGAGGCCATTGGGCAGGGTCTCAACCAGGGTTGCAAATAATGCATTACTTTTTGTAATGCATTACCGTTTTCATTATCCATTACTTTACATTTTGTAATGTAAAAAAATTCTATTACTCATTACATTGGATTTTGTAATGTAAAAAATTTCCATTACCCATTACATTGGATTTTGTAATTGAAAAAATTCCATTACCCATTCCTTTATATTTAGTAATGTAAAAAATTTCCATTACCCATTACATTGGATTTTGTAATGTGAAAAATTTCCATTACCCATTACTTTACATTTTGTAATGTAAAAAAATTCCATTACTCATTACATTGGATTTTGTAATGTAAAAAATTTCCATTACATTCGATTTTGTAATGTAAAAAAATCCATTGCCCATTACAATGTAATGGGTAATGGAATTTTTTTACATTACAAAATATAAAGTAATGAGTAATGGAATTTTTACAATACGTTTTCGCGTTGACAGGGAGGGAGACAGGGGGGGGAGAGAGAGAGAGAGAGAGAGAGAGAAAGAGAGAGAGAGAGAGAGGGGGGGTAGAGGGAGGGAGAGGGAGGGAGGGGGGAGAGAGGGGAGAGAGAGAGAGAGAGATTGATTGATTGATTCAAGTTTATTTAGCCTCCTCGGCTATAATACAATAACATTCCTTACAATAATTACATGCTTTTCAATAATAACAATATAATTTCCATTACAATATAATTTTCAATAGTAACAATATGATTTCCCATTACAACATAATAACTATATGTGCTTTCCGCAAATGATTTCCAGTACTAACAATAATACGATACTAATTATTATAATAATTTCTAATTATACGAACAATTTCTCATTTTGCCTTAAGTACCCCCATATGTACATATTGTACTTTATCTTTTTCCCATTATATGCTCTTTTACACGTTTTCTAAAACCAATAAGATCTTTGGAACATTTCACTTCCGCCGGTAATCTATTATACACTTCTGCCCCTGCATACATTATACTCTTTTGCGCATTTGTTGTTTTCCTTATATTTATCTGTATGTTTTGTGCTTGTCGTGTTCTCATATCTCTATTCTCCCCTACTAATTCTAATTTATTACTCAGCTCTTCTGGCATCATGTTGTTCACCAACTTATACATGAAAACACTTACATTGAATTCCAGCCTTTCCTTTATGGACATAAAGCTTAGTGCTTCTAGCATATCTATAATTCTTGTGTATCGATTCACCTGTAATATTGTTCGCATCGCTCTATTCTGTGCTTTCTGTAGTTTTTCTATTTCTATTTTTCCCATGTTTATCATTATAGTTGCGCAATACTCAAAATGAGGTGCTATGATTGTTTTATATACAAGACACCGTGTATATGCCGATATGTGATTTCCTATTCGATTGAGGAAACTTGTTTTCTTTCCAACTTTTTTTAGTACATAATCACAGTGTTCTTTGAATTGCAGTCGGTCATCTAGTATGATTCCTAAGTATTTCATTACTGTAGCTCGTTCAAGCTCGTACCCCCTTTTTGTACGTACTCTTATTTCCCTGTTCAAGTCCTTCCTAATGCTTCTTATCACCATATATTTTGTTTTATTTACATTCATTTTTAACTTGTTTTCATTCAACCACTCCTCCAGTTTGTTCAACGCTACTTGCAATTTTATTTCTATCTCAGCCGCAGTATCTCCTGTTACAAATATCATTGTATCATCTGCAAACAATTTTATTGTTGATTCCTCTGTTTTGACTTGTACAATATCATTTATATATAAAATAAAGAGCAAAGAGCCCAACACCGACCCCTGTGGAACCCCATATTCTGTTAATTCCTTGTCCGAGATCCTGTCTCCTAGTTTCAGTTCTTGATACCTTCCATGTACATATGACCTGAACCAGTTCAGTACTTTTCCCTTTATGCCGTAGCATTCCATCTTTCTTAACAGATTCTCTCTGTCAATCGTCTCGAACGCTCTTTTGAGATCCATAAATATTACCCCTATCATTTTTCTATTACTAATTGTTACTTTCCATTGATCTAGTACAGCTTGAATAGCTGTTTCGCATGAATGATCTTTTGGAAACCCGGACTGATGTTCTATAAGTATCTTATTTATCTCGATGAATTTATCTAGCTGTTTTTTTACTACTAGTTCTAGTACTTTTTCGTATGTCGGTAGCACATTAATCGGCCTATACTCACTTGCTTTCAATGTATTTGCTACTTTTGGTATAGGAGTGACCGTTGATACTTTCCACTCATTTGGACATATTCCTTCCGTTAACGAGGAGTTGATTACGTCCAATAATTCTGTACGTATCACCTCGTAGGCCTCTTTTAGTACTGCTGTCGATATCCCTTCTTCTGTTCCCTTTTTCATAGCCATTTGTTTTATTATTTTTGTTAACTCTTCTTCTGTCACTATATCAAATTTCTCCCATTCAATAGCTTCATGACCAGCAATTGCATTTTCCCTTCTTCCATTATTATTATCATTGTTATTATTATCAATACTCAATACTATTTCTTTAATACTTTTTATAAAATACTTATTGAATTTATTTACCACATCTGAGTTGTTACTTTCGTCTATTCCATGTTCAAATTTAATTTATTCGTATCTAATGTTTCTCTCCACTTTTCCGTTTATTACTTCTTTCAGAGTTTTCCACATTTCCGTGGGATTATGCATATTATTATTTACCATTTCTTCATAATATTGCTTCTTCCTATTTCTAATAGCTGTTACTCCGAGATTTCTGGATACTCTGTACTGTTCCCAGTCGTCTGCGTCGTTTGTTCGTATTGCTCTTTTATACGCCATGTCCCTTTCATTTGTTATTTCCTTAATCTCATCGACGTACCACTTTTTGTCAATCCATTTACTAGGTATTTTAAACTTCTTTTTTGGCGCAATTATATCTAGTGTATTTACTATATCCTTAATTAACCCATTCGCCTTTTCATCTACTGTTCCATATTGTCTCTTTTCTTCTTTTATTCTTTTCCATACCTGCTTGAAATTCTCTGCTTTTAAGTTCCTTCTATCTCTCGCTATAAATTCTCTCCGCGCATTATTCTTCTTACATTTTTTAAATAACACGATTACCCACGCATGGTCCGTTATCATCGGTGTTTGTTTCACGCATACTCTCTGTTTGTTATTTGAGAAGACTAGATCTATGATCGTTTGGCTTCTTTCTGTAATTCTCGTTGCCTCTTTTACATATTGTTTTACTCCTCTCGCCAGTAGTTCTTTTTCTAATTTTTTTGCGTAAAATGTATCTGCTTTCATATCTATGTTGAAGTCTCCTAAAATTATAAATTCTCCTTTCGTACTTAGTTCTTCACTTAGTTCCTCCATAGATTCCACAAAGTCGGCGTCTGACGCACTTGGTGAGTGATACACTACTGCTATGGCCCCTATATATAGTTTTTGATCATTTATCCACACCGCTAAACACCAGTAGTTTCCTACTATTTTTCTTCTGAATAGCACCTTATATTTAATCATTTCATTTACATACATTATTACACCTCCCGTTGTCCTTGGTTCGCCATCGCATCTGACCGCATTATACCCTGTTATATTAATTTCAGAATCGTCGATATCCTCAGTCAACCTTGTTTCTGTTAGCGCCACTACTAGTGGAGCTATCCTCTTAAATATTTGAATTTCCAACTCATCCTTATGCCCTACGATACTTCTTGCGTTTGAACACATGATAATGTCGTTTTCTTCCTTGATTCGTTGCTATTCGCCATCGTCTTGTGTTCTATTTTTTTCTTCTTCCATTTTTCTTAGATACGTTGGGCACTCTCTATCTGTTGCTTCATGATCGTCTTTAATGTTGTTGTTGTTATATCTTCTGATTCTCTCCATGCAATTTATGCATTTTTTTCGATTTGTTTTACAATCTTCTCCTCTGTGGTTTCCCGCGCAATGTTGGCATGTTTCTTCCTTTCTACAGTATTTTGCCATGTGGTAGAATCCCCAGCATTTATAGCACCTTAATACGCTTACAAAGTCATAGACCTTACACTTTCTCCATCCCAGATTTACTTTCCCTCTGCTCAACAGTTTCTTGTGTGCTTCTACATCCGTTTCTATTATAATACTTCCGACTTCTCCTCTCCTCCCTTCTCTCTCGTTCTTTTTTCCCATCGTTCCTCTTTTTAGTATCCTCAGATGGAGTCCATCCTGTCCTTCTACTAGTTCGTTTTGAACAATAATCGTTTCTATTAGTGATTGATCACTCAGTTCCATTTCCTCTTGGTCGATTCCGATCACTTTGATCTTTGGTTGCTTATGTTTTGGTATTATTGTATCGATGTCTTTTCCTAATGTTGCTTCTACGGATGTTTTTAATCTCTCTACTTCTTTCCCACTTCCACATCCTATGATGACCGTTCCGTTGTTTCTTTTTGTCATTCTTGTTACTCCTATTGGTAACGTATTTATTTTAACCTTTTCGATCACCATATGTTTAGTTACTTCGCTCTCTTGTTGCTCTTTTGGTTTCACTATTAGGATGTTTTCCGTCTTTCTTCCTTTCATTGCTTCCGCATAACTTTTTGGTTCGGTATGATGTTTGCTACCCTGATTTTTGTTCATATCCGCTATTGCCTGCTTCATTTGGTCTATTTCTTGTCGGAGGCTTTTGACTTCCGCTCTTACTACCCTCATCCACTATTTTCCTTAATTCTCTTCTGTTTATATAATCATCTTTCATTCCTTGAACAATTTTTAAAATCTTGTCGATACTGTCTTCCATTGTTCCCCTTTTTGTGCTCGTCTCTTTTTCTTTTCCTTGACTTTGTTTTGTTGTCGTGTCCTCTTCTTGTTCTTTCTGTGCTTGGTCCTTGGTCCATTCGTTTTCTATTGCTGTCTCGGTCTGTCTCGCTTCCTTAGTACTGGTCCCTGCTAGTTGTCCTTTTTTCTCGTGCCTTATCCCTTTTTACACTGTCTCTTTTCCCTGTGCACCTTACGATCTCGTTATCGCTATTCC
>OY723392.1:5806206-5926206 GCA_963210295.1 Ophion ellenae
AACGTCTCTCGAACGTCTCCGAACGTCTAACGAACGTCTCCGAACGTCTCATGAACGTCTCACGAACGTCTCACCAACGTCTCCGAACGTCTCTTGAACGTCTCTCGAACGTCTCCGAACGTCTCACGAACGTCTCCGAACGTCTCTCGAACGTCTCCGAACGTCTCATGAACGTCTGTTGAACGTCTCACGAACGTCTCCGAACGTCTCATGAACGTCTCCGAACGTCTCTCGAACGTCTCCGAACGTCTCATGAACGTCTCCGAACGTCTCACGAACGTCTCACGAACGTCTCCGAACGTCTCATGAACATCTCACGAACGTCTCACGTACGTCTCTCGAATGTTTGAGAGCAATATTTTATACAACTGTGTAATCTCATAACAGATAATGTAAGAAAGAAAGGGGTGAGGAGAATTAAAAAATCACATAATGTCACATTTCGTTTATTTGCATGAATCTTTATGATTCAACCACCAATTAAACATTTTACATACATTTTGTAATGCACAATTTTTTTCATGCTTTTCGCATCGTAGAGTATAGCTTACGCCTAATTTACTTAAGGTATCCATATCGCCAAAGTCCAACGTTTCAATAACTAGATCATTTTTCATATTTAATATATCAGCTAGCCATTCTCGTTTTTCATGGCCGTCAACATATACAATGGGATACGTATCGACTTCCGTTGGGCCCACAACTGCAGCCGTTATTAAACCTTGAGCCATGCTATATGGAACGTTTCCATAGGCCCACTTTAGACCATGATGATTCCGAATCAGCCATGACGCTTCGTATCTCTCAAATTTTGTGAGAAGTCTCCATGTTATGATACTCGCGAAAATGTAATGAGAGAGCACACATTCCGCTCTTAGAATCGCTACTTCCTTCACGACAAAGTTTCTCCCAACAATGAATCCTTGTAGATCGACAAATGTAAGTACAGACATAACGAAGATGGCTCGATCAAGTCGATAGCAAGATCAATTGATGACTGACGTCAATATTTAAGAAACTCGTCTTTAAATCATTTATTTATCGAGCGGGGGGTTACTTGCTGATCTATACAATTTTACGAACCATGTTTGTCAATGGACAATATTCAACAACTCGATCGTGCAAGATCAAACAATAGGCAGTAGTATTTGGTGGCAAATCTTCCTTACATTCAAACTCTATTCGCACATCCACGGTAGCATTTTTCACAGACTCGTTCTGACGCGAGCAATCGATAACCGTGAGAGGGCCGTTATATTGAAACTTTGCAATAGTGAGCAAAGAATTATCACTATTACAGCCGTAATAAGATTTACGAAATTGAGAGTACATATTGAACAAAATGGCGAATCTGTTTTTGTCAAAGTCCAAATTCAAGTCATCGTAAGGATAGGATTCCGAGTTGAGATAAAGTTTAACATTGGCGAGCTTGCAGTCGTCGAATAGTGTAATGTCCTTTGCCATAGAATTTTTTTTGCCAGTCTGCAGCGCAAATATTACATATCTTGGTTTCTCTAGCTGGGAGGCAGCTTTCACAGTCCATGAGTGTTTCGTTGTGCTTTGAAGCAGTGGATACTCGTATAGATCCCAAGAGCGAAAGCTCATATTCAAGTATCGCCCACTCTCCAATGTTCGAAGTAATGACAATTTAGTTATCTCATTTAATATTACGTGAGGCATACGCCATTGTATCTTGAGCAATTCAACTTCTGCCTCTACTAATGGATGCTGACTGAATACGCAATTGTTATCATTGCGCGAACGTATCAGAATTAGCTCATGACGAGCATTGATAACAACGCGCTTGTAATCTTCGCAGAATCCTAGCAATATGTTGAGAGGTACACAAAAATTGAAATATTTTCCCCCATTATTATGTGCTACATCCCAAGCAGCATTTTTCAAAGTATGACTCCTCTCAGGGCTTAGAGAGATGTAGTTTTTAATCGTGGTTGTTATTCCAACGTTTCGATTGCAATCAATCTCCACACCATCGAGCTCATAACGAACTTCATCAAACATGAATGCAACGCAATTGTTTCCCAATACTACTATTGCTTGATCATCTGGTTTTTTAAGCACCGTGAACTTTCCCTCAACGTAGAGAAAACTTTCAGATGGTAGGGTGTACAAGTCTTGGTGTTGTATAGGAATTCGTATTTCATCGCTGTGTCCAAACGTTGAGTTGGCATACGGATTGTACGTATGAGTCTCAATTTTGATGATACGATCGTCAAAGATTGGCTCCCCACTGATATTCAAAACGTCAGTCATTCTTTTGCCTCAAGTATGTCGTACAATAAATCCCAGAGATTCTAAAAATTCACGATTCGCTGCACTGAGTTTTTTCTTTGCGGGTAATTTAACACTCAATGCCGCTTGTCTTCTTGCAAGAGTATTACCGTGTGGGATCGTATTATCTCGCGTAGAAATATTGTCTCTGGCGTATTCCGTGTCGTACAGAACGAGCATCACAAGCGTCGCTTTCGTATGTGCAATCTCACCGTAATTTCTTCTCCTCGAAAATCGAGTAGTTTTCCCTTCTGATCCACGATACGTATCGTTAGATCCGTAATGCTCCGCACAACGATCGGAAGATAAATGATTTGCGCAGGCGTTTCCGATATCTTATATCCTGGTGGTACGCTCGGTGAAAATTCATGTATCGTGTGTACACGCTCGCCATTGCTGTACGCACCAGTGGTGACACTACATTCTATGCGGATAATGTTGACATTCATTATGTTTATCGGTACATCAGATTCCTGCCATTTCCAGGGATGCAGTATTCGATTTGATGAAAATCCCAACAGGGATCCTACGTTGTCAGGTTTACTGAAATTGATTCTGTACGCACATTTGATTTCGCTCTTTAGTGTATTATGATTAGCGCGTAGCACGATTGGGTATTCACCATTTCCATCGAGGTCATCGTTATCAACCTTTCGAGGAACAATTTCATTTTCAGCATCATCACCACTATCAACCCCTTTGAGTAAAATTGCACGATTCAGATACGCATTTATGGCTCTCAGTTCATACGATCCTTCAGGGATTATAATTTCCTTGTCATCATTGTCAAAGTAAAATTTGTTGTTTGATGAATTCACATTTGGTATTGTGTGATAAGTTTCAAAATCCGTCAAACCGAGCTCATAACAACCATCATTGAAATCTATAGCGGGAAAGTAATTTGCGGTTAGAAGGCTACTCTTGCCGGTCAACGTAAGCGTCAGTGACATGTTTCCCTCGAATACTGAGTTGATTGACACATTGTCACGGCTTAAATACATATTGATCATCGACGTTTTGGAGAAATTGCAAGCACAATTGTCCGCAAATACTCTGATTATAATTCTGATAAGATGTTCGATTGTATTGTATTTTTGTGGTATTTGGTCCAAGATATCGCACCAACTCCTTGGGCGGTCGAAGATTTCCAAAACTATCAAAATATATTATATGACTCCCCCTCTTGGCATAGGCTACCCAATGCGTACCGGGACCATCGGCATCATCCAAATTTACTATACCGCTCTCATCTAGTTGCACGCCACCATAAACAGGTAAATTATTGCGCATGAAGACCCCTCTGAAGAATGGTATGCGCATGCGTCTGGCTAAGCATTCCAATTGTACATTAGTTGTTACACCCATGGGCATTTTCACCGAATTTTGGCGTTTTTTTTTTCTTAGTTGAACATCCTTGTCCACGCTTGTAGGGAGCGAGATAGAGCCCATAGCCTTCTATAGCTCGATTATGACGTTGTATTTCTTTAAGTTGACGTTGCGCCGCTTTGCTATCATTCACAGCCTTTGCTATCCCAGCTGCCCCACCAGCCAGTGAGCCAAGAACTCCCAGCAATGGTAACATTGGCAAAATTCCGCCACGCTTTGCTATCGGCAGTATTCTCTTCTTAACGGGTTTTTTTTTCTTTGTCGATGAGTTCTTTGTCTTCATTCCCATGCCGAATTTCGTTTTTGCTTTCATAGCTGCCCAAACAGCGGTCGCTGCTGTTTTCTCGCCAAAAGTCGAATCTCTCGCAGCAATACGTTTTCGTGCCGTTGTTGCAAGTATACTATCCGCAACGTGTCTTTCGCCTAAATTATTGCTTCGAGAATAGGCTATATCGTGGTCGCGACAAGCGGCATCCAATGGATTTATACCACGATCACCCCGTGCCAATCTCTGCTCTAACTGAGCGCCTGGTCCACAAAATTGGTATCCGGGAATATGTAACTCGATCGGAAGTGCATTTATTGCTCGATTTAACAAACCGTTGCCTTTTCCCTTTGACATTCGGCACAATTATTTATAAACGGTGCTGGACCGTCAATGTGTAATAGCTGTCCTGGTAAATTCCAATGGCGCGTGCATCGGCGATATTGCTGTACTTCCGAATCAGCCTTTATGTGTTCGGGAAGCCTCTCCCACAAAATGTCAACGAAGTGATGAAAATTTTGTAAGAAAACAATTTTTGGAATAAACTGTAATTGATGAGCCGTTAAGCGGAGAATACTGCAGTCGTCCGATATGTATAAAAACATTCTCAGTACTGAGCAGATTTGGCTCGGTGCACTCCTATAAATCCTCCTCACACGACGCATTTTGGGCAAATGTGTGTTTGGATTCGAGAGAGAAAACATGCGTTTCGTGCAACAAGCGACGGTGATTCAAGTGACCAATTTCAACGATAGAGTAATGGAGGGCCAACAAGTACGCAAGCATGGAGACATGCTGCCACTTACGATACGCAGCATTATTTGCGGTCCTTCAAATTGTGGGAAAACCAATGTTTTGTTAAGTTTAATAGAAAGTCCAAATGGTGTACGTTTTGAAAACCTATATGTATACTCGAAATCGCTTCAACAGCCAAAATATCAATATTTGGAAAATCTGCTGACATCGATTAACGAAATCGGCTATTTTAAATTCTCGAATAATAGTGATGTTATCCCACCGCACGAAGCGCTTCCGAACTCCATTTTTATTTTCGATGACGTCGCATGTGACAAGCAAAATACAGTAAGAGAGTACTTTGCGATGGGCAGACACTCGATCGTTGATTGTTTCTACCTTTGCCAAACATATGCCAAGGTTCCCAAGCATCTTATACGCGACAATGTGAATCTGCTTATTTTATTTAAACAAGATCGCACAAACTTGAAACATGTTTACAATGAACACGTAAATACTGACATGTCGTATGAAGATTTTCTGGTGTTATGCCAAAAATGTTGGCAACACAAATATGGCTTCATGGTGATTGACAAAGATAGCTCATTGTTCGGTGGTCGATATAGAAATGGATTTAACGAGTTTGCAATACCGTAATGTAGTCAGTCGGCATTGAGACATCAGCTGTGCAACGACCGACAAATAATTTCGTGTGGGCATGATGACGACAATTGATACTGATGAAAAGATTGCCAGGGAAATTGCGAAAACAAGCGACTCAATACGCAAAAAATATCAAGCTTTGAAGACTGGAAAAATGGAAGAAGATCTTGCATTGGAGAGACACTTCAAGCCAATCACCGAACCTCTCAAGCAGATTGTTGAGCAATCAGCTGCTGTTGAATCTCTTGGGCCGGAAATTGAATCGTTGAGTGCGTCGGAAGCAAAGGACCTAGAGAAGGATGTGAAACAAGGAACAAAGCGCACACGTTCGTTATTTTAAGATTCGCTGGTAACTTCTACACCGAATCAGTTGAAACGCAAGCGACGAAAGGAATCTCTGGATGATACGTCGATGGCTGCTGTACCCTTGCATCCAGCCACCATTGTTGAAGAAGACGTTTTTGAGACTACGCCCGAGTCATTCGTGTCTACAGTTCAACGTCAATTACAAACGGCTGAAGGTCAAAATACATTGCGCGAACATTTCGGTCCACTCGGTCAACAATATATTTCATCTATTCTTTCACAAGACAAAAATTCCAGCATGGATTACGTGTATGGCGTCAAATTTACCAATGAAGGAATGATGTTAGGCGATAAGCGTTTCGATGTGGATAATGATGATAATATATTCATCGATGGCATAAAATACTTGGGAACCCCTGGACTCTATGAGCTAATTTTCAAGAGAATTCCCGACGATGCAATATACACCGAGGAAGACAAAAACAAATATAAAAGTATATTGTTGGCAACAAATGCACATCGACGTGGTAGCAATATACTCAATCCTGTATTGGGTAACAAAGGCTTCAAGTATAAATATATAATTGGACCATTAACTTTCGACCGAAAAACTGGAAGAGGTATAGAAATACCGCTCGCCATGACGTTAAATAACAACAAAATCGATTACGTGCATTGCAACGATCCCAATGCAACGATCCCATGTGCAACGGTCCCAATGAGTTGGTCGATCGTTTGCGCTTGTTGGAAGCTTCACGACACGCGGGTAACAACGCTCACGACAATGAGATAATGTCGATTATTGAGGAACTTCGCGAAGCGGGCCTCATTATAAATTAATCTATGCATCGATGATAATGATCATTCCTTCATCGCTATTGATACCGAGATGTCGATCAATAAATTCGGATCATCGCTTGGAGCGCAGGATAATTCATACTATCAGTGGACTGGGCTAATAAGAAATTATACACGTGATAATGCTCTCTGTCTAACCTCTAGTGGCTTCGATGCAAGATCACGTAAAATACGAGGCGTAGCCCTACCTGAAGGGGATTACGATGCTGCTAATAAACGTTACGTGGAAATGAAAATCAAGCTGTTAACAGAACGCCTGGATGAATTTGAGAAGAAATTCATCGCACTAGAGAATACGCTTCGAATAACTATGAACGATACGTCTAAAACGATTCAATATGTAACCGACGCTGTAGCTGACACAACGCAGGAAGATTTGTAAAAATCGTCTGGTCAAACACACGATATGCTCGGAGAAGAAAAAACGTCTGAAGAAAAGCAGCTCGTGGAGGAATTACATGCACCAGCATGAAAAAACTTTCCGCGAAGACGTGTCATCGTACGTGGGTATGATGATTTGTGGCAGGCTGACGTAGTCGAAATGCGGCCGTATTCGCGTTTCAACAAAGGCTACAATTACATCCTCACCGTCATCGATGTGTTGAGCAAGTATGCATGGGCCGTACCCTTGAAAAGTAAAACTGGCAACGAAATGGGTACAACGATCGCGAAAATCATACACGATCATAGCAGATATCCGAAAAATCTTCAGACCGACAAAGGAAGAGAATTTTACAATGTAAACGTGCAACGACTCATGGAGAAATACAACATCAATCATTATTCGACGTACTCTATTATGAAGGCCTCGGTCGTCGAACGATTCAATCGCACTCTCAAAAATAATATGTGGAAAATGTTTACACTCAATGGTAATTACAAGTGGATCGATGCGTTACCGCAACTCGTTATGAAGTACAATGCTCGAAAGCATCGTACGATTGGCATGAGGCCCATCGACGTTACTCCTGCGATCGCGGAGAAACTCTTAACCACCGTATACAGCAATGTAAAAATTGCAGCTCCTGCAAGATTCAAAGTCAATGATTTTGTGCGCGTAAGCAAATTCAAGACAATATTTGAAAAAGGTTTCACACCAAATTGGACCACCGAAGTGTTTAAAATCGTCAAGGTGCAGCAAACTTATCCTGTAACGTACCTAGTCGAGGACTCAAGTGGAAATCCAATAGCCGGGGGATTCTACGAATACGAACTGCAACGTGTTGCCAATCCAAACATATATCTCGTGGAGAAGATAATACGCAAAAAGGGCAATGATGTTTATGTTAAATGGTTGGGAATGGATAAATCTCAAAACTCGTGGATACACAAAAATAACATATTGTAATAACTTTTATAAAGTATATGAAAAATTCAATAAAGTTTATTTACAATAGGCATACCATTTTATTTATGTATACTATGACGGGTATCGCGTGTTAACGTAGGCGGAGGGAGGGGGAAGGAAAATTTTATACCGGTTCGACAACTGATAAAACTCAAATATAATTTATTTAATGCACAAAAAAAATAGGCTCGATACAAGAAAGAGTGACTTTAAGTGATAAATTACAAAAATCAAGATGATAAAAATGTTTCGCAATAATAATAATGACTCGAATTTGACGGGCTACCGGACACGCGAAGTCCCAACTCTATTTTCTCTACCCGTTTAAATATTCTATACTGTATAAATTTCGCAATGAAATATTGGGCGCCAGCCTTTCTCGGGCAACGCGCTTAACGCGTACGCAAAGTCCTCAGACTCAAAAAAAAACAAAACAAACACGGCCTTCGGCCGGCAAGCGAGAGACTCTATACAAATTAAAATGGGGACGTCTCAGGGTATCTGGGGACGGACGGGGTTCTCGAACACAATGGCCACTTCTTTGACCACGACTATTATATTTTATCTAATGCAAAATTCAAATTAATAATCCGCGCGATCAAAAATCTCGAAATGCTAATTGCGCGATTTTATCGCGCCGCGATGTATCCTCACGGCGAAATCACTCGACTCGGCCGACGGCCGTGTTACACGAGGCGACCGCGGCTACGCGCGCGCGAGGGGAAATTCTCACGAGGGACACCGGGGATCCGCCACGAGCACCTTTTTACACTTAATTCGCGATATGTTTTAATCCCAATTCGGGGGTTAATAGCTCGAATCGCACGCACTGATTCGTTAATTCTTAACCTACTGTACACTGTATTTTCTATGCGACGCGCACGGAAGAGGGACGACGATCAGGGATAACGGGGGAGGGATGAAGGAAACGAATTTTTGACGGTCGCCCGGGCGACCAATTTCCCGCACGAAGTTCAGCGGCTTGCTGTAGCCGCTCTTGCGGAAGAGAAAAAGAAGGGAAGAACTTACAGTTTTCGCTGGGAAGATCCTTCCACAGGGCTCGAATTTCCACTGCTTTTCGATCTCTCTCTCCCTCTCTCTTCGTCCTTTCGCTCGTTTCTCGCTTGTTTTTTTCTCGTCGACTACGCGTGACCACGCTTCGGGACTAAGTGTCGGTCCACGCCGGCCGGCTTCCTCGTCTCGCCCAATCCCGTCCTAGACGACGGACCTCCTATCGATTTTCGTCTCGATCTCCGTGGCTCGCCCTTTCGGTCGATCGCGCTGCTGAATCCTTGTCCTCGCGAGTCGCGGAGCGCCCCAGTCGGTACGGCGCTCGCCAGCCTTACCGCGCGAGAGCGGTAGTCTCTCCTGACGCGCGGTAGGCCGGAGACTCGGGAGATGGCAGCGGGATGCCCTCGGGCGGCCAGTCCATGGTCCGCGTCGTCGGGAGATGGCGTTGCTGGTTCTCGAAGTCGACGGCCGGGCCGACGTGGCTCCAGTCGACAGTCCGCGTGGTCGTGCCGCGATCGTGATAAAGGGTGGGAAGGACGGGAGGGCTAGTGTCGCGGCTTCTATACAATAAAAGAATACCTTAAAAATACCTTAATTTTAACATGTGAATTTTCCTCTATAAAGGTGCGTGGCGGAGACTGAGCCCGAGCGTGGTCACGCGGGCTCTTTCTCTATCTCCTTTGTGACGCAACGTCACAATACATTCACTATTCCTGATAAAAATAAATTATTATATCCTGTAAACATTAACATACTCGCATTATATATAACATGCATATTTTCCAATATATATCAAATTTACATTACTACATTCATTATATCTATCCATTTTTATTTTATAACAATATATACAATGTAGCCTAACATTTACAATGCTATTTTATAATGACCCCAGGGTAGAGTGTCCGTACTTTTCGGCACGATATACCGCTTGTCATCGTGTGGACTTAGAGCAATTTTTGACTCTGAAATAGTGGAAACTTCGTGCAGCTTCGATCTTATGCAAGACTGCTGACGAGTCATCTCAATTTCTTCCCGTAAACAGCGAGTGTAGTCATTGAAATTTATTGTTCGCGCGACGACATTACTTTTCACACCTTTCACCTTTTTCGTGTCTTTTTTACCATCGACTCGCAAAGCGTACATTTTTGCTCTCAATCCCACAAATTCCGTCATTACCATACCATTATTTTCATCTTTCATGAGACCGGGCACTTTCTTGTTGACTAACGGTAAACCGTACACGTTTTCCATCGGGTAATCGCTCGTATCAAATTTGTCAATGTTACGCTTCATATCGTCGTAAACGTCGTCAGACTTGATGTGGTATATGAGACTATCGGTGTCGGTATACATGACCTTACAGTTTTGCTGATACAGCGGAATCATGAATTCGTGGTGAAACTCATATAAACATGTTTTCGAAATGTCGAGTATACACATACCCACATAAATCGGCTTGTTAAATTTTACCTCCAGATTTCGCAATTCGACGGCAATAAGATTTTCCGAAAAGACACTTCGACTGTGAAAATTTGGTTTAGCGATCATTGCCTCTGCCCCATACCGTCCCTCCCACTTTGTTACAAGTTTCACGTCAGTAGTAAAGGTAGCTTATAGGGAGACGACTGTGACGTCATCCTGGGGTGAGGTGTATACGTGATGTCTGGCGGGCCAGACCGTCTCGGTGCGGCCGTATGGGGAATTGGTGCTGGGGGCTCAGTTTTGGGGGATCGGTGGTGGGGGTAGCGGCGGCTAGAGGCGGTATGTGCGGGGGTGTGCGGGGGGTAGCGGAGGGGTAGGTATGTGAGGTTACTACTATACCGACGGTGATCGCAGTGATGATTGTCAGGTGATTCGCTTTCGCAGATATGGTGGGTAAAATAGATTTCGGTGCGCTGCGCATGGTAGGGATGGTCTCATACCGTGGATGGGTTAGGGGGATGGTTGAACAAAAAAGAAATTATTTTCGACAAGACATAAATGTTTTTATTCAACAACATACGGTCTGGTACATGCGTTGGTGAGTTGCGTAGAAAATTATTACGGGGGATACATTTCAAAAGGTTTTATTATCGAGAGGGATGTACATTGTCTCTCTCTCTCTCTCTCTCTCTCTCTCTCTCTCTCTCTCTCTCTCTCTCTCTCTCTCCCTCTCGCTAGCCCGCTCGCGCGCCGGTGTGTGTATGTGTGCGTGTGTGATTTTATCTGTATCGCTCGTAACCCATTGTTAGGTATGAATCTGTAAAAATTATCTCCTCGTAAGGCTGGTTAACGGGGTGTACGACGCCGTGCTGGTAAAAGTAATAAACACCACCGAGTTTTATCACGGATTCGTGATTCTCTTTAACAAGACGTATCCACTCCTCGAGGATGTTCGCTGGCAGCCTCCTCCAATCGGATGGTGCCCAGAAGTCGTTTTGTGGTTCCCAATACATGTACAGCGTCTCTAAGCCAATGGGTATCCACCCCGGTAGACGCTCATACACGTAGACGGCCAGCGGGTACTCAGTGATCAGCGATTGTGGGTAATCCGCAGCCATACTTATGCGTCTGGTAAGGTTGTCAAACACTGGAGATTTGATAAGAAATGCCAAAACGATAGAGACGCCGACTGTTGAGTTGAATAGAGACGATGGCCGCTGTGCTTAGCGCTGTGTGTTGCTCTTTGAAACCGACCAAGACTGAAGATGATAATCTCCCTGGATGTCGGCCTCGGTTCGTGTTGTGGCAAGGGACGACAGGACGTTGACTCGGTTGATAGAGCTATACCGATCCAGAGACGAGGAACTCTGTGTTTGATGTTCACGGACAGCGCTACCGCCGTATTTAAAGCCGTCTAGGTGAAGGGGCGAGTCAAACGGGGGTGACAAATCAGCAGCACTACGACGATGGTTACAGTCAACGATCCTCCCTGGAGGCCTCTGGTTGGTCCTCAGCAATAGGTACACGGGGTAATTATAATTTTTCACGAATAGCAGCACTCCACAGGTATACACGACTGGACACAACCGAGGGTATGCCTCCCGTCCCCTGAGAGTCCGACGCATACACTTGTGTCTTTGGTCCGCCCCGCTTGCGCTATCTTTTTCTGGTAGAAAAGAGTTACTGTACGATCGTTTCGGGCTTTATCCGATGAAAAAAGTCTATGGAAACGATCAAGACTGCAGCCACGAGCCATGTAATACAGAAACATAATACAATATTCCCCACAAACTTTCGATGTCTCTGATTGTAGGGGTTTTCCACTCCATCGGAGAGTTCTGGCGTTTCTTCGCAAGCGATTGTAATGTTGTGGGATAATTGGTGGGAACCCGTAGCTGTCGAAAAAGATAGCGTTGCCATCCTCGTTGACGTAAATCGCAACCCAATGCGTGCCAGGCCGTGTATGAATATCCGTGTTAGCGACTATCGCAGCGGGTCTACACCAGACTTTCGGAATACGGTCTGCGGGATAGACCCCTTTCGTGGATGCTTTTATCATCCGCATCCCGTCGATCACCTCTAAGCTGTTCATTGTTGAAGTTCTTACTCAACGAATAACGATGCACTGTGACTCGCGGTGGCGTCGGTGGGGGTGTCGGTGCGCGGGAGAGGCGGGTTGGTGTTCCTTTACATTTAAACAGGCTAACCAGCTCGCCGGTGACGTAAGAAGCAGATGCGTTACTTTCCCCGCTAAGTGATGTCATTGACCCGTTCGTAAGCGTCTCCAGGGTCTCTGGTGTCTCGCACAAAGGCGGGGAAATACGTGTGTTCTCGCCCGGTGAATTTTTCGTTATGAAGTTGAGCTTGGTGGGCCTTGGTACAATGTGTTGAGCAACGTCATTTACGGTGTTGATACGCTTCCTCTCCCCCGATTGCGATGGTATGCTGATTGGCTCCATATAAATCGGACTATCCGAGCGATCCTGTTTCCCACGTAACCAGGTCCTAATTTTCATAGCGTTGTTCAACGCACATTTTGGTTTGTTATCCCTCGCAAGGGAATGATACATACAGAACGCATCACTAGCGACCATATTCTTCAATGTAGGCCCAACGTAATCCTCCAGGTTAATGATGTCTCGAGTGAGGACGCGCCGTAGTAATTCTGCTTTTTGTAGACCCCGTACATATATCCGCATAGCGTGACGCACCAGCGTTCGTAGTGTGATCCACACATGATCTAATTCTGCTTCACCATCAAACCATTCGAGACCGTGACAAAAACAGGTTATACGGTTATTACTGGCGGCGTACTTCGGTGGGAGATCCGAAAAATCGTGCGGTGGGGTGATTATCCAGTGGGAAACGCCGGAATCTTGGAGACCGACGATTGCTAGCTCTTTTGGGTGAAAGCAGCCGTTTTTATCGTAAAGTGCTTGGATGTCGATGATAAAGTCCATGGTGTAGGATGAGTGAGACTGGCGTATGAAACACTGCTGTGTAACCTTTTTTATATCATGTATACGTGCACGCCCACAAAATTTGATTAGTCGATATACTCCATTTTCATTGGTGGATCATAAGAGTTCGTTCACCCACACATCTGGTTATGCGCTAAAGTCGGTTATAACCTGGCGTGAAGAATCTATTTCAATTATATTGTCATATTCTGCGTAGACAATACAATTTATTGTAGAAGGGAGAGCTTCGTCGAACCGCACCTCGACGCGTACGCTGCCGTGTCTGACGAGGTTCCAATGGGTAAAGCAATTAGCATCAAGATCTGGAGTTAGATCAAATGCGAAAAGGCAGTAGCCTTTACTGTAGTCGCTACGTGATATACCGAGCCCTTCGTTCTGGAAATGTATACCCGTACCTGAGAAAAGCGTGTGGTAGCTTTCTACAGAGAGCTCTCTGCCTTTTGTAAACCGTGGCTGTAAAGGACGGCTCGGGACTTGTTGACCATCGACGTATAACGAAAGGAAATTTATGCTCTGGTGGTGAAAATTATATGGGTTGGTCTCAATATCGCCGTTGAATGCTTTATTTGAGACGAAACCCACGATAATCCGTTTCGGAAGCTGTCCAAGTATGACGTTGTCCAGTGTATCACCGAGTATACCACTATGCATCGTGAAAGCCTTTACTTCAACGCGCGTTATAGGATACTTGGCTGTTGTTTTAGCAAGTGTTTTCGCATGCGCTATGAGTACTCCCAGCGCAATTTTTGCGCGCCGTACAAGAAGAGTTGCTTCTGATATGTGTACGCGGTATGTTACCGGCGGTTGCGTCGGAGGGGCTATGATACAAAAAACGTCTTTTGATCGTACGAGCCGGAGTCTTAACTCAACTCCGTTCAGTAGAAATTTATCCTGGTTGAATACATCACAATGAAGATGACCCAACAAATCTATGGGTTTTCCATCATAGGTCAATTTTCTGCGTAAATCCTGACCATGGTTCTCTAGCAGATTTTTCGCCCCGGGGAGTGCGTTAAATGCCCCAGGTGTGTCGGCATACCACAAGGCCGCTGTAAGGTGTGAATCTTTCGCCGCTGGTCCATAATTCAGTAGTGTTTCTATATAAGCTCTGTATGGGTATGCGTTATTTGGTTGTGCAACGAGTTTCTGGTTGAAGTATACGTCCACTTGATTGAACATAGAATGAAGGAAATTATTCACAGGGGCGGCCTTTCCTGCTGAGTTACCGTCCGAAGCCACTATCTTAACATTGAGAGCGAGCATCGTGTGTGCAAGATCGAGGTATTCTTCGCCGTGTCCAGGTACGACAAACTCAAGCGGTCCATCGTCTGAGAGCGAGGACACGGGTTTATAATGCACCCATTGTGAAGCTTCTATAGAGGTCTGAGTCGGCGGTATGCTGAACAGATCAAGCTCACTCTTCATGCACTCGCGGGAATGTGAGTGGAGGAACGACATTTTAAAATTTAGTCGAAAATATCGGGTAGAGTACGATGTTTCTTACGCCTCTTTGTACTCGGCCTTTTCTTTTTTCCAGTTTTCTTCCGCTTTAACGGAGTTTCGCGACGCTTGCGCGTGTTCTTTTTGGGGGTTTTCCGTGGTCGACAGCCCGATCTACTCTTTGTCACTCGACTGCCTGCCACGCGCCTTTTTTTCACTGTGACACGCGCACTTGCAGGGCCCATTAGCGAATGCATACTCCTTTTTCCCCGCGGTGTTTTATACCCGGACCCGCTCATAAGTAGATCCACCTTCTCACCTACTTTACGTTTCAAGTTCTCACTGGACTCTGTGAGGCGATTGCGCACGGATTCTCTGAATGGTCTGTTGTTCCTACTGACGTCTTCTATAACATTTATCCCTGTACGCAGCGCTTCTTTGCCTATAGCACGTGCCCCCATTTTTAGAAGAGGCAACGCTCTGCGGAAAAGGCCCCCTAGAAAACTTCCGATGCCTCGCCCTCGTTGATACGGCGCTCCTACATACACACCGTGTACTCCATGACCAACACCACCCCCGGCCTGGCATTCGTAATACGTCTGATAGTAACTCATCGATGTCTCCGCAGCTAACCGATACGTTTAAAATGAAGCGTGACGGTCAGTGTGCCGTACTCGAATGCTATCGGTACACCGAGATGGTCTCTTATATCGATGGTGACAACGCGAAAACGGTTGTTCATAAGAGACAAATAATTCGCAGGTGAAAAATATTTTACACCAGTCGATCCGTATGTATAGCGGGCAGTATCAAGATTAACGATGCGTAATAGCGCCGCTTGCACATCACCCACTGTATATGGTACACATATATCCGTGTATACGAATAGCTGATCAGGTAGAGCCCTGTTGATACATGCCGGTCGTACCCCTACGCTTGCAACGCCTGTTGGTATGCGATACAGCGTGCGAGCTATTGAAGATCCTTCATCGATCGCCGGAGGCGCGTCAAAGCCTAATATACGTCCGATCTTGTTAGGCAGAATAATAACCTCCGGCTCTGGTTTATCCTTGCACTCGACAGTCGTAGATATTTCAACGGAAACGTGACCGTTCGCTTCGCGGGATTCGATGAATCTAACCCCACGTTTTTTTAGCAGGGGTATATTATTTAACTCCCACATGACTTGACCATGCGACTGGTATATCCCATGCGGTATTTTATCACAAAGTTGTTGGGAGCGCGACTCTTCACCGCTATCTCCGCACGGGCGCCAGAATATGTTACAATCTTCGCGCTGCAAGTGGGTTATGGTGTGCGGTATGTGAATTTCCGTAAGTCCTACAACCCACTGACCGTGTAAAGAAATTTCACGTGGTAATTGTGTCGTAAAATTTGTCGTTGCATTGTCAGGGAAATACTTCATGCTACTGTTGCTCGGTAGAACGATAAAAAAGTTTTCACTATCCATACCGCTGGTCTTGTTTTTCACTGGCTTATGAACCAAGGCTTCGTAGGTTGGACGCAGGTATCCAGGAGTTAAATTTTGCGGGGTACCCCAACCAGCTAACGTATACCTCTTTCTTCACACCGCGACCGCGCGTCTTAATAATACGGTCGATCTTGAACTCTTTGTCGTCTGTTACACGTTTAGCGCTCACTGGTGTTAATTCTTGTGGGTAGAAAAACCCATCTATCGCTTCGCCGTGGAGATCGTGTAATTCGTATATAGAAATACCCTGGCGTTTGAGAACTCGGGAGATTTTAAATATTTCAGTACTCCAATTTTTTTCATAACCCTTTTCGAATGTGCCTTTTGTCCTACTGATGCGCACGTGATCTCCGCATTCGTATTTATTGCTTCCGCGAGCTTTCTTATTACCACGAACCATATTGCTTTGCACCGTGTTTTCGTAGGCCAACTGCGCATTATGCAGTGTTACAGCCGCGGGTTCCATTTTTATCGTAGAATGCCTTGCATGGTTATAGGAGTGAACGAATTGTTGGAGTACATCAATATAACGGTGGGTGTTACGATGTGTGAAGAACCGCCACATTCGTTCTTTTAATGTGCGATTGAATCGTTCAACGATCGATGCCTTGATATCAGGATTCCGCGCGACCCTAAATCGGATGTCACGCTCATTGAGAAAATTCTGGAAAACATTTCCGAGGAACTCTTTTCCACGATCTGTTTGTAGGCATACGGGTGAACGACCTCCGGCTCTCGTGAGGATTCTTTTAAACCCTGCAGCGACCGCGCGTGCGGTTTTGTCTACGAGTGGCTCAACCCATACATATTTACTCAAGACGTCTATAGCAATGAGTAAATATTGTATACCTCCGTTAGATGTCTGAATCGACCGTAAATCGACAAGATCTGCTTCCCACACGTCGTCTATGTTGTCGACATTATAATGAAGCCTCTGAAAACGACGATGAACTGGCTTATGAATGGTGTATGCATCCTGTTGCGTCAGCCAATCGTACACGGGCTTATTCTTTCCATTTATAAGACGGTATGCACCTGAATAGCCCGAAGGGTGACGCGGATCGTAGTAGATCCCTTCGAGCGTTAGCTCCCGTGTCATCTCTCTCTCTCTCTCTCTCTCTCTCTCTCTCTCTCTCTCTCTCTCTCTCTCTCTCTCTCTCGCTCCCTGCTCTACCGCTAGCTCTCGCTCGCTCTTTCACATTTGAATCTCCTCAGAGTCTCAACCATTTAGCCCACGCAGGTCGCAGCTTTTGTCTCGACGAATATTTAAAGTTAGCCGGCAACCGCGTGCTCTCGAATGTATCTCCGGTGTTTTCCGCTTTTCTTTTCACTCCTCTACCTCTCTTAATCACAGGTATTGTATGACTTGCTACTGCTTGAGCTGTGTCAGACGGTGGTAGCGTATTACGGTCGTTTGAAATGTGCGCATTATCGCATGTCGCCCTGTAGGATTTCCGCAATTCGTCGTTACCAATAAACTCACGGGGTATTGCATTTGTTCGAAGAGCGGTAATAAATTCTTTGCGCCCTATCGCTCTGAACTTTTTCCTCGACCGTGCAGCGTCATTCACGAGATCGATAATGTTACCTCCGCTTATGGGAACCCCGTATATATTAACCTGGCCATGCTGATCCCAGGTTATAGTAGGTGGACCATGTGTAGGCTTTTGTATATATTCAAGCAGCGATTTTGTTCTACGCCTATACATTGCCGGCACACTGTTGACAATATCATCAAACGACATCGCTTCCTCTGTTTTAACAGGAGTCGATAGGTTAGAGTGATCGACACTCACTTTCGTCGGCGTTAGCGTCTGAAAGAGATACCTTTGAAATAGCGGTAGGAATTGTTTCCATTTCTCCCGATCATCGGCAAATTTATCCGAAAAAGCACATTAGAGAGTTCAAGATCAAGACGGGAAATCGTATCACCCTGGGTTTTTATGCTCCCGCCCGGTGCTTCAACAGTGGGCTCGTGCGCGGCACGTGGTGTAGACGTTGTATGTGCCGTAGATGATGCGATACAATCACCACCGCCACGCTGCTGATACGCTGCCTCATCGACCAATATCATTTTTTTCGCATGCTGCATGATAATTTTTAAACATCTGTACCCCCGCCGAATAATTTTCCGAGTAAGCTGCCAATGACCGGTGCAAGCAAAAGCCCAAGAAACCCCCCGCACCCTTTTTGGAGGATGATGCGTTTCTTCGTTTTCCAACCGCCCCCTCGTTGACCCAGAGAGCGCTTAACCGATGATGCTAGGATCCGTAGAGTGTTTTTGTATTTTTTAAGGTGTTTCTTAGCACTCGGTTTTATATTGACGACACCGCGTAAGATGTTCAGCGCGCATTCGCAGATACACTTGATGAGACTTTTATCAGCGGATTTAAGAAGGGCCTTACGTTCTCGAGCGTTTGCATGGTACAAGGCGTGTAGAAGCGCGAGATGGCGTTTTGTAAACGGGGTATGCGATTTTTTAGCAACCATAATTTTTCTTGGCGAGGGTACACGTATAATTCATACTTGACACTGCGCTCTGTGCGGGGCGAGATCCACCAATGCGTTTGTATTACGCCCATCCATGCTTATATACGCGCATGGTAGATCCGCGGGGCGCGTTTCATATGATGAGTCACACAGCCGTCTATTTTACACGGTTATTTTTCAGGATATACACTTCACCACGTGTATCGTCAGGAAATATCCCAGTTCTAAAACGATAATTCTCCAGCGTTGATTGCTTGAGATCCAGGAGTAAGTAACCGTGAGGCTGAGCCGTCGCATCGTGATATGCTTCGACGAGAAATTTGGGGTTTTCAGGGCAAACCTGTCTAGCGAGATGTTGTATTTGAGCGCGATCCCGGGGGTTTTTAAAAATGACGATGTAATTTGCATTTAAAGAAATGTCACGTTGTCCGGACCCTTGGTGAAAAATATTCTGTGTCAAAAACATCACGCTGATATTTTTATGATGGCTACCCTTCGTGAAGAGGTCAACGATTACACCGTTGGATGATTCACGCATGAGATCGTCGATAATTATTAGTTTTTTACGGGTGTTATCGTGTGAATAGGCGTCCGGATGCGGCAGGCCTTCGTAAAATTCAATTTTCGGCAGTACGGAGCTTCTCTGGCATCCGTCGTAAGCACCACGCGTGTCCGCGTCGAGAGTATCTCCGCAATAAAAGAGAATTCTATCAAATATTGCGTCGCTCATAGCTGTGAGGTGGCGGAGAAATCGTCTGATAAACACCGTCTTACCACAACCAGTGGGGCCACATATTAACGACGTCCAGGGGTGTTTCCACCGAACATCCATCCTCACGGTTTAGTATGTGAAGCCACAAATGAAAAATATCCACGAACACAGAGGTGTATAAGTTGAGCGGCGCGCGATGCGAGGATGATGTAAAAATGCGGGTTGCGTCTTTTTATATGGTTGCTGCAGACGCACGCAATGCTTTAGCTCGGTCACCAATGTTCGCATGTACACGTCGCCGGGGGGTAAATAGGAAACTTTTGTTGAGAGGGCCTAAGAAATACTTGACAGCGTTAGACTCACATAAAGATAATCGTATTTTTATTAAACGCACACCAACACGGAATTTACACTATACATATTGTTTTATTGTTTACACTTAAACTTATACATAACTACTTCTTATTGACAGCGGGTGTTACATGTTTTACTCCTTAAATCCGAAAGGGTATGATAGCCTACAGTTTATATGCCTGCGCTTGTGACACACAACATTACACGTTTTGCACTCCGTCACAGTGATCACATTATGCAGATTTGTGCGACGTATCGATCTAAATTTTAAATTTATCGAGGAATCGTTTAAATGGGGCAGCGTGGTACCTATTAGTCTGCGGATTGAATTGAAATTTACATGCTTAGAGTTCTCATAATTAAGCGTTAAACCTTTTACTTTGCAACACTGCGCTACGGTTACGTCAGGGTTTTCTTCAGTGACCACCGTATACCCGTAAAATTTAGGTCCCCCAGATACAAATGAATTGATGTACGCTATTTTCCCGTAACACTCAAGCTCATCAGTCATATCCCCGAGGAAATTACCAACAGGGGGAACCCAATCACCGTCACGTGTCGAAAAAATGACAGAGTCTGTGTCATAGTACAAGACACGTCGATCGAGTTGTTCCAGATATTTGTACAATCCTAAACGAGCCTGAGCCGTTGTGTATGCAGCAATTACGACGCTTGTTTGCGAACTCGTGGGAGAAGCATCATCCACGTGTGACCACGTGGTATATAGCAACCAATCATTTACCGGTAATACACTGGTGACCTCTTTTTCGTCATCTGTTACGAGTTTGAGTAACTCCTCGCGGGATTTGATTATCGTTGTTTGTGGTAAATTATCGCGCTGGCCCATTTTTCCCCAAAGCGTATTTAACGCTAGCTTTGCTGTCCCGCGGAGACCAGGGTTCTTGACTATATTACTGCTCTCCAGTTTTATGCCCTCGACTTTCTCATACTCTGCCATATACATACTACGGGAAATTTCATCTGTGCAATGTGCTGGCCAACCGCTGGCCTCCTGTTTGATTTTTAAAAATTTATTCACGTAATCCGCGAAGAGACCACCATCACGAGTATGCTTGTTGTATTGAGTTGTTTTATACGACCAGATGACGTGGATTTTCAAAATAACATAGCCCATATCTATTGCTTTTTTAACCTCCTCCGCAACCCATGTGCCGGTGAGCGCCCGATCCTCGGAACGTTCATGGCTGCATCGCTGCTGAGACATCTCTTCCGCACATATACGACAGAGTGGGAAAAGAAGTTTCCCCCGCATACATACAGGCAAAACCGGATGAAAAAGATTTTCAGGCGGAAGGATGGTACATTTTATCATACCATGGATACTAACTCCGAGCAATTCGCCGGGTGTCGATTTTTCGAACAACTTATCGCACTCTGTACCTGTATATATCTCGGGGTGACCTATCGGAAAACAGCCTGTTTTACAAATATACGGGTACAACGAGCAGATGTCTATGTATGATATTTTCTCGCCTTGTGCAACGTCATACGAGGTGACCGTGTTTCCCGTACGGCCTCCGTAAAATCCATCACGGGGCCTTAAAACCTCGAGAGAGAGACGTGGGTGTGTCTCCAAAAATTCACGCAAAGCGCGAATGTTTTTTTTCATGGCCGTGAAGGCGCATTCCCATATTTCACGAATGAGGTAAACCCCATAGGAAGATATTTTTTTCGACACGGCAAGTGTCCTCTCGTATCGAGCCTCCAAGCTGTCACCCCCGTGATTAGGTTGTTTTGTCCGATTGGTGGTAAAGCATTTCGGACAACCGTGCCAATAACAGCCATGGAATTGAAACACATATTTTCTGTCCTCATGCTCTAAATACCCGTCGACAGTGTGCCCCTCGGTTAAACGGTATTCACGCCCGTTTCCAGCGTGGATAATGGCCGTGTGAAACTCTGAATGCTCAAGCCAGAAAAGCCACTCCAGGGCTACCTGTGAATGCTGACCATTACGCGTATAACCCTGCGGCGGTATGAGACCCACGAGATTGGGTTTCAAGAAATTACGACGGAAAACTTTGGAGCAGGCAGAGGCTATTGTTATGGCTTCGGTGAAAGGGCATACATCACCGACTTCTAGAAAAATCTCCCGAAACCGTCGGCAAGCCCTTCGGAGAATATCTACATCTTTGATACAATATTCAACGATTTCCTTTTTAAAATTGAATTCTCTGCCGCTCTTGACCTCTTCGCTGTACCATTCGAAAAAGACTTTTCGCTCCTTACTGGACATAGCATTTGGCATATACTCATCGCTTGGGGGCAGGGGCCCTATGTAATCCTGTGTATTCACACGGTTGAACATATGTGGGAAATACCCTTTGGTCACTTTTTCCTCGAAGCCAAATGTTTTCGGTAGTTCACTCAAACGCATTTGAAAATAATTTAAACTATCGATAAACGTGGTTTTACCCACCCGTAGGCACATAACAGAGTTTCCGGTGAGTAGGACACTGGGGGGTTTTACTCTATCGACACTCCGCTCTATAACGTCACGCAATATGAACTGTGCATCGAAACTCTTTGCGTTGTGCGCTATGCATATGATGTGTTTGAATTGTGTCTTATCGCGGATTGCTAAATCAACAAGGGACGACACTGGTGATTCGTGAAAAATGTGTGTGTGTAGACCGCACCATTGACAGTGTGGAGTACGCGCATCTAGAAAATCGTGTTCCTTCAGACAGAATTCGCACACCTGTTGTGCTACGCAGAGAGTCACAATGTGCTCGCGTGCGTCAGGAGCGATGCTCTCAAAATATGCATCTTGTCGTGTTTCAAAGTCGTAAAATATGAAAAGCACACTTGGGTGCTTACCATCTGTGACCGGGGGTGGGCGTGGTGGCAATGGTTGCATAAAGCAGTTATCGTTTAACCCATGTATTGCTTTACACAGTCGACAATACTTTTTTCCACATTGATGAGTACGAGTAGTCAAGTCTACGATTCGTCCGCATACGTTACACACTCGTACCGTTTCGCAAATCGATTTTTTATAGGTTACCCCGTCTTTACGTTTTCTAAGAGCGAGATGATTTAGGTAGCATACACGACCTCGGAAATGCCTACCACAGGCAACGCAACCCGAAGCTGATTCGACCTCTACACCGGACCTATTGTAATCAATAGGACAGGGCGGGGTAGAAAAACAACGTGGGCAGGAACTTTTGCACTTGTGAGATGTCAAACGAGCGTACCCCTTATTACACGCTATACAATAAAATGAACAACCTGATGCTCCCAAAAGGTTCACGATGACAACGAAATGTTTTTCGCTTTCTAAATACGCGAGATGCAAAACGGTGACTGGGTCTGCATCGAACCAGGCTTCCCCATCGAAAATTGGGGGATCACCGCTTCCGTATCGAGCAAAATCAAAAACAACAATAGCAACCCCACGCGGCTTGTAGTACTCTTGAAACAATTGGAGCTCGGGTATACCGCAGCCTTCATCTGGTATGGTAACACGGGCCTCCCTGATCAGTTCGATGGCCCGTGCGCGCTGTACCGCAGATCGTTTATGCCGTATATTATCCCATACTTTTCTCCCCGCCCCGCTTTTACTCTGTTTGTAAACACTATATGCTTCTGCGACAATTAAGCTCCTGGGGAGACACAGACCGTCCGTATTTGAAATGTCGACAATAGATCTTTTCCGTATGATAACGGCGCTGAGGCCATGATCATTACCGCGACCGAGAGGGATTTTTATGGACGTTATGTTAAAATATAGCGTATCATCAGCGGCTAATATACGTTTACTCTGGTTCACGCTACCTATCAGTTCCCACAAATCGGTGAACTTGAACCGATCTACAGGACGTATAGATTGACCTGCTGAGCCATACTCCATAGCCTGAGACATAAACGAAACGCCTATCATATCCGTACCGGCGCAACCGGAAACGAAATATCCGTGCATATCGCGTAACGCGTCGTGGATCCAAACTACCGGATCTACGTTTAATGGCGGGGGTAAAAGTTTCACGCCGATCTGCCTACCTGTGGCCCGAAAACGTTCGTAAAAATGCTCCTGCTCACGTTCAATAATAAATCGCGTGCCCGGGGGGCTTATTGTATCGCTGCCTTGAACCAGACCCGTATCAGCTGTGTGAGCATCGCTTTCACCCTTACTATACGCAGTTTCTCCGGAATCGCTCTTAGAGGCCCTGGCGTTTTCATTCGTTTTCAAACGCTTGCTACCAGAGCCTACCTGGCATCCTAGACCGTCGTGTGTGGTGCTGACGTCGAAGGCTGTAGCGGGGAGTGTCTCGTCATAAAGCGGGTGCTTTGATGATGTCGTGGAAGTCGACGGCAAGCAGCCCAAGGTATCTGCGTCCATTTGGAGTGAAGAGACTTCAGTTGGCTGAACGGTGGTCGTTTCCGCTTGCCGACTCGTCGAAGGCCCATCTAAACGTTTAGGTTGCGATTATACGGTGAACCCTAGTGTGAGATACTTTTCGATTAAACGCCATAGACCTCTCGAGTATGCGATCTATGTTTAGCAACTCTCATCTACTCGAAAAGCTGGGGTGGTCGTTCAAACCGTAAATCATTGGAAACCGTACACACCAGCGGAGTAGGAGAGAGAGCGAGAGAGAGAGAGAG
This sequence comes from Ophion ellenae, assembly GCA_963210295.1. Classification (NCBI taxonomy): domain Eukaryota; kingdom Metazoa; phylum Arthropoda; class Insecta; order Hymenoptera; family Ichneumonidae; genus Ophion; species Ophion ellenae. The sequence continues at coordinate 5,830,597 of OY723392.1, forward strand.
AGAGAGAGAGAGGCTTACCAGAGGGGTTCACGGGACGTGTTGCGGATTCGAAGTCGAAGGGTACAGCGCCCAAACCCGGTTGCTCCCACCAGGCGCCATAATCCACCGGTGATTCTTGTTGTTGTTGTTGTTGTTGTTGTTCTTCTTCTTCTTCTTCTCGTTCTTCTTGTTCTTCTTCAGAAACCACAGGGCTTCTGCTCTCCTCCTCGCCCGCCGATACATCTCCATCGCCAAGCCATCGGTAGCGTATGTGTGCTGCGAGGGTAACCATTTTTTCACCGATACGGTCTAATCATTGCATTCCCCACCTACGCGATTGCACTCGTGATACTTACGGTCGTTGGTGTAGGCTGCATCCAAAAGCGCGGCTATTTGTGGGTTGCACCGGCGTCTAGTTGAGCCCCGTCTCAAGACGACATCTCGTGCTAGCGCTATAGCGAGATCCGAGCTGCTCAAGGCACCCTCGACGAACAGACGCCCGATAACCCGTCTAGGCAGGCTGTATAATATCATTGAGAGCTCATCCAAGAGATCAGCCTCATCGAGTTGAGTTATGTAATCCACTCGTCCATCGTCGTAAAACGATGATATGTATTGATTCGCGTGACGCACTCTTCGCACTATATCTTGTATACAAATCACAAGCCCTTGGCAACGCCATCTTCGGGTTTCAGCCATTAACGCGTCGGCCATTTCGAAACAACAATTTTATATAAACACGAATGCAGTGTCCCAGGTCACACCTTAATAACGCACCCGCGGAATACAATTTGGATAACAACACGAGCACTGGTTATAAGTACCGTTTCCTGTGTCAGACTAAGAAGAAGCTGGAGCGCGATTCGGCCATGCAGCTAGCGTTCGATATAAAAATATTCGAATTTTCACGATGTCAGCTTTTTATATTCACCACCCCCTCCACTTCTGCTGCGGTTGTTACGGGGTTATAAGAACGACGTAGGGAATGGGATCGGTGTGAACACATACGGAGTATAATATTATTTATATACACGGACGCAAAGTCTAAAAAATATGAAGCGTTTGAAATTTCCGTAGTAGGGAATGGGGATATGCGTTTTTGAATGCAAGCGCCTCTACGAACCTGATTAGCATACGCCCTGATGGAAGTAGCCATAAAATGGGCCTTCGGTGACTACAGCGTTTTGTACATTGTAAAGATCGCTTTTCGTGAAGATCTTCTTGAGCAGAAATGTAAATTAGGCCTATATTATATTTGTGGAAAACCCTCGTGGGCTAGCACCGCAATGTGGCGGGAGGCGCTAAACTTTCACCGAGCTGCCTCAACGGAAAGACTCTGCTGTGCATTGTCAACCACGACTGCAGAGTCTTGTACCATAAACGAAATTATCATCTCGAACAATAGTGTCGCGGTATTAGTTATGACCGTATTGTCTCAAAATTTGTTCAATATATGCAACTTTGGGTGTGCATATATTTTCGAATAATTGTCTACAGTTTACAATATCTTTTGCGACAACAGGATGTTCCCTCTAAGAATTGTAAATTATCGACGATGTTATTAGAGGCGCTCCCCCAATGGACATAGGGCGGACGAGGAAGTAGGTTGTAAATACTCCCCAACCATAGCGGCTCTGCTGTACGTCGTTGTCTTGCGTCATGACGTAACCCCCCGAAAATTTACATGCGCTCGTATTGAATCGGTCGCTCGTCTCTTTTGTCCGCTCTACAATACTCCAGTTTTAAAAGCGTCGTGTTAAACTATTGAAATCGTAAACATATTTCACGTAATACAGGCAATGCCCACCACTCTCCACACGTCCTATACCCTGGGGTTGTTGAACCATCGTCTTCCCTACTCTACACCACAACGAGCTCCATCTTACACACCTGTACAAACAATGAGTCATTTTCCATGTAACCCTTTTCCCCTCTTAAGCCCTGTCCTAGGCTCATCTACGCAACCGGTAAAAAACCTGTTGGCTGCGTGTACACTGACCTCCCACCACTGCAGTCTTATCACTCCCCACCATCGTGAGCGGTTGCCTTATAAAACGGGCGGTTATCATGTGTCTCCTTAGTTTTAATTCGTACAAGCTGCTTAACGCTGCACCTCTATAGACCTGGCAGGAGATTGTAAAAATAACTCTTTTTGTTTACTTGTGGCTCAAAGTAAAATTGCTAAAATGGCTCAAGCATTAGTGACGACAAATTTCTCGCCTGTGAGACACCGCGAGACGAAAGCATCGAAGGTCTCCACTTGCAATCTGCCCGTGTTAATGTCAACGACATATCTATTGAATAATTCTGGAAGTAAAAAAATCACAGTCGGCTTACAACCGCAACACAACAATCGCTTCGAGCCGATCGTGAAGCTGTCGGGGAATTATTCATTCCGGGCTATCTTCAACCAGAGCGAGTGGGTGGGCCTACAAACCCACTTACCCACCATTCGGGAGTACTTCGCAACAAAACAAACCAGTCAAAGAGATTCTATACAGCTTGGGAATTATATGATTTCTTTCTCCTCGTCATACGGTGTGAAATCTATAACCTTCGCGGCGATAAATCAGACGGCTACTGAAAATACTGCGCCGCTTACACCTTATTCAAAGGAGGACGGTAACGTTGCGAATAAGAAACGTGGGAATTCCACAACCGCAATCGTCCTACAAAAGCCATCGTTTGACGGACTGGTCAATATGGCTACTTGCGTGGATGAACGATTTCGCCGCCTTCAACGGTTTACCGGAGACGTTACCAAGTGTCTCTCAGACATAGCCGTCGCGCTACATACACACATGCCAAACCAGCTCGCAACCTATTTCAACGACGCTGACGCTGAGCGCTACATACTAGAGAACATCCATACGTTCAAAGACACTGTACGTGCGACATGCGCAAGCCCTGTCTTTACGGAGTGCTATTTCGAAATTGTATTCGCTGAAATCACCAGTATGTGTAAGAAGCGTATCCTACTCGAATTACGGAATCTCAACCAGATGATTCGTCCGGGCTCTACGTTGAAATACACCACCGCATAGATGACCGTGTACATTTATCCTCTTCGTGAAGAAGTGGGTAAAAAGGTGCTACCGTGTAAAACGGCTCGTGCGGTACGCCACCTTAGCGCCATCGAAGACAGAGTGCCATCCACTGAAAGAATCAACCGAGGGACCCTAAACACGAACAATGCGGAAATTGCCACCAGTGCGACCCTCGTTTATTACCCATGAACCGATCCGTATACAACTATGACACTCGGCCGCTAAATACCTCCAACGACATTATTCAGTATTATTAGATTTTTGATTATTATTCGATGGTTTTTCTATATGTAATTAGTGCATGTAATTTTGATTTATCCTTTACTTTATAGCCCTCGTATGCGTCTCCGATAAGAATAGACTCGAACCCAGCCCATTTTGTTAACTTTATATTTTAATTTGTAACTCTATTTTAAGAATGCCCACAATTTCTGTTTGGAGTAATAAAAATATGGCATTACTTCAAAATTTTCGTTATAATCTCATTTCCCATAACAATCAACATCCACCTCCTTGTCTACTCCTTGGACACCTATCCGGCGGTCTCGTCAGCAACACCGTCTTAGTGTATTTTCGTCGCTGGAAGGGGAGTTTAGGGACTGAAAAAATATAGTGAATAGCGTTTCGATAATTTCAGGTTATATATTCTTATAAAAAGTTTCGGCGATCGCAATTAAAAGTTTTCACATTTCAAAAAAATCGCGCGTCAATATCTCGTGTAATTCGTTGTGGAGAATGATCCGGCTGCAGTCTTGATCCTCGGGGTATATCACCATCCTGTACAGCATGTACCGCACACCTCCTAGCGTGACGGGCTGCATGCCGCCGCTCAGCCGCATTTGATGGGCCCACTCGCGTCTCGTTCCATGGTCCAGGGTAGACCACTCCGGCGGCGCATACATCCCAAAACACACGGGTATGTATACCGGTGCGGATAATACGCCTCGCTCGTCCACCTCGTTGATTTTGATGGGGAAAACCAAGCCCGCCATTGTTTGTTGATGTATGAGTTTAAGACGGTAGTGAGATGCTCGCAGGTTCTCTTGCTGTCACGAATCTGCAAGGTGCTGCGGATGACGTGACGTGGCGGGTCGCTTCGATATACCCTGAATTTCTCTCCTGATGTGGTTTTCCAGATACGGGTTGCACTGCAGCGCGATTCGGTAATAGCCCAACGATATGGCTCTTTTGGTGAGCGTTTTTACCGCTTGTACACAACAACAGCAAATTCGGAGATGAGCTTTGAAATTCGCGGTTGCGGTTTTACTCGTACCGTTGGTGAGAAGACCTCACAAGTTGAGCTCGGAAAATGTTCTGACGATCCAAATAAAACCAGGCTCCAGCAGATGCAAAAATTTAAACCCTCCAAAACACAGTGAAAACAAACCAATCGCCGAGTTTTCTGACAACCCATATTTAATCAACCAACCAACACAACGCCCGTCGTTACAGAAGCCCTAAACACGTGGAAAACGCTTCGGTCCGCCACACCCACACTCATCGTCACTCGGTTAACGAACCCCCCACCCTACCTGAAAATCATACCCCTCTCCACCATCCAGCATCTTCGCACCACGGTATGAATAATCTGCATATTATGAAGCCTGCTCACACTCCCACTAATTTAACAAAACCCATCCACCACCACAAACCAGCGATCCGTCGGTATAGTAGTAACCTCACATACCTACCCCTCCGCTACCCCCCGCACACCCCCGCACATACCGCCTCTAGCCGCCGCTACCCCCACCACCGATCCCCCAAAACTGAGCCCCCACCACCAATTCCCCATACGGCCGCACCGAGACGGTCTGGCCCGCCAGACATCACGTATACACCTCACCCCAGGATGACGTCACAGTCGTCTCCCTATAAGCTACCTTTACCACTCACGTCTACACGGTTTCGCACGTTTTCCATCGTTTTACCAAATACTGCATTGTTCATTAATTTATACAAATTTTTCTCGAAATCATTTGTAGCACGTGTTCGAAACTGTGTGTTTAATTCGATGTATGAACGCAACCAGGGGGATTGAGTGAATTTCAAAATTCTGTGTATTTTCGCTACTTTAAGTCCATGACGCATACTCTGCTGCAAATTACGATAGTGTATCACGTAACGCTTCTTATCACATACGGTTGCGAGCAATTTCTCCTGGCGCTTGCCAGGTGGTTTGTCGCGTGTAGGACAAAACGGAAGGTCACTGTGCGAATCATGCAAACGTTGTGGATATTCGAGATCGACTTCGAGAACGTAGTCTACAGGCGAATCTAGCGCTATGGATAATACGTCAAAATCCGATGTGTTGTCGATCCATTGAAAATCAGCATAAGGCAAAGGTTGACACATTGCCCAACCATACAAGTTGTTCACATCGAAGTACATGAGGTATGATGATGATTTCAACGGATCATGCGATTGCATGTACTTGTTATTAGCATGTGCATATCTGTTTGAACATTGGCTTAAACCTCCGCGTATACCTCGCTCGATGAATAAAATCATGTCGATATCGGTCAATAATTCAAACGTAATGTGCGTATATTTCAACATGGCGTCCCAAGTATATCCCGGAAGGGTGTAATAATACGCCGGATCAAGCCCATAACTTTCAATACACGTATCACGGAAATTTTCGAAAATATCTGCTAATAACAAGACATCCGTCTTCAAATACAAATCGCTATATTCGCCAAGCGTTTGAATGGAAAACCGCTCCCAGACATTCTCAGCGTGAATGTACTCGCTCGCGCTGATCGTTTCCCCGGTCAAGGAACTGTAAAATGAGTCGCGCGGCGGCAAACACGTGTCTTCCAATCTGCTGACATGATCAATGTATTCGTACGGGAAGACACCTTTTCGTGTTAATAATGTAAAATCATCCATCGGTAGGCCACCAAATTGTGAGCGTAAAATTTTCAGTTTGTCCGTCGTTAAAAATGATGCCAATTTCTCAAGACTTGTGGTTAGAAATTTATATGAATCGATGAAGCGTAATTTAATTTGGTTTTTTGTTTCTTCGGTCGTAGTTTGAACAGTTTTCGTGAACGAAATATATTTTTCTTTTGTTATTGGAAGCACGTAAGTTTTCCCTTCGAACGCGGTGGCTACTTCCTTGATTATAAAATGCGCATCATAGTCAGACAAATTGTGAAAAACTACCGGGATGAAAAATGATTGTTTGAAATTTAGATTGCAATTCGAATGGGCGGGGCCTCTGTAACGCCCAGTTAAATGACAATGATCGCGAACTCGTGTATCGGTTTGTGCAAAATCTTCTTCACATATGTGACACTTAATCGCGCTTCGAAATTCGAGCTCCTCGTCGGATGTTAACTGTACCATGGAGATATTTGAAGATAAAATATCTTTTACATGCAATGCTGCATTTTTTAGTTCTTCGACGAACCATGCAATGCAATCGCTACTACGGTGCGATTCATATTTGCATAACGATTGATCGTATGAACAATGTACGTAGTATGCAATACTAGAAACCTCGTGGTGTTGGTACATGTTTTGTTCATTCGTTTTCGCAAGAACGCACTCAAGATCGGCGTATATTACGAATGGAAGTCGCTCCTTATGATTGAAGTTTTTAAAAGTGAGCCACTTGTTCGCATCGTTCGGTAGACGGACGGCACAGTCGTTGATCTGGCCACAGTCCACAGTGTGCCCTTGCAATTTTTGCTCCGAATGAAAGTAGTGTAGACATCTGCGAAAATAAACAAAAATCAGTTTCGAACTAATTATTTTGATACATTAAATCATATCAAATCTACGTACCTATCACAGATGTATTTTCGATGATGCTTCTGACTTAATTGCGAGCTGACGAGCCTTGATAAATTCTTGATCCACGCGAAATGTCCAACGATGTTTTGCTGCGGATCTTCCACGTAGAGCAAATTGACATGCTTTTCTCTCTTTCGCTCACTCACGCGAATTGGAAGAGTGCTGTCGTTCTCAATGGTGTATACATTGATTGAAATGTCATTACGAATTTCAAATTTTTTAATTTGATTCAGAGTCATTGGAAACTCAATGTCTTGAACATTTAGCACTGTCGAGTAGTGTGGGTATGAAGATTCACGCGCACTGTCACGTTGGGCTGGATAAAGAGCAGCGACTACGGACCATGCGAAACATGCTTGATCACTCGATTTCACATTAACGACTGCTCTTTTCAGCATTATCGACCGCGATAACATTGTGTGGCATCCCGCACGCATTGGATTATATTTATTTATATTCATAGTCAAGTTATATATTCGTGACAATGCCCACCCGCTGTCGCGTTCCTGAAACTCTTCGAGTGATGTCGAAATGGGCTCAATAACTTTTTGATCGTACCACTCGCGTAAATCAGACGTATTGAAAAGTTCATAGTTTGTAGTATTAATGCTTTTATTTGCACGCTTGTCACCCGCCACAAATTCGCCGTTAAAAACGGTATTAACTTTCACACTACCATGATTGTTGATAATCGTTTGAACGCGTGAAAGCACGACATCACTAGCGTCTTTGAGAAATTGTTGAGGTTCGATGTGGTTGTGATTTATGACTACACCAGTCAAGATACGACCCTCGAATGCCGTATCAATTTCTCGCCATATGAATCCATGATTGTCATGTCCAGCACCCGTGTGTATGAAACGCTGACGCACCGAATTCTTGAAGCCTTCAAGTCGTGCAATTTGGGCTACCAACGATTGACGATTTCCAATCGATAATCGCGGTCGTTTAATTCGACTTTGTTCTTCTAACGACTCGATATACTCGTCACATCGTTGTTCCCACACAATGTACTCTTCGACCGAACTAATTTGAGCCCCTTGCTCGCAAAGATTTTTTTCAATATTATCCGTCATGTCTCTGCGCGAGGCACTCCGCGATCAATTCAAACATTGACTGAAAGTGTGTACCTCTCAATCACGATTTATATTCCATTTCTATAACAGCTGCATCCTTGGTGCCGTGTGCATTTGTTCATTATATATTTTTCTACAGACTTTTAGATTTTTGCTGACATCAACTTTTTCGACGAGATCCGCGAAGCGCTTGCAATATCATTCGCATAATTTTATTCTTTTGCGAATGTCCCAGGCATTTTGACCTTGAGATGCAATAGATGTTCGAAGACGTGCGCGGCGGTTTTTTTTGGATTTTACCCAAACAAACCCAATTGCTTTAATCGCTGAATGTCTAAAGTGTATATGTCTATATACATGCAGATGAGTCGCTCTATCTCACATGCATGCGATGCGGTCCCTCCATCTCTCATTCTCGCTCTCTCTCTCATGCATACGTGTAATCCGATCGCTTGTCTCAGCGACACGGGTCAACCAACTTGGCTCTCTGGCGACAGTCGCTACAAGAGAGAGAGAGAGAGAGAGAGAGAGAGAGAGAGAGAGAGAGAGAGAGAGAGAGAGAGAGAGAGAGAGAGAGAGAGAGGAGAGAGAGAGAGAGAGAGAGAGAGAGTGAGGGAGAGAGACAGAGAGAGGGAGAGAGAGAGAGACAGAGAGAGAGAGAGAGAGGTCAGCCACTCCGCCGAGTCCCCCTCCCCGCGTGACGTCATACCTCGCCCCGCGTGACGTCATACCCCTCCCCGCGTGACGCCATACCCCTCCCCGCGTGAACCCCCCGCCCCGCACCCCCCTCAGAGGACCAGCGTTAGAACCGGCCTAGCTATACTACTTTATCCAAGACTGTTTGGACTAAAATTTGAAATGCCCGCTCGTTTTGAGCAATTTCAACGTGCGGCCGACGGGGCGATCGACTGCGGGTTCGGTCGCGTCGATGATTCCCGCGGCGTCTTTGAGGTTCGATGAGCTGCGCTTCAATATGTCAAATTTGCAGCAAATTCAGAGTGTTGAAATTATTCAACCGGTCATTGATTATCGAAGTCGCACTTGTCTGCAATTGGAGGCTCTTTAAACAGCACTTTCGTAAGTCATCTTTAATTGTCGAATCGTGTGGTCACAGGCTTTTCAAGCTGCTCTTCGATCGATCAATGGTTCCTTGAGTTGCGCTTTTGGGAACCATATATTCTCGAAAGCGTCCCGTTTTCAAGACGAGACTCTTTGAGCTGACGGGGGGCGGAGTTGATTGCCTTCCCGTGGTGCCCTCCGAGAACGAGTGCACTAGTTTATTATGACATTAAATAAACTGTACTTGCAGTTATGCAGTTTTTGATAGTGCACTCGGCTAAACAATCAACAAAGCATTTTTTAAATAAATAGACGTTAGATAAGTTGGAAAAAAGTGCCAAAACAATCGAGAATAAATTGTAATTCATAAAAGTAAGCGGAAATATATTTATATTCGTATTGTTATATACATTCTCATATACTTTCATCAAGCGATAAAGTATTATCATAATGCTTTATCGCTTGATGAAAGGAAATGAGAATGAATATAATAATACGAATGTAAATATATTTCCGCTTACTTTTATGAATTACAATTCATTTGGCATAGGGGCGGGTGTAAGTAAAGCGCAAACAATTATTTAGAAGATAAATAAGTTGTCATTTAGATTTATTATTGTATTTAAATTGGCGTACAAACTAATGAAATAAGCGGTCAGAGTGCGCGATACATTTTTCGACACTAAAAGATAACTAATTAAAATAGTAATGATAACTAATCAAAATAACTAATCAAATAAGAATGAATAGTAATAATAATTTAAAAAAAAGCACTGAGCGCGGGGTACGATCCCGCGCCCATAGTGCAAATTTTTATCCGAAAAACTCAGGTTGTTTCCGGAAAATTTTTCCGACTTTTTCTACGAATTGGAACAAATATGAAGAATTCAGAGTTTTGCAAACAATTATTTTTACGCAAACATCCGAGTTTATCCGAATTTTTCCGAATATTTCATCATTTTAATCACGATCACGTGAAAATCTTGCTTGGTAATTGTATGAAGACTTTAAGGGGTAACACCACTGTAACGGCCTTACAGGAAGCGTTTTTTTTAATATTTTTTTTTAGCGGCAGAAAATGTGATAAACAAATAATACTTGCGGTATTTATTGAGCATATATATAGGAATATGGCTATACATTTTTATCCGAAAATATTACCAAATGGCGACACTGCAGCAATTCTTCTGAAGCATGTCGAACCTCTGCGGCACGCAGTATAACTGTGCCAATTTTAATAAAAAAAAAATAATTTTGTTTTATTAAGTCTACATGAGTGTAGCTACGGAACCCCGTTGGGGATTTTCGATAAGTTAATTTAAACAATATTTATTAAAAAATAACTGTCTTAAAAAAATTGAACATTTTCAGTCAAATACTCGGCAATTAATTAAAAATAAATATTTCTAAAATCCCCTACGTGGTTCGCTAGCTACACTCATCTAGATTTAATTTAAAAAAAAATTATTTGTCCAGATTAAAATTGGCATAAGTTATACTGCGTGCCGTAGAACATGCCTCGGAAGAATTTGCTGCAGTGTCGCCATTTTGTAATATTTAAAATTACATTTAATACATAAAATTTTTTTGCAATATACTTCAATATATGCTTAATAATTACCCTAAGTATTATTTGTCTAAAACGCTTCGTGGCAGGCCGTTACAGTGGTGTTACCCCTTAAGGAAAATAATGTTTGCAAAAATTTCGGAAATTCATTATTTCTCAGAATTATGGGGGATGAAAAATGTAATAAGTTTTTTTTACGACAATCTCATTTTTTTCATCTACAACTTTTCTCCGAATATCTCCGCAGCCGTTCACTCAATAGGAAAAAGAAAAAGTTCCGGACAAAAAATAATATCAAGTTTTTTTACGAAAATCTCATTTTTTTTCATCTTTAAATTTTCTCCGAATATCTCCGCAGCCGTTCACTCAGGTAATAGGAAAAAAAGAAATTCCCGGAAAAATAATAATAATAGAAAGTTTTTTTTAACGAAAATCTCATTTCTTTTCATCTTTAACTTTTCTTCGAATATCTTCGCAGCCGTTCACTCAGGTCATAGGAAAAGGAGAAATTTCCAGAAAAAAATAAGAAATCAGAAAGCCAGGAACGCTACCAACGGGACCATCTCATCGCTTGTAGAATATGTGCACTTTCTGGTACTTACAATTCGCGGCCGGATGGTTGATTGGCGTGTTTTTGGGGATAATGCTTTATCGCTTGATGAAAGTATGAGAATTAATATAATAATACGAATATAAATATATTTCCGCTTACTTTTATGAATTATAATTTATTTGGCATAAGGACGAGTGTAAGTAAAGCGTAAACAATTTTATATAAGATAAATAAGTTGTAATTTAGATTTATTATTATGTTTAAATTAACGTATAAACTAAAAAAATAAGCGACCAGAGTGCGCAATACATTTTTTTGTATACATTAATAACGCAGAGAATCAATAACTAAATTAGCATTGAAATCATCTAAAAGCCTCGCGCGTGCCGTCGGGTGACGTCACGCGCGAGTCGTGCTCAGATTGCTTTTTCCCTCGAAGCCTTCGTTTCGGCTTGGGCGCACATGAACGTGCTCAGCGTCCATGCATTGGTGTAGCAGCCGAAGGCGCGGTCGGGACGCTTCGCCGTGCTCGGCTCTTTCCGAAGATGTTCGAGCATCGCTCGCTCACGGACACGCGCTACTACGATTGTGTGATGGGCGCGTAAGAGAGGGGGTAACTTTTACGCGCGATCTGGCTGCACTGCGTCCGAGCTCTGAGTACGGACGGCGCGACTTCAATGCCCGTAGCAACATTTTTTTTTGTTAAACATATATGAATTAAATATAAAAAATAATGCCTGGACAGGCGAGAATAGATAAAGCGAGAGTAAGTTGGAATTTTTCTGAATACAAATGAAGAAAAAAAAAAGTTGATTCACCGGGGGTTGAACGCGGACTTTCAGCATCGTAATCCGTCACGTTACCAACTCAGCCACGACGCTCATTGCAGATAGAGGAACATTTATGATACACATTGTTCCATAATGTTTACTGTTGAAAAAAAATGCCGAAACGATCGCGGCAAAGGCTCAAGATTTCTTTTTGAACCTTTCACGGTCGTTTCGGCGTTTTATTTTTCAACACGGTTCGTCGTTAATTTTTTTAACCAGCATTTTCGGCATAAAAGGGCAACCGAGTGAAAACAATGATCTCGATACATTTTTTTCCCTTTGAAATTCATTTAATGCATATTCCAATCCGCAGTACGGCCACACATATATGTCGAGCTCGATCGGACGGAAAACCTCGCTCCGTTCGCCTGTCGAGCGAGCGAAGGGCAGAGACTTTTCCCCCACCGAGCTACCCATTCGTGTTCACGCTGACTGCGATACTGATTTTAGCGGTGTTCACGGACTCGCGCGGCTGCAAGGGAATCTGCAACCTCGACAGAGGCGATGATCACGAAATCATACTCCCGAACTCGCCGCCGCGATTCAGCGCCATTTACGAGGCACGCCGAAAAGCATGAAGAATAGAGGTAAGGAGCCCGAAAGCGTATGCTAAAAGCACCCCAAACGTGGGCCCTGAAAGTGACGAAACGTTGTGGTTCGAAATTCAGCCACATCAAGCGCTAGTGCCGAGAGGGAAGGATGTGAAGTATGGCATCGGTGACGCTATGAAGTGAGCGTATATATAAACTGGAGAATTCTTGGTTATAATGTTTATATATCATTCTTGGCTGTTCGTCTGTGAATGCGAATTTGTAATAAGGATTTTTTAATTGCAGTAAAAATCAGTGTTGTGGAGTGCAGTGAGTGATTGCCCCGCATTATATAAAAGTAGCTAAGAAAACGGTATTTTGAAACCATTTTCTGTATTATATTATAATTGTAATTCATCGGTTGATTAAATACATTTCTCGAGCATGAAAGTGAGGTTAGAATTCGTATTATTGTCATAATATGTAATTACAAATTTTATTTTGGGTTCTTTTCTAGTTGCAGTGCACAATGGCGCAATACTGTTCGTACCCAGGGTTTCAAACTGGGCGAGACGCCAGCCGAGCAAAGTGCAAGCGCTTAGGAGTACGACAGTTGTCCGTCTTCAAGGTCCCAAAGGTAAATCGCCTGTTAAAATGTTTTCTTTTTGTTAAATGACGCATAGAGCGCGTAATTTGTTGACGAAATCTGAAGTAATTGCATGCCGCTTATTGCCTATAGGAAAAAAAATGCTCAATGATTTAGCGTGGATATAAAATTTCAACCCGCTTTGTTTTTTTCCTGTATCTTGTAGAATATGGTACAACGATGGAGCAGAGCCATCGGGGAGTGTCTCTCCCACACTGATTTCGTGTGCGAGCTTCACTTTTCCAATGACTCGATAATAAAAGAAGACCGCATCAAAATGCCTGATGGTACGATCGAGGTAATTCCTCATCTTCGTTTGGAGCGAGTTGCGTTAAATGAGGTTTGGAGCGAGTTCCGCTCAATGGGGTATGTAATAATTGCCTATGTATATAATTTAATTAACAAATGCACGATGACAGAATTAATCGACGAACGAATAAATTTATTATTTTTTCCATCTGTCTTGCGTGCATAACTGCGCTGGCAGGGTGTCAACTCTGCACCGTGCAAGTCGCCCCTGTGTCAACTCGCCCGTTCAACTTGCCGTCTGTTCAACTTGCCCCGCGGGCAACTCTCCACCGACCCAAGTGGACACCGTAGCAGCCTGCCATTTCCCCGACGCTCGCGTATCCCCACTCTTCAGATTCGGGCCGGGCATTTTTTGCTACCGTTTGAACTCGCACGGTGGTGTCTCAACTCGCCACACGTAGTGTGCTCAACTTACATTGCCTAGCGGCTGTACTTTTTTTTGAATCACCCCTACCCGGGAACGAGAAATATACAAGCAAAATGTTTTCACATGTACCGACTACCCGCTCTGTCAGTTCTCTAGTTTATCGACTGATTTTGAATGGAAATTTCACGAGCGGCATTTTGTTATAGCTTTATTCTTGAATAATGCCACGAACATATATGTAGTCTCCTAAAATTTTAATTCTTCCATAATTCGCGGAAAAAAAGCGTCATTTTTGAGTACTTGAGAATAACGATAAGCAATACTAAGAGAACTGAAAACTCATATAATAATCGTGTGAAAGAAAAACTGGTGGCCTCGTACAGTTGGACAGATTTTCGTTGCCGTTGAAGAGGATGTTTAATTTTGTTCTGAATTTCATTTCTTGTGGCTCTTGATTTATTCTTAAAAATCATTGTGTACAGTCTACATTTTATAATCAACTTTTTAATCATAAAAAATATCGATGAAAAAATCACATGCATTTACAAGAAATTAATATCATGAAAAGATTCCTTCCATTACAGATTGAAACGTCCACATTATTATTAACCATGTTGTTCATATACTTAATGCCAAAGAACAGTGCATGTCGGATATATTTATTATTCATTGATGTGTAACATATCGTCTACTATGTATGAAAAAATTGAATCATCGTATAACATGAATACGCTGTGTTGAAAAGCGCAGAATCATTAAGGGGGGGGGGGAGGATAATTTGCTATAAAAAAGCATATTTTCGATATTTTTTGTTGACGACACTGCTTATATATATATTTATTTATATAATTAGTATGAAATAAAAGGACATTTGAAGAGTATTCTGTGAAATTTTCGTTAATAATTGTGCAGAAATGAGCCAGTGACAGCAAATCTTCTCAGACGTTAAGAGTTTTTATTTTATTTTTTTTCAATTTTTAGTCACACTTAGACTATAAAATAGCGAATTGAAATGATGAAAACAAAAACTCGACAGCGTTACCTCAAGAAACTTATTAACTAACACAATCTTCTTGGATTTTTTTCTCGGATGATCCAATGTTGAGTTATGCAGTTCACTGCAATTTTTTGGAGGTGTCTGCAAAGATGTGCTGTTAATGGCTCATTTCCGCATAATTGTTAATGACAATATTACAGAATATTTTTCAAATGTCCTTTTATTATATGCTTCTTACACAAATAAATATATATCAACTGTGTCGTAAAAAAAAATTATCGTAAATATGCTTTTTTATGCTTTTTTCGTAGCGAAATAACCTTACCCCCCCGCCCCCTTAACACGTCGGGCCACCCTGGCCACTCGAAAAATGGGTATTATTTTTTAAAAGTCATAAACTCAACAGTGAAAACAATATATGTTATTTTTTTTAACCTAAGCTAAGAAACAGCTTTGAAAACGCCGCAAATAGATTTTATTTTGAAGTATTATAAGACGAATATTATTAAAAGATGAATTTCCGTTCCAGGCAAACAACGATAAAGCATCATCGTTGACAGAATCATGAAAAAAAAAGTTTTTTTTCATGTTGCCAAGTAACGAAGTAACTTGGCTCGGATCAGTACAGTAAATACTGAAGCGAAGGAACGGATTTATAAATAAAAGGATCATTGTCGAATTTTTGTCAATACTTGTGGTTTTATTTATTTAATTCTTTAAAAGAATGCACAGCCGTTTGAGATTTTTTTATGCTACGATTCACATCCTACATCAATAACTGTTCAGATAAACATCTGTATAACTACTTGCAGTTCTGTGACAATAGAAAAATATTATATATTAGATTCCTTTGTATCACATCACATTATTTATCACATGTTAGATACATTGTTTTTACATATTCGCAGTCATTCAAGTGTACATATTTTTATAACTAATTAATATTATCAACGTTCCTGTACATATTGGTGCATTTATATTTAGATACATTTTTTTGGTATTGCACAGTAATTTAACGCGCTGTCCGCCGAGTAACAAAGGCCATAGCCGGGTAAATAGGGAAAAATTGCCCTCGCATTTTTTCCAGCGAAATTTGGAGTATATTCTGAGGTATAAAAAAGCAAGTTTTCTGAAAATGTCATCCCCGTCAACGCAATGGTTTTAGAAAAATGATTTTTTTTTAATATAAAAAAATTCCGGAAACGGTTCAGTGGATCGATTTGATTTTTTTTTGATACTTTTTCCAATCAAACGTGTTACGAAATAAAATTATAGAACATCTTGCGAAAGATTAAGGTTTGAAAAAAATGTTCCTTGTTTTATTTTTTCTACTATAATCCACTTGGGGTACAATAACGAATTTGTTTTCATATAATCATTGGGCACCTTATTAGATTATATATTTTTTTCAAAATGATCCGTTTGGTACGCCACAGTGAAAAAAAAGAAACAGTGTGTTTTTTTTTTCACTGTGTAGGTAACCGATCATTTTGAAAAAATTATACAATCTTACAAGGTGCCCAAAGGTTATATGAAAAAAATTTCGTTATTGTACCTCAAGGGGATTATAGTAAAAAATATAAAAAATAGAACATTACTTTTCTTTAACCTTAATCTTTCGCAAGATGTTCTATAATTTTATTTCGTAACACGTTTGATCGTAACAAGTATCAAAAAAAAAAATTCAAATCGATCCACTGAACCGTTTGCGGAATTTTTTTATATTTAAAAAAACATCATTTTTCTAAAACCATTGCGCCGACGGGGATGACATTTTCAGAAAATTTGTGTTTTTTGATACCTTAGAATATACTCCAAATTTCGGTGGAAAAAATTCGGGGGCAACTTGTCCCTACTTACCCGGCTATGGCCTTTATATATCTCCCGTTTGAAACATTATTGTTATTATTATTATTATTTTCTTTTTCTATATTTTCTATATTTAGTTTTCTATATTTAAAAAAAATCATTTTTCTAAAACCATTGTCCATGTTTTATTATTTTGTACTATAATCCACTTGGGGTACAATGACGAAATTTTTTTCATATAATCTTTGGGCATCTTATTAGATTATATAACTTTTTCAAAATGATCGGTTAGGTACGCCACAGTGAAAAAAAAAGAAACAGACTTTATTGATATATTTTCGTTATATATCTATATAACTAAAATATATTAATACAGTGTGTTTCTTTTTTTTCGCTGTGGCGTACCAAACCGATCATATAGTCACAAATCACACTTTATTGACATATTTTAGTTATATATCTATATAACTAAAATATATCAATGAAGTGTGTTTCTTTTTTTTCACTGTGGCGTACGAAACCGATCGTTTTGAAAAAAATATATAATCCAATAAGGTGCCAAAAGATTATATGAAAAAAATTTCGTTATTGTACCCCAAGTGGATTATAGAAAAAAAAATAAAACTAGAAACATTTTTTTCAAACCTTAATCTTTCGCAAGATGTTCTATAATTTCATTTCGTAACACGTTTGATTGGAAAAAGTATCAAAAAAAAAATCAAATCGATCCACTGAACCGTTTCCGGAATTTTTTGATATTAAAAAAAAAATCATTTTTCTAAAACCATTGCGTTGACGGGGATGACATTTTCAGAAAATTTGTTTTTTTATACCTCAGAATATACTCCAAATTTCGTTGGAAAAAATGCGAGGGCAATTTTTCCCTATTTACCCGGCTATGGCCTTTGTTACTCGGCGGACAGCGCGTTAAATTACTGTGCAATACTTACCCAAAAAAATGTATCTAAATATAAATGCACCAATATGTACAGGAACGTTGATAATATTAATTAGTTGTGAAAATATGTACACTTGAATGACTGCGAATATGTAAAAACAATGTATCTAACATGTGATAAATATCTAATATATAATATCTAATATATAATCAAATCTAATATATAATATTTTTCAATTGTCACAGAACTGCAAGTAGTTATACAGATGTTTATATGAACAGTTATTGATGTAGGATGTGAATCGTAGCATAAAAAAATCTCAAACGGCTGTGCATTCTTTTAAAGAATTAAATAAATAAAACCACAAGTATTGACAAAAATTCGACAATGATCCTTTTATTTATAAATCCGTTCCTTCGCTTCAGTATTTACTGTACTGATCCGAGCCAAGTTACTTCGTTACTTGGCAACATGAAAAAAAACTTTTTTTTTCATGATTCTGTCAACGATGATGCTTTATCGTTGTTTGCCTCGAACGGAAATTCATCTTTTAATAATATTCGTCTTATAATACTTCAAAATAAAATTTATTTGCGGCGTTTTCAAAGCTGTTTCTTAGCTTAGGTTAAAAAAATAATATATATTGTTTTCACTGTTGAGTTTATGACTTTTAAAAAATAATACCCATTTTTCGAGTGGCCAGGGTGGCCCGACGTGTTAAGGGGGGGGGGGGGGGGGTAAGGTTGTTTCGCTACGAAAAAAAAGCATAAAAAAGCATATTTACGATAATTTTTTTTTACGACACAGTTGATATATATTTATTTGTGTAAGAAGCATATAATAAAAGGACATTTGAAGAATATTCTGTAATATTGTCATTAACAATTATGCGGAAATGAGCCATTAACAGCACATCTTTGCAGACACCTCCAAAAAATTGCAGTGAACTGCATAACTCATCATTGGATCATCCGAGAAAAAAAATCCAAGAAGATTGTGTTAGTTAATAAGTTTCTTGAGGTAACGCTGTCGAGTTTTTGTTTTCATCATTTCAATTCGCTATTTTATAGTCTAAGTGTGACTAAGAATTGAAAACAAAAAAAAATAAAAACTCTTAACGTCTGAGAAGATTTGCTGTCACTGGCTCATTTCTGCACAATTATTAACGAAAATTTCACAGAATACTCTTCAAATGTCCTTTTATTTCATACTAATTATATAAATAAATATATATATAAACAGTGTCGTCAACAAAAAATATCGAAAATATGCTTTTTTATAGCAAATTATCCTCCCCCCCCCCCCTTAATGATTCTGCGCTTTTCAACACAGCGTATTCATGTTATACGATGATTCAATTTTTTCATACATAGTAGACGATATGTTACACATTAATGAATAATAAATATATCCGACATGCACTGTTCTTTGGCGTTAAGTATATGAACAACATGGTTAATAATAATGTGGACGTTTCAATCTGTAATGGAAGGAATCTTTTCATGATATTAATTTCTTGTAAATGCATGTGATTTTTTCATCGATTTTTTTTATGATTAAAAAGTTGTTTATAAAATGTAGACTGTGCACAATTATTTTTAAGAATAAATCAAGAGCCACAAGAAATGAAATTCAGAACAAAATTAAACATCCTCTTCAACGGCAACGAAAATCTGTCCAACTGTACGAGGCCACCAGTTTTTCTTTCACACGATTATTATATGAGTTTTCAGTTCTCTTAGTATTGCTTATCGTTATTCTCAAGTACTAAAAAATTACGCTTTTTTTCCGCGAATTATGGAAGAATTAAAATTTTAGGAGACTACATATATGTTCGTGGCATTATTCAAGAATAAAGCTATAACAAAATGCCGCTCGTGAAATTTCCATTCAAAATCAGTCGATAAACTAGAGAACTGACAGAGCGGGTAGTCAGTACATGTGAAAACATTTTGCTTGTATATTTCTCGTTCCCGGGTATGGGTGATTCAAAAAAAAGTACAGCCGCTAGGCAATATGAGTTGAGCACACTACGCGTGGCGAGTTGAGACACCACCGTGCGAGTTCAAACGGTAGTAAAAAATGCCCGGCCCGAATCTGAAGAGTGGGGATACGCGAGCGTCGGGGAAATGGCAGGCTGCTACGGTGTCTACTTGGGTCGGTGGAGAGTTGCCCGCGGGGCAAGTTGAACAGACGGCAAGTTGAACGGGCGAGTTGACACAGGGGCGACTTGCACGGTGCAGAGTTGACACCCTGCCAACTGCGCTTTGAATGTTCTCTTCTATCGCTCTCTCTTTTCTCATTCCATCTCTGTCGTATCCTATCCCGAGTACAGCAGCGCCAGCGGATATTTCCGTAACAATTTTCGCTGATTCCATAGCCCGCGTCTACAGCACAGCGTTCGGGCTCCTTACCTCTATTCTTCATGCCGAAAAGGGCCGCGTTGTGCATCTCCCCACTAATCTCTGTTCGGCCATATGCGTTCCGGACTCCTTTACTCTAGTCTCCATGGTCGCTTTCATGGAGACTAGAGTAAAGGAGCCCGAACGCAATGCTGGCGAAATGGTTGTGAAAGTGATGAATGATCCGCGGATTGTACCCGCCTGGCGGCGCTACCACTGCTGGCTCCGTCCGCGCGGTGATTTCGAATCGCAATTTCGTATATTTCTTCGATCCGCAATTTGTCGTATATTTCTTTCTTATTAGCGCGGTTTATAATACTTAAGAGTAATATTGATATGCTTTTGTTTAAATTATGAAATGATAATATATCAGTAATTTTTTACTTGGAGGTGATCTATACTGTAATTGTTTTATTTGTATACGGTGACACGTACGATTAAAGAGCCATAATGTGAATATTGCATACTGGATTTTCAAGAAAAATATTTTTTTTGTCGCTACAAAAAGAAATAATAATATGTAAAATTTACATCAAGCCTCAAATCAACCAACAAAACCGAATCTAAACCCCAGGCGGGGCAACAACTTAAATATTAGAAAACTACCTATTCTGGTGACGGAAGGGACATGCGGGGTAAGCGCAATATTTACCCATGGCGAAGTGAAATCAAAAAATAAATCCAATTGAATGTTATAGGTAATACATTATAACGAAATGGGAGCGAGGGGGATTTATATTAAAGGATTTGCATATTTAACCTAAAAAACGTTTTTTTTTATCCAAGCACCATGCATTACATTTTTGCTGTATCAAAGGAATCTCTAACAGCATTAAAATTGATGGCAATTATAATTAAATTCGGCGAAGATAGCATGCAATAAAAGAAATACAAACGATTTGGCAAAATGAATCAACATGTAGTTGCACATGCCGATGTCAATATTTGTCAATATTTTCGCCATTCGCGAATTAATTGCATAAACATAATATTAAGGTTCAGTTCTTACCTTTATTGGATCGTCTTTTTCTGTTTTGATTTTATAAATACTTTTAATACCGAAATATCACTCAACGATGCGTGACAGCATAAACTGTATGTAACTGACATACATATAATACTCACATATATAGTAACTGACAGTAATACGTCACTGTATGTATGTCACAAACACTGCTAAGCCGGTCCTCACGCACCTATCCTATTCGGTACCAGGCGCTGGTATCGCTTGCGGATATTTTTCGAACTACAAGATCTTTCATCACTTTCGCGATCCACTTTTCGACGATTCCGCCATATGCGTTCGGGCTCCTTTACTCTAGTCTCCATGGTCGCTTTGCTGCGTCATGCAGCGTTCAATATGGCTGCGCATGAAGTGACGTGTTGCGCCTGCGTGTACGTTGAGTGGCCATCCACTCTATCGAGGACTCCTCGGCGGGGCAGCGAGGACTGCCGAGAACCGAGAGCACACCACGTGGAGTACACTTATCTATTATTTATTTGAAGTGAATACTCAGTGCATAGGATATTATAACGTATATGTATAATGTAGTGCACATGCTCGTACTTTTTTCTTTACAATATTTTAATTTCATCTTGTTTACAAAGCAGCAGCAGCAGCGTGGAACACATATGTGGCATACATATATACTGTAACGTGCTACACGAAATAGCAATAATTGCAAGAAAAGAATGTATATTGCTTTTAATTCTTGTCAACATATAATAATTATTTCCTTTCTCATTTACAAATGGAAAATCAGATGCAACACCTCAAGTGTCAAGTGACTAACCTCACTTTTATTACAGTGACCGAAAACCGAAAAAAAACGGTCATGTGACTTACCTTACTTTTATTTCAGTGACCAAAAGCCGAAAAATAACGGTCAAGTGACTAACCTAAAAAAAACAGTGTTCGATCACTGTTCCGTCACTTTTTTCGGTTAAAAAAGGGCAGAAAATGACCGTGACCGAAATAGGGTCATTTTGACCAATTTTTGGTCTTTTTTTAGGTCTCCCAATCCACTAGGGCGTTTAAAAATGAAGCTAAATATGAATCAAATTAAGCGATGAACCAACCGAACAAGCCGTCAAGCCTAACTGAACCCCGAGCGCGACAATCACTTAATTATGAGACGAATATATTTATTGGCAAATGATTGTGTGGCGAAGTTGGTAGACCGGTAGATTACTGTATTGAAGGTCCTGAGTTCGAGCCTCGGTAGTTTTAATTTTTTTTTCTTTTGCATTCGTATAGGTATCTGGTTGTACGAGCGAATTGAAGTAGTTTCAACCAATCAAAGAACTCGTCCAATCCCAAAAGAACACGAACAAAAATAACATGGAAGAATATATTTTTTAATTCACTGCCATCAATAGTTGACATTTGTTCTATAATTCCTACCTAGAGTGGTTACTTTTTCCCTTTGTCTCATTGACTCGCGAGGAGTCATCTCCATTATTATGCACAGAGTTCGATAGCTGTAGCGCGATTCTGTAACTCGTTATAACTCAGTAGCGAGAATTTCCGTTATCGTTGGCTAGCGACAACCAATCGCATGCTCGATCAAAGAAGAAAGGGGGTCTCTTATTGGCTGTGGCTAGCAAACGATAACGAAAGCTGTCGTTACCGAGTTATAACGAGTTACAGAATAGGCCTACAGCACCGCGATTCTGTAACTCGTTATAACTCGGTAACGACAGTTTTCGTTATCGTTAGCTAACGACAGCCAATAAGAGGCTCCCTTTCGTCTTGGAACGTGCATGCAATTGGCTGTCGCAAGCTAACGATAACGAAAACTGTCGTTACCGGGTTATAACGAGTTACAGAATAGGCCTCCTGCTGTGCTCGTGTACACGCCAGATATATTTGTGTTGGACAGGCGCAAACAAGTTTGCCGTCATAACACGGTCAGTTTCACCTTTTACAGTTTTGTATTACTATATATTACGGGCTCCCAAGAACACTAGCGACATCTGCGGCGGAACTGAGCACTACACCTCTACGACCGATTGAAAGAACTGTTTGAGTAGGGAGTGTCGGCTCCTTCTCATTAGTCTCCTTGGACCGTGCACTCGACGCGGCTTACGCTGTGTGAGTCAGGGAACATAGCCGAAATGCCAAAACATTGAACGTCAGAACCAACACTCGTGGGCGAATATTCATTATTAGTGTACAATAAAACAGTAGTAGTTTTCAAAACTATGTCTCAATTCAATGATTCAAACTCAGCCTCTGAGGCAAGTACCGTGCAAACAATAATGTTTTTCATCCTTTCACCTTGTAACAGAACGAAAAGTAGAATCGTCATGCTCACACTTGGCTTTGCTCCACATCAATGTTGCACTTTACCTCAAGTCAGCCTCAGCGAACTTTATTTTCAGGAACAAATTCTGGGTACAGAGCTTCATAGCGTAATTCCACAATTAAATAAAACGTGTGAAAATGATGAACTGGATTTCTCAGATGAGAATGAGCATCCATCTGGGGAACGATGGGCTCCTGTAGGCGCAAATGACGGTGACAATGACTGCGGTGATGAGTACGAATACCCTCGCAGCCTGGAGAAGTATAATTTCCGCACATGTTTGATATGGCATTTTCATTGAATTTCGTATCCGTTCAAAGGAAAAATGAATATTTGTTAAAGTGTTGTCCTTGCAAGCGACTTGTTCGAAAATGTATGGCCAGCTTTTCCCACAAATTACGAATGTTTAAAAAAATTGAGAAGAAAAATCTTGTGGCTTATGAAATAATGAAATGGTCCCGCCCAATATTTCCCTATCAGACTAGCCAATAAAATAAAGAACTGACAATCGAATTTTTACAGATAGAACATGTTTAATCGCTGATCTTTTATGGCTGTCTTCTGTACAGCGACTTGAAGCAAAGTGAATTTTTCACTTAAAGGATCTTATTTTCCGTATGTTTCCGCATTATAAGTTTGCACCTTGCTACTTCATCATTTTATTTTACTGTAAGTCATTTTACTGTAAAAAAAAGCTATATTATAATCTTATCGTGATGAATATTATTTTGAAGTTCATTTTTATAAGACAACTAGAGACTGCTTATTTGAATATTTATTTGAAATACTATATATACCAACGAATTTAATCAACGATTTAAAATACTTTCCACTAGATAGATTTTCTATAATTTTATCCGATGTATCATACATTGCCAAGAAATCATAATTTCACTAAAGCTAAAGGGCAAGGCGCGTAGGAACAAATGTACAAGTGAAAAGGAAATATGAATCGCCGTTAACTCTATCATCAAATAACTCCACAGTCCAGCACAAGATCGAGCAACCAGTCTAGTACAGATCGATGTGTGTGTGCTGAAGGAAAAGTGTGCTATTGAAGCGTAGTGCCGCCTGGCATGCATGATTCTTTTCATTTTTCGAGAAGAACCGCTTTCTATTTTGCTTATCTCTTCATTGCTTGCACAAGAATGCTATTTCGAGGTTTATATTTGCAGGGTTTCTTAGTAGATGCCAATCTATGCTATGAATCTAGGCTGAATCCGTGCAGTAGCTACTACCACAAGCTTATCCCCCTACCTCCCATGGTAAAATGGGATAAAGGTTTGGAATGTCATGAAGATTTAGATTGTTCAAATTCGAAAAATTAATTGAACTCTTCAGCTCACTCTAAAACTTTAAGATATCAGGCTGTATTCTTCACATAAATAGAGCATTGGATTTAACAAAATTTTACTTTAGTACATTTTTTAGTGAAGTATTTTTTAGTGACATCAGTGAGTACTTTCAATCCTATAGTAAGCAAAAAATTAGTAAAAAAGTATGCTAAGCAAAAAAATCGTGAAAATTAAAAATTTGCACATTGAGTCCTCTTTATTTTATTGGGCTTGAAAAGTTACCACTGTGAAAAAGCCAGCAGTGAAAAAAGCTTCTTTCATCGGGGAATCTCTGGCGGCTAAGAAAAAAATTGAGGAGGCAATCGGTAGATCCTTAAATCGCATTTAAAAAAAATATTTACTGTAGGCAGAAGGTTTTTCTCGTACATAGTAAAAATCAATGGCACCTTAAGCTTCAATTTAAAGTAGAAAACCTTTGATTTCGAGTATTATGGCAAAGCTGGCTGTGCGTTCACGAACCTTACTGTAATTGTCCCTCCTTACAACGACTTGTTATTTACAGTAATGGAAGTATGTATGGGGCTTAGTACTTCAAGCTAAGTACCTTGCTTATTGCATGTTGCCAATAAGTATGCGGAATCTTTTAAAGGATCTTAACATTCTATCTACTAATTTCAATTTGAATATTTCAGCTTCATAAAATAGCCAAAGAGAGTAAACTTGACTCATTTACATATTGCACATGATAAATAATTCAGTCTTCAACGAATAGAAAAGTGCAACAACATGAGATTTAATATTTTCATTATGTGTTGGATCAAACTTCTGAGCACTTCTTCTAACACTCACAATCAGTTGCTGCTAGACCACCAAAAAAGACAGTAACTTCGAATCACATTAAGTCATCATATGTTCTCGCTCCGGAACACCCCTGTCATTTTAAAACAATGTATTTAGAAGTCAGGAAACTAATAAATGTTGCTGAAGAGTTTTTCAAGAATTTGTATTCGTTGTTGAAAAGGCTAATACAAATTTTAAAAAGAATGAAATGTCCGGTTCCAATCTTCTAGGGCATGCTATGCACGTAACTGCAGATTTCATATGTTACGCTAATAATTCACATGGCTTTACAGTCTATCCTATGATATGGACAGACTCAAGGTGTTGGAAGAGGAGCAGGAAATGCTTAATTCATCCCTAATCGCATTAACCACCCATTTTGCTCAGGTAGAAAAGAAAATTCTTTACACTTTCTATTGCAATCTCAACTGTTGACCGTTAGATTGTTAATTTTAGGTCCAGTTTCGACTTCGCCAAATTGTAGATGCCCCGGCAAGCGAAAAGGAAACCTTGCTTAAGGAACTTGAGAAATTTGCATTCAGAGGGATTCCCGATGTTCCAACTACATTGCCGTATATCAGTCGATCTATTACTCCAGTTTGTGAAGAGTCTCATGAACAGAATGTGAGTTTATATAGCCTGACTGAGTGCACGTGTTTACTTTTTGTATTACCAACAATGTTTGATCACAAAGGAAAAGTTACATACGAAGTTGGTGTTTGGATTCACCATAAAACACTGCAATGTAATGTCTCGTTTTGTATCTACGAACGAAAATTGTCAGGCTATGTGAAATTTTGATTCACATTTCCATCGATTTCGATTTGTCATGTTCAAATGTCGGGCCTTTTCTGAGCGCCTCGATCTGCCTTGATCTTGATAGAGTTGTTTGACGATTCAGGTGAGAAGTCGAGTTGTGCTAATCGCACACGTCTTATGATATACAAGTACGTGTGTAAGGTACATACAACTGGTTTAATTCTATAAGAGCTTTGAGAAATAATTATCAACGTTTGGCCCAATCTCACCAACACGAGTCTCACACGATATTGTAGGCACAGGGGTTAATCCACTTATACATTAAATCCTTCTCATTGGTAAAATACATTTCATTTTTCACGTTACTTTTTATCTTCAGAATGGCGGACTTCTGGGCAACGTAGAAGTGGAATCGAAAATGGCTTTTCAAAGATCCAAGCAAAGAGAATTGATCGGTCAACTCAAGCAACAACTACAGGAGTTAGAAGCGTACGCTTATGAGACTGGAAGTCAGGATTTGCCGCAAAGCGTGGTGTTGGAGCGACAAAATATAGTGATTAGTGAGTACCGGAAAATGTTTCATTATATTCTTACTTCTTAAGAAACATGACACGTGATTAGTTCAGAATTGATGGTAGCTCCGCTCGTGATCGTCCAAATGGATTATGAGGGTAGTCACTTCTACGATCATTATGACAATCTATGTATCGAGCCGAAATTTACGGTTGTCCCCGTAGCAGTATCGAACAGATCAGTAACGATGCCTGTTACATATTAAGTCTCGGTTATCTCGGTAACACGAGAATCAGCGCACAATCTGTCAGACCCTTTATGCCTTGTGCCGTTAGTACCGTTTGTCTGTTTTTGAAGACAACCGCGATTGACGAACCGAACATCAGAAGTTGGACTTAACGAGATAGTCAATACGACTATTATCGCACACCTGACACCTGCGTTTTTTTGTCCTATGGATCGAATATTTTTTATGCAATATAGTCTTTCGGAATGTACTTGAAAAACGCGTCATTTAAACACCAGAGAGCCATGTGAACGTGGTTCTCCGGTGCGCTAAGCAGCTAAAAACGTGCGCGGATTTTATAATACAAGAAATTTGTTGATCGTTGCATAAAGTATCATAGCAACTAAGAGCGCCCTCAATTTTTCAAGAATTTATTAGGCTCACAAATAATAATGCAAGAACAAGGGGACTAGAAAGCTATTCTTGAGAAGGATACTTATTCATTTATTATGTGTAACCTTGTGGGGTTGTCGTATTTTCTGTAAGATCATTAGAATTCGAATATTTTTAGTTCGTTCTTCGACGATCTGGCGCTTCGTATACCGCTGTGATCTTGGCATCCAAGTATCTCCGATCTTGATTTTTCAGAATGTTTTCTGAAGAATTTGCTTTGAACCCCTCATACATGTTTTCAACGTGTTATGAATGTTTGCGAACGTCTCTTGAATGTCTTCGAACATCTCATGAATGTCTTCGGAAGGCTCTGGAACGCCTCACGAACGACTGTCGAAAACTTTCAAATGCTTCGCAAAATTCCAACAATCGGCTCACGAACATCTATCGAACGTATACCGATGAATGTATTCAATCATCGTTAAGCGATTATATTAATTTATTTTCCATCAAATTCCATACAAAAAATTGAGTTTCACATTCGAAAATAATATTGTATTCAGTTGCACAATCCGATATCAGATTACGCTGGCATAACTGAGTACGGGGTGAGAAGAATAATAAGTACATAATGTTACATTTCTTTTATTTGCACGAATCTTTATGATTCAGCCACCATTTAATGAGTTTAAATACATTTTGTAAGGCACAATTGTTTGTATGCTTTCCACATCGTAGAGTAGAACTTCCATCTAATTTACTTGAGACATCCATATCGTCAAAGTCTATATTCAACGACTCAATTAATAGCCCATTCTTCATATTTAGTGTATCAGCTAGCCATTTTCGTTTTTCATGACCCTTAACATATACGATTGGACACATGTCGTCTTCCGTTCAACCTTCAACTGCAGCTGTTATTAGAGCTTCAGTCACGCTGTATGGAACGTTTCCATAGGTCCACTTTAGACCATGACGATTGCGAATCAACCATGATGCTTCGCATCTCTCGGAATTTTGCTGATCTATACAATTTTACGAATAATATCGGTCAATGGACAATATTCAACAACGCGATCGTGTAAGATTAAATCAATATGCAGCTGTATTCGAAGGTGAATCTTCTTTGCATTCGAACTCTATTCACACATCTACGGCAGCAATTTTTTACAGGCTCGTTTTGATGCGACCAATCATCATCCGCGGGAGGGCAGTTACATTAAGACTTGGCGATGGTTAATAAAGAACAATCACTATTTCAGTCATAATGATATTTACGAAATCGAGAGTACATATTGAACAAAATGTCGAAACTTTTTTGAAGTCCAAATTTGAGTCATCTTTAGAACAGAATGCTGACTTGAGATAAAGTTTAGTACTTGTGAGTTTGCAGTCGGTGAATAATATAATGTCCTTTGCCATAGATTCTCTTTTTTTACCAGGCTGCGCCGCACCAATTACATATTTTGGTTTCTCTAGTTGGGAGGCAGCTTTTACGGTCCATGAATGCTTCGTTGTGCTTTGAAGCGGTGGACAGTCGTATAGATCCCAGGAGCGAAAACTCATATTCAAGTATCGCCCACTTTTCAATGTTCGAAGTAGTGATAATTTATTGATCTCATCTAATATTATGTGGGGCATACGCCATTGTATCTTGAGTAATTCAACTTCTGCCTCCATTGGTTGATGATGATTGAATACACAATTATTGCCATAGCGGGAACGGATTAGAATTACCTCATGATGAGCATTAATTTTCGTTGAAAAGGTATTTTATGCACAGCACTAGTTTTTCCAGTTCTGCCACAAACCATGATATGGAATCAGCGCTGTGATTGATACTATAATAGCGATTCGTCATATGAAAAGCACATGTGGTTATCAATACTAAATACTTCATGATATTGATACATATCCTTTGCTACGTTCTTCTCATCAGTCTTTGCACACTCTCATCTTCTCTCTATCATTAGTCAAAAACACTCCAAATAGGCATTTTAAATGAACGAATGTCGTGCTTTCCGACTGGAGTTGATGATTTGGTGCCACTTATTGGTATTCATTGTCTGTCGGATGTGGCAGTGCTTTAGTGTTCCACAATCGATCTCATGTGAGTTTATCCTTTGATCTAAAGTAATGCCGATACCTGCGAAATAATGGATTGTTGTTTGATTCGTCTAGCACATATAACGATATAGTAATTATGTTAAGTTCACGCACCGATGGTATATATATATATATATATATATATATATATATATATATATATATATTTTTGATGGCTGTCTCTGTTTAGTCCTGCGCTCACAAGGCTTGGCAGGTTCTTGATCTATATGAAATGTCATACATTGTTATCCTCGGTATCTTGTAGCAAATTGACATGCTTTTCTTCTTCATATGTTGAGCCACGCGTATCGGAGCAATGTCTTCTTTGATGGTATACATATTGACGGATAAATTGTTTTTGAAGCACAATTTTTTTTAAAATTTGACCTATATTTATTACGAATCCAATATTCGATAGATTCAATACCGTTGAATAATGCATGTAAGAAGATCCGTGGTTACTGTTTCGTTCAGCTGGGTATACAGCTGTGACTGTGACCCATGCGAAACGTGTATAATCTCTTGATTGCACATTAATCGCAGCCCTCATAATCATTATTTCCCGTGGCAATGAGATATAACATTTAACGTGTATTGATTTATACTTATTTACATTTATTGTAAGATTACGTATTTTTCGTAAAGCTCAACCACTTCCACGTTGTTGAAATTCATCGAACAGGGGTTAAAGTGTAGACCATCACGCGTTCAAGTCGAGTTCGCACCACATTAACCCATCACCGCTGTGTCCTGCACCCATGCATATAGAATGCCTGTACATGGAATACTTCAATCCGGTATGCGGTATTTGGCCTATCAATGACTATTGATGTTTAGTTGATAATCGTTGGCGCTTAATTCGGCTTTGCGTTTTCAGTACTTCGATGAACTCGACGATCTGTTGCTCCCATACAGCAAAGTCGTCAATCGAACTCAAGAGCGTGGCTTGGTTGTGCAAGATTTCTTCTGATGGTTCAATGCTGTTCTCCATATTATCGAGTTGAAAAGTCTTCCCAGAGAGATATGTTAACTGACTGACTGCTTGGTTCAAAGTGCAACCAGCTTCGAACGCAGCAGATCATTAAAAATGGCTCTTCGTTCGGGAAAAATATTTTTCGGGCTATCCCTATATGTCTTGGGAAAAAAAAACGAGTGTTTTCCGAGCTCGTTTCTGGTCAAGTCCAGGGGGTGCTTGGTCGGATGCACTGCATACATACTCACACATCTGAACATCTCGACGTTATATTTCGAAATGAAACCTCGACGGGTTGAAACTTGTTGTGGAATAACGCTGCAGCTACATGCAATAAATAAAGCATTTTATGGGCTTTGAAGGGTAACCCTTCATATGGGAACTATCGTTATCTCACTCTCGAAAATTTTCCTAGCCATAAATGGAAGTTTCCCACACACACACACACACATGCACACATTTGTCTAAGTTTTTTTTTTTATATATATAAACTCCTGTGAATAGTCTAGACAAAAATGCTCCGCTTACATCTATAATGTTGATAATAAATTATCGGATTTTATGGGTTTTCAAGGACCCGCGACTCTATGATGCCCCCTCCCCCACAGAGTCGACAGCGGCTTTCCCCGCTCGCCCGCGGGTCCAGCTATCGCCGGGAAGACATCGTCACCAAAAACTAGCCTCCCCACTCTCTAACACCCCTCCCCTTTCCCGGCGCCGGAACCCCGCACTCGGCTGCCGCATGCAGGACCCCCCCCCTTCCGCCATGCATACCGCGGCTTCCCCGCGCTCGACTCCCCCTCCGCCATGCATGCTAGGCTTCCCCGCGCTCGACCCCCGCCCCGCTCCCCCCTGAGATCCCTGGGTTAGAACCGGCCTATTACCACTACTCAAACGAATGCTTCTGTGCTAATTTTACAATGATGATCATAGCCCCTTCCAAGTCCTTGACAGTCAAAGGACCGGTCTTACGATTCTTTTGCGGGACCTTGGCATTTTGGTCGAAGCGAACTACGTGAGCCATGATGCGCTTTAGCCTTAACAACGACGAATATTACGTAAACCATTCTTCCCTGATTTTGACGCTTGGAAATGCTAGTACTGGAGGTTTTGATTCCGGGATTTCGCGAACCGGCCGGAGTGCGGATAGCGGCCAAGTGATTCCGTCATTCTTCAGCCAACTAGGGACATGCCACCAGATCATTGCGTTGATTAGCTGATTCGGTCAGGGTTGCCAAATTTGGCGGATGGACAAGTTGCCAATTAGAATTTTTCGGCGCCAAACAGTTTCAAAAATCGCCAATTTGACGCAAAACCGCCAAATCTGGCAACCCTGGGTTCGGTTCGAGTCCGCAAGAAACGAGATCTGCTGCACGTGCCTCTATTCCAGTTTATCCGTCGAGTACTGGATCTCGGTTACTCGATTGCGGACAAACTCTTTCCACCGATGAGGTTCGCCTTGAATCCAGGCGAGTGTCACGCTAGAATCGGACCAAAATGTCGTACGATGAATTGTTATCGTGAGCGCGTTCCTCATTTTCTTGAATAATTGCGCAAGCAACAAGACGCCGCACAATTTCAGCCGGGGCAAACTGACAGGTTTTGTGGTGCGACGCGTGATTTTGCGCACAATAGATGCACCGTGGTTTCACCTGATGCATTTGTTCATCTCAAGTAGAGGCAGGCTCCGTACGCCAACGTTGATGCGTCGCAGAATCCGTGTATTTCGATACAGATCGGGTCATTGCAAACAGTTTGCCAAGTTATTTTAATATCGTTACTTTCGGTGGGATTATTTTTGTACTTCATCCATTGGGTATGAAGCTCCATTGGGAGTCCTTCGTCCCATCTTAGCTGCAATTGCCACAACTGTTGGAGGAGAAGTCTCACCTTAATGGTTACCGGCCGTATATGACCGAGAGGATCAAACAGTTGTGCTGCGAAAGATAAGATCACCCGTTTGGTCGGTCGTTCGACTCGATTTATTTGCGCTATCCTGTAACATAGCTCATCGTACTCGGGATACCAGTGGAAGCCTAGTATTTTTGTTTCTTTACCCATCGCGCGGGGAATCGGTGTGCTGCTGTTCTCTTTCTCGTCCAGCACGGCTTGTGAGTTGGAATTCCATTTGCGCAAGGGAAGTTGAGCGAATTTCAAAATTTGCGTGATTTCGAGCTTACGTTCGCGAAGCTCTTCGACTGATGCTTCTCGTGCGATCAGGTCATCCACGTAAAAATCTTGTTCGATGGTTCTGCTGGCCTCGGGAAAGGTTTCGCTGTTTTTAATTGCCAATTGTGCCAGGCACATCGTTAGTGTGTTCAAACGATATTTAGCGGGAACCGAACAAGGGTTCAATCTCCACAGCACTCTTTGGAGATCACGATCTTCAGGGTTCACTGAGATTTGCCTGTACATCTTTGTTATGTCTGCGGTTAGGACGAACGCATGTTGACGAAAACGCATCATTATCTCCACCAAATCGCCCTGAACGATCGGACCTACCATTAGCATGTCATTTAAGAACCGCCCGGGCGACGTACAAAAGGACGCGTCGAATGCGACTCTAAGTTTTGTCGTTGTTTTTTCTTCGTTCGTTATCGCATGGTGCGGCAGATAACTTTTTATGGCTGAATCGTCTTCTTCAATTTTGGAAATATGCTACAAAGCTTCGTGCTCTGTCATAAGTTCAATGATCGATCCTTTATGATCGAATGTTTTGCGAGTTTGCGCTCGATCGAGCGTAAGCGTTTGAGTGCAGTGTCGTAAAACTCGCCTAGTTGGTCAGCATCGTGACGGTAGGGTAACCGAACCTCGAACCTTCCCCACGACAACTTCTTGTGCGTATCTTGAAAGAGCTTCTCGCACTCCGATTCTTCTTGTGACAAGGATTAGGATGCTCGACCGTCCTCGATCCGCCAAAAGCGTTGTAGCTGCTCGTGCAGCTGAGTTTGTTTGGAGAACCCACAGAATTGACGATTCGTGGAGAAACGTCTCTCCGTCATATACGGACCACCGACTATCCAACCCAACGTCGTTTTTGTAGCACAGGTTGATTTGCACTGCATCGTATTTGTTCCGCGCAAATGAGGTCCCAGAATATTCCAGCACCTAACAAAAGATCGATTTTTTGAGGAACGTGGTAACACGGGTCGGCTCGAGTTACATAGTTCGGGATCTTCATGGATCGTGTGTCGAATGGCGTCAGGTGGATTCTGTCGGTGATTTCATCGAGAACTGAGAAAGACAACGTGACCGAAAAGGCGTTGAATTTCGAGATTACGGTTGCGCTGCGAACGAGATCTGCGTTATCGATTGACGTATCGCTCCGACCGATTGGTGAACCTTCCGTTTAGGCAATTTGAGTTTGTCGCACAATTGTTGAGATATGAAATTCGATTGCGAGCCGCTGTCTAACAGCGCTCGTGCTTCGATTTTGTGTTCCCAATGGAGGCCTCAAGATGGTCGATAGCTTTTGTGAGCAACACCTGTGTTGGTTTTGCAGAGCTGCTCGTTGAGATGGATTGAACCGATTTTCATTTTCCATTTGAGATCCATTTTCCCTGCACTTTCAAAGTTCTTTTTTTTTGGAGAGATCTTGATAGTGCAGTGGAATAGTGCAGTCTGAGCTTGGTCCATGGAGTTATGCTCCCTCGTAAGCCTCCCACTCAATTTTTCAAACTTCTCCCCACTTTTCCAATCGTGAAAAACAGGTTCAAACACGTTCTAAGAACCGTGGAGAATTTTCCCCCGACATTTTTTCACGCTCCCGAAAAACAGGTTCAAACACTTTCGAAGAACCCCGTACGTGAAGAATTTTCACAGCATTTTTTACACTCCCAACGTTGAGGTGGAGGGCCATCGATGTGATCTTTCATTTGTGGCGTATTATAATGCTCCATGCATGGAAGATATGATATCACTTCACTGTCGTTCCGATGATGTTTTGGCAAACGATCTCACAACAAGCCAACATATTTACCCCAATATTTTAAGAGCAAGACCTTTGGAACCTGTTCGGGCTCGTTTTTGGTCAAGTCCAGAGGGTGCTTGGCTGGATGCACTGCGTACATACTCGCACATGCGAACATCTTGACGTTATATTTCGGAATGGAGACCTCGATGAGACTTTTCAAGAGTGCAGCTGCGCTCAAGTGGTCCATCCGCGATCACAGCCTTTGATCCCTACAGATTATAGTTTTTCCAAGGAACCTGTCAGGACCTGTCTCGAGTGTCGGCGAGCTTGGAGACGAGGCGGATGCAATTGACATTATCTTTCGGAATTGAAACAGCTACATGTCATAAATAATGGGCTTTGAAAGGCCGTCCTTCACACACACACACACACACACACACGCACGCACGCACGCACGCACGCACGCACGCACGCACGCACGCACGCACGCACGCACGCACGCACGCACGCACGCACGCACGCACGCACGCACGCACGCACGCACGCACGCACGCACGCACGCACGCACGCACGCACGCACGCACGCACGCACGCACGCACACACACACACACACACACACACACACACACACGCACTTATGGACGGCGCCTTCCCCACCAGCAGTGCAGCCAGATCGCGCGTAAAAGTTACCCCCTCTCTAGTCTCTTACGCGCCCATCACACAATCATAATAGCGCGTGTCCGTGAGCGAGCGATGCTCGGACATCTTCGGCAAAAGCCGAGCGGGGTCGAAGTTTCCCGACCGCGCCTTCGGCAGCTACACCAACACATGGACGCTGCGCACGTTCATGTGCGGCCAAGCCGAAACGAAGGCTTCGAGGAAAAAGCAATCTGAGCACGACCCGCGTGTGACGTCACCCGACGGCACGCGCGAGGCTTTTAGATTTCAATGCTTATTTAGCGCTTGATTCTCTGCGTTATTAATGTATACAAAAAAATGTATCGCGCATTCTGATCGCTTATTTCTTTAGTTTATACGTTAATTTAAATATAATAATAAATCGAAATTAGAACTTATTTATCTTCTAAAAAATTGTTTACGCTTTACTCACACCCGTCCTTACGCCAAATAAATTATTATTCATAAAAGTAAGCGGAAATATATTTATATTCGTGTTATTATATTAATTCTCATACTTTCATCAAGCGATAAAGCATTATCCCCAAAAACAAGCCAATCATCCATCCGGCCGTGAATCGTAAGTACCAGAAAATGCACATATTCTACAAGCGATGAGATGGTCCCGTTGGTAGCGTTCCTGGCTTCGGTCCGCAAGGGCCCCTAGTGCAAATTTTTCTCCAAATTTTTCAAAATTTCTCATATTTTAGTCATATTTGAGATTTTCGTAGGAAAAATGATTTAAAACAGATTCAAGTACTGGTCTATTTCCCAAAAAACACATTTTTTTTACTGAAGATTCATGATTTCTCATTTTTTTCCCTGGAAATTTTTCGTTTTCCTATGACTTGAGGCTGCGGAGATATTCGGAGAAAAGTTAAAGATGAAAAGAAATGAGATTTTCGTAAAAAAAACTTATTATTATTATTATCATTATTTTCCGGAAATTTCCCTTTTTCCTATTACCTGAGTGAACCTGAGGCTGCGGAGATATTTGGAGAAAATTTAAAGATGACAAAAAATTAGATTAAAAAAAAACTTGTTATTATTTTTTCTGGAACTTTTTCTTTTTCCTATTGAGTGAACGGCTGCGGAGATATTCGAAGAAAAGTTATAGATGAAACAAAATGAGATTTTCGTAAAAAAACTTAATACAATTTTTATCCCTCATAATTCTAAGAAATAATGAATTTCCGAAGTTTTTGCAAACATTATTTTCCTTAAGGGGTAACACCACTGTAACGGCCTGCCTCGACGCGTTTTAGACAAATAATACTTGGGGTAATTATTACCCATACATTGAAGTATATTGCAAAAAAATTTATATGAAGATATTACAAAATGGCGAAACTGCAGCAAATTCTTCCGAGGCATGTTGAACTTAAGGTGCTCTGTGGCACGCAATATAACTTGTGCCAATTTTAATCTGGACAAAATATTTTTTTTTAAATTAAATTAGATGAGTGTAGCTAGTGAACCACGTAGGGGATTTCAGAAACATTGATTTTTGAGTAATTGCCGAGTATTTGACTAAAAATGTTCAATTTTTTTTAAGGCAGTTATTTGTTAATAAATATTGTTAAAATTAACGTATAAAAAATCCCGTACGTGGTTCAGTAGCTACACTCATGTAGACTTAATAAAACAAAATTCTTTTTTTAGATTAAAATTCGCACAGTTATACTGCGTGCCGCAGAGGTTCGACATGCTTCGGAAGAATTGCTACAGTGTCGCCATTTTGTAATATTTTCGGATAAAAATGTATAGCAATATATTTAAATATATGCTCAATAAATACCGCAAGTATTATTTGTTTATCACGTTTTCATCCGCCAAAAAAAAATATAAAAAAATACGCTTCCTGTAAGGCCGTTACAGTGGTGTTATCCCTTAAAGTCTTCATTTAATTTCCGAGATTTTCCCGTGATCATAATTAAAATGATGAAATATTCGCAAAAATTCGAAAAAATTTGGAGAAATTCGGAGAAACTCGGGTGTTTGCGTGAAAATAATTGTCCGCAAAACTCCGACTCCTTCATATTTGTTCCAAGTCATAGGAAAATTCGGAAAAAATTTTCGGAAAAAATCGGAGTTTTGGAGAAAAAAATCGGAGTTTTGGAGAAAAAAAATTGCACTAGTGGCGCGGGTCGTTCCCCGCGCTGACTGCTTTTTTTAAAATTATTATTACTATTAATTCTTATTTGATTAGTTATTTTCATTAGTTATCGTTATTATTTTAATTAGTTATCTTTTAGTGTCGAAAAATTTATCGCGCACTCTGACCGCTTATTTTATTAATGTGTACGTTAATTTAAATATAATAATAAATCTAAATTACAACTTATTTATCTCCTAAACAATTGTTTGCGCTTTACTCACACCCGTCCCTATGCGAAATAAATTGTAATTCATAAAAGTAAGCGGAAATATATTTATATTCGTATTATTATATTCATTCTCATATACTTTCATCAAGCGACAAAAGCATTGTCATAATGCTTTAACGCTTGATGAAAGTATATGAGCGGAAATATATTACGGATCGATAAGGGATGTGGATTGGAGAAAATGGTGGGAAATGTAAAAAGGGGAAATCCCTGTACATGGAAGCTACAAATAGCGAAGCGTTCGCCGTAGCGGATACAATAAAAAATAATAATAATAATGATAACTATTAAAAATAATTAATCAAATAAGAATTAATAGTAATAATAATTTAAAAAAAAGCACAGAGCGCGCTGAACGATTCCGCGCCTCTGCGGACCGAAGCCAGGCACGCTACCAATGGGACCATCTCATCGCTTGTGGAATATGTGCACTTTCTGGTACTTACGATTCGCGGCCGGATACATTATGATAATGCTTTATCGCTTAATGAACGTATATGAGAATGAATACAATAATACGAATATAAATATATTTCCGCTTACTTTTATGAATTACAATTTATTTGGCATAGGGACGGGTGTGAGTAAAGCGCAAACAATTTTTTAGAAGATAAATAAGTTGTAGTTTAGATTTATTATTATATTTAAATTAACGTACAAACTAATAAAAAATAAAATTAAAATAATAATGATAACTAATAAAAATATCTAATCAAATAAGAATTAATAGTAATAATAATTTTAAAAAAAGCACTGAGCGCAGGGAACGATCCCGCGCCACTAGTGCAGTTTTTTCTGAAAAACTCCGATTTTTTCCGGAAACTTTTTCCGAATTTTTTTATGAATTGGAACAAATATTTTTACGCAAACATCTGAGTTTCTCCGAATTTCTCCGAATTTTTCCGAATATTTCATCATTTTAATTATGATCACAGTAAAATCTCGGAAATTAAATGAAGACTTTAAGGGATAACACCACTGTAACGGCGTTACAGGAAGCGTATTTTTTGATATTTTTTTTGGCGAAAGAAAATGTGATAAACAAATAATACTTGCGGTATTTATTGAACATATATTTAAGTATATTACTATAAATTTTTATTCGAAAATAGTACAAAATGGCGACACTGCAGCAATTCTTCCGAAGCATGTCGAACCTCTGCGGCACGCAGTATAACTGTGCCAATTTTAATCTAAAAAAAAGAATTTCGTTTTATCAAGTCTACATGAGTGTAGCTACTGAATCACGTAGGGGATTTTCGATAAGTTAATTGAAACAATATTTATTAACAAATAACTGTCTTAAGGTAGTACTAGCGGATTGACTAGTCAACAGAAAATCTATAAATTAGTGAATCTGAAAGAAGCAAAATATAATGTATTTGGGTATAATAATAAACATAATACAGAAAATAATTATTTGAGAAGTGCATGTGATAACTGTTTGTATTATAGTTTGGTAAGTGAAGTAAAATCGCAATCAGATTTGACTTGAGTTGTCATAGGCCGCCATTTCATAATTCTGACAACATCCGTGGCAACGCTGTATTCAGGTGTTTTCGATGCATGTCAAGCATGTGTTTGTTTACCATATGTGTATCGTGTGTTGTAGTGTATGTGTAATGTGCATATTGTAACAAGCGAGATGGCAGATGCTGCTAGCGAACGCAAAAATGAGTCGTTTGAATCGATGATATCTGCTCGAAATGTCCCGTAACCTGTATTTTTTATGGAACATACGTGACCGCGACAGTTTTCTTGTTATTCATCGCTTTTCGCATAGCTCTGATCTGACCGGGAACTATTATTATTTCCGTTCGAAAGTTCGATCCGCACGGATTCCCTATATGGTGCGGGTTAAATGAATTGATTTCGTGAATTAATTACTATTGTATTTAGCCGGTAAGGCCTGCAGAGTTTTCGCGGACGTCATTTTTTTATGTCTCTACTACAGCATTCAAAAAATCAATTTTTTTTTTCTAATGAGGAGGTTGGTGCACGTACTACCTTAAAAACAAATTGAACATTTTTAGTCACATACTCGGGAATTATTCAAAAATCAATATTTCTAAAATCCCCCACGTGGTTCACTAGCTACACTCATCTAGATTTAATTAAGAAAAAATTATTTTGTCCAGATTAAAATTGGCACAAGTTATACTGCGTGCCGCAGAGCAGCTTAATTTCAACATGCCTCGGAAGAATTTGTTGCAGTGTCGCCATTTTGTAATATTTTCCCATAACATTTTTTTGCAATATACTTCAATATGTGCTTAATAATTACCCCAAGTATTATTTGTCTAAAACGCTTCGTGGCAGGCCGTTACAGTGGTGTTACCCCTTAAGGAAAATATTGTTTGCAAACATTTCGGAAATTCATTATTTCTCAGAATTATGAGGAATCGAAAAATGTAAAAAGTTTTTTTTTACGAAAATCTCATTTTTTTTAATTTAAAAATTTCTCCGAATATCTCCCGGCCGTTTACTCAGGTAATAGGAAAAAGGGGAATTTCCGGAAAAAAAAATAATAAGTTTTTTTACGAAAATCTCATTTCTTTTCATCTTTAACTTTTCTCCGAATATCTCCGCAGCCTCAGGTCATAGGAAAAAGAGAAATTTCCGGGAAAAAGAAATAAGAAATCATGAATTTTCAGTAAAAAAATGTGTTTTTGGGAAATTTTTTTCTCCGAAAATCTCAAATATGACTAAAATATGAGAAATCATGAAAAATTTGGAGAAAAATTTGCACTAGGGGCCCCCGCGGACCGAAGCCAGGAACGCTACCAACGGGTCCATCTCATAGCTTGTAGAATATGTGCACTTTCTGGTACTTACGATTCGTGGCCGGATGGATAATTAGCTTGTTTTTGGGGATAATACTTTATCGCTTGATGAAAGTATGAGACTTACTATAATAATACGAATATAAATATATTTCCGCTTACTTTTATGAATTATAATTTATTGGGCATAAGGACGGGTGTGAGTAAAGCGTAAATGATTTTTTAGAAGATAAATAAGTTGTAATTTAGATTTACAGTAGAACCTCGATTATCCGAACCAATTCGGACCGAGACTAGTTCGGATAATCGAAACGTGGGTTTTTTGGAAGGAGATCATAAACACCACCTTTTTACATAAAAACAGTACATACATATATATTAAAATTAGACATACATATTAACGTTGAAATATATGTATATATATGTGTATGTATGTGTGTGTGTGTGTGTGTGCGTGCGTGCGTGCGTGCGTGCGTGCGTGCGTGTGTGTGTGTGCGTGTGCGTGTGTGTGTATTTAAATACTTGAAAAAGTCGAATGCCTTTTTTATATTAAAAAAAATAAAATCTACAATTTTCAATTGACGAACGGCTGTAACGCGTTTT
This sequence comes from Ophion ellenae, assembly GCA_963210295.1. NCBI lineage: Eukaryota > Metazoa > Arthropoda > Insecta > Hymenoptera > Ichneumonidae > Ophion > Ophion ellenae. Next base: position 5,871,243 of record OY723392.1, read on the forward strand.
TGAGCGGCTAAGTCTCGCAGCCGTTTGAGAAGGAGAAGTTGCGTTGGGTTGCTCATTGTTACTCACGGCGGTGGCAGCGAGCAACAATGTATCTTTCGTGCCAACGTGCGGATAATTCAGCGTTCGGATAAACTAAGTCATCGTTCGGATAATTGAGGGTTCGGATGATCGAGGTTCGGATAATCGAGGTTCTACTGTATTATTATGTTTAAATTAACGTATAAACTAAAAAAATAAGCGATCAGAGTGCGCGATACATTTTTTTGTATACATTAATAACGCAGAGGATCAAGAGCTAAATAAGCAGTGAAATAATCTAAAAGCCTCGCGCGTTCCGTCGGGTGACGTCACGCGCAAGTCGTGCTCAGATTGCTTTTTCCCTCGAAGCCTTCGATTCGGCTTGGCCGCACATGAACGTGCGCAGCGTCCATGTGTTGGTGTAGCTGCCGAAGGCGCGGTCGGGAATCTTCGACCCCGCTCGGCTCTTGCCGAAGATGTCCGAACGTCGCTCGCTCACGGACACGCGCTACTATGATTGTGTGACGGGCGCGTAAGATACTAGAGAGGGGGTAACTTTTACGCGCGATCTGGCTGCACTGCCCACCAGTCGCTCCACGGACCACATGGCCCCCCTCCACAAAGGCCCCTCTGTGACGTCACACGCGCCCGGCGACCACCCCCCCCCCCTCCGCCGTACCCCCGCACTTGGTTTCGCCGCCCTCTGCCCCCCCCCTGGACACCCCGCCCGTCCATGTACAACCCCCGCCCTCCCCTGCACACCGCTCCCTGGACACCGCCCCTCCCCCGCTCCCCCTTAAGATGCGACCACTTGGTTCAGAATCGGCATAGCCCCTCTACTCTTGTGGCAGAATTGCAGACTAATTTCATTAAGGGGAGATATACACCTAGATGGTCGAGGTCGAGGATTTGGAAGCTATGAACATTCCGTCGACCATTGAAGACCTACACTATGGGCCTACACTAGAAGACCTACACTATTCGGCATTTGCCTGGTATCTATGATTCCATGTAAGTTGACAAATTTCATGATTTGGTCATTCCCAAATTTTCAAACGCGTTTTTCTCAAAACCACGTTTTTCAAATCGGTACCCAAAATTTCTCGAAAACTAGTGAACCGATTACCTTGAGGTTTTTTGTAGTTATTCTATACACCATTATGTAGTACTTGTCATAGGATTTTTTTCCGTTACTTAGTTTTTGTTTTATAGGCAAAATAATCACTAATTTTTAGCCAAAAAATCAGTATTTATGTTCAAACGTCCGCTATTTTGTCATAAATCGATATTTTCAAAATCGACTATGACAAGTACTAGTTTATAGTATCTAATTTAATAATCCTTTTGGTTTTTTTTTAGATGATTTTCGAAGAAACGCCAGTGGGTACCGTATACGCAGATTTTTTTACGACGCTCCAAGGATCATACAATATCCTTGTATATTCTTTTTATATTTTTAAATAAAGAAAATTAAACATATTTTTGAATGTATATACTTTTAGATAATTAAAACCCCAGTCCGAAATTGCAAATAGTTTTCCTTGAAAAATTCACAAAAATGACCTTTTTTCGGCACCTAGGTATACAGGGTGTCCCATTTTAATCTTACACCTGAATTTTCTCGAAAAATATTGCTCGGACGAAATATTGCGTGGAACAAAACTTCTAGGGATTGAAGGGGGACGTTTGAAAAAAATTTATTTGAGGAGCCAAAATTCAAAATGGCGGCGTTACAAAGGCTGACATGTTTTTTTCAAACGGAAACATAACTTTTTTTTTATTGCCAAAAAATTTGTCAGCTGAAAACTAAAAACTTTTGTTGCAAACATTTTTTGATAAAGTTCATAATTTTCAAGTGAGAACCTCATTTTCAATTATTTCAGATGTATCCAGGATTTGTGTGTGTGTGTGTGTGTGTGTGTGTGTGTGTGTGTGTGTGTGTGTGTGTGTGTGTGTGCGTGCGTGCGTGCGTGCGTGCGTGCGTGCGTGCGTGCGTGCGTGCGTGTGTGTGTGTGTGTGTGTGTGTGTGGGTGGGTGGGTGTGTGGGTGTGTGGGTGTGTGTGTGGTTTTCTACCCATCGTGATCAAAGTTCGTCAAGGATTTAAAGAAACACGTTTTTGGGCCTGAAAATGACACAAACGCTATTAAAATGGAAAAAAACTATTTTTTATCGATTTTCCTCCAAAATTTTCTCATGAAATATCGTTCAAATTTGAAAACAAAAAAAAACAGAAAAAAACAAAAATTTTCAACAAAAAAAATTTGATTCTTTTTTTGTTCAAGTGGTCATACATTCGAAAATACAACATTGAGCGGCTTGCCGTGAGACATTTAGTCTAATTGTCCCTACCACCAGAATTTGCGTTAGCCAAAGCGTAGGAGGTTGCATGGCTGAGTCTGTTGCAGACTATTCGCGTTACCGAGAATACACCACGTGGAGGTTGTCTGTCTAGCATTCCTGGCCCTGAGAAGGGCCGTTTTGTGTGTGTGTGTGTGTGTGTGTGTGTGTGTGTGTGTGTGTGTGTGTGTGTGTGTGTGTGTGTGTGTGTGGACGCGCGTGCGTGTATGTGTGTGGGTGTGTGTGCGTGTGTGTGTGTGTGTGCATGTGCGTGCGTATGGAACACTCACACGGATTAGGTCTCTGCGGTTCGCTTGAAAACTATGAACTTTATCAAACAATTTTTTCAACAAAAGTTTTTAGTTTTCAGCTGACAAATTTATTGGCAATAAAAAAAGTTATGTTTCCGTTTGAAAAAAAACATGTCAGCCTTTGTGACGCCGCCATTTTGAATTTTAGCTCCTTAAATAAATTTTTTTAAAACATCCCCCTTCAATCCCTAGAAGTTTTGTTCCACACAATAGTTCGTCCGAGCAATATTTTTCGAGAAAATTCAGGTGTAAGATTAAAATGGGACACCCTTATATCTCCCCTTAATGGTGTGTCCAATTGCTTTCTTGAGCTACAGAATCGTATGTGAATCATTGGCATACACTTTTCCTTTCAGAAAACCCCAAAGATACGTGGGTCATTTGACAAGTACCTAGCCTCACCGCTAGATGGTGCCACTATTGCAAGAGAAATACACTACAGTGTAGTACCGTCTTGTAGATGGCTACTGACAAAATTTCAGCCGGATCGGACTTGTAGTTCTCTTTTGAGAGCGTGTGAAAGCAAGTGTGTCCGTTGATTTTTGAAAGAATGGAGAAAGAACAATATCGGTCGGTGATTCGATTCTTGTTTTTGAAAGGGAAATCGCGCAGTGAAATTAAAGAACGCTTGGATGCAGTGTATGGGGATGCTTCTCCTTCGATGGCGACCGTTAAATTTTGGTATAACGAGTTTCAACGTGGTCGTACGTCGGTTTTTGATGATCCACGCCCAGGTGCTCCAAAAACAGCCACTGCGGAGGAGAACGTGACAAAAATACACGATATCATTTTGTCAGACCGCCGATTAAAGGTGCACGAGATAGCTGTGATAGTAGGCATCTCAGAAGAACGCGTGTGGCATATCCTACATGAAACTTTGGGCATGAGGAAGCTGTCGGCAAGGTGGGTGCCGCGTTTGCTGACTGCAGACAACAAGCGCATTCGTGTGACCACTTCAGAGCAGTGTTTGGAGCTGTTTAATCGCAATCCAAAAGAGTTTTTGCGTCGTTACGTGACCGTCCACGAAACATGGATTCACTGGTATACTCCAGAGACCAAGGAGCAGTCAAAACAGTGGACCTTACCCGGTGAACCTGCTCCAAAGAAGGCGAAGACGGTCCCGTCGGCTGGAAAGGTGATGGCCACTGTTTTCTGGGATTCTCAAGGTGTGATTTTTATTGACTACCTGGAGAAGGGCAAGACGGTCACGGGACAGTACTACGCCGAACTATTGAGCCGATTTAACGCCGTGTTAAAAGAAAAACGGCCCCATTTGTCGAGAAAGAAAGTGCTTTTCCACCATGATAATGCACCGGCTCACACCTCCGCGCTCGCCACGGCTAAATTGGTCGAATTACGCTATGAACTGCTGCCCCATCCTCCGTATTCTCCAGATTTGGCTCCGTGCGACTTTTTTTTGTTTCCGAATCTAAAAAATGCACTCGCCGGGAAGAAATTCCACTCCAATAACGAAATAATCGCCGCCACGGAGGCCTATTTTGCAGACCAAGAGATAACATTTTTTTCAACGGGGTTAAAAAAATTGGAACACCGCTGGGCCAAGTGTATTCAACTAAAAGGAGACTACATTGAAAAATAAATTTTATTTTTAGCAAAATTTTGGTGTTTTCTTTTGTAGGCTAGGTACTTATCAAATGACCCACGTAGAAATCAAATGTCATCAAATCGCACGATCTTGGTGGCCAATTCACATAGCAGCGGCGCAAGATAACACGACCATAAAACTTCGTCTGCAATAACTGCATTGTTCCGCCTGCAGCGTGGCAGGTTGTGTCATCTTGTTGAAACAATATGGCTTCTAAGTCTATGCCGTTCAATGGATTCGATAAAAAGTTTGTTATCATGGCCCGATAGCGAAAGCCATTGACGGTAACCGCATTTACAGCAGTATTCTCTAGAAAGTACGGCCCAATCCCTCCTCCAACTCAAACAAACCCAAACTGTGACTCGTGCTGGATGCATGGAAAGCTGTTGAATCACTTGTGGATTTTCCCTCCCCCAAATACGACAGTGTTGTTTATTTACGTAGCTACTAATTTGAAAATGCGCCTCATCACTGAAGAAGATTTTCTTCGAAAAATTTCCGCGTTCGTCGTTAGTTTCGTGCAATTACAAACTATACATACGGATCAACAAACAACTGCAAAAGCTTCAGAAGTGCGGACGTCGTTTGCAGTTCCCTAGTTTATTACTACATACGAACACTTCCTTCTAAAAGCGTTAAAAAAATGTTTTCAGGTGATTTTATCGCGTGTTGTTAATTTCTCTGAAACAACAAACGATAAATACGGAACTACAAACAAGTACGAACGTTTTAGAAGCGCACGCAGCATTTGTAGTTAACAGTTTATTACTACAAACGGACAAATATTCATAAAATATCCGAGAAATTTCTTCATAGGCGCTTCTAAATGATTTCTTGGTTAATATTTAATTTCTCTGCAACTTCAAATGATAAACATGGAATTACACACGATTACACACGTTTTAGAATCACGTGCGACGTTTGTACTTAACTAGTTCATGACTAAAAACGAACATATCTTTCCAAAGTTTCCGAGAAATTATTTCATGTGATTTTCTCGTTTTTAGTTAATTTCTCCGCGACTGAGAACAATTAATACGGCACTACAAACAACCACAAACGTTTGAGAAGTGCGCACATAGTTTCTTCTGCCTCTTTAGTAATTGCAAAGGAGAATCTGCTTAGGAAAATGGTAAAATATTATATTCTGGTAATCCCATGATTTTACTTCATGTTTTTTATACCGTACATCTGCAAACTCCCATTTAGAACTTCCTTCAAAAATTGTTCTAGGCCGTGTTACGTACGGAACGGTACCCCGGGTGAGTCAAGTGGAATATTATTATTTTGTGGGCTGCTCTGCTCGTCCCATACGGGCCCGAGTTCTCTGAGAGGACAAAGAGGGGGGACGGGTACCAGAATGATTTGATGCTTCGGATTATAATGTGTTGGTTATTTATTAATAATAGCCGACGTACAATTTTGTTGACGCTTAAACGAGTACGCATACACTAATTTCAAGAAAATAGAACCTGTAAATCGATAACAAAGTGATTTAATGGCGCGGCTTTTCCTTATGTTATTTAGGTAGAACGGAATTAGATTTAATAATGATTGCATCTTAATCGCGTTGGTTTCGACTACGCACAAGTCTCACAATCCTGTGCAGCCACTTCTGCACCGAGTCCACTGGAGGATACTATCCACCTCCCAAGTGTAAGGGTATTATGGTTGTTGCGGAACGCGTGGTGCGCGAGTAGGGATCCGTGCCCAGGAAGCAACTAAGGGACGCGGTACTCGCGGCCGTTTTGACGACCGAAGACTCACGGACGTGAACCTGTTAAGACGCGGGAGTCCGGGATCGCGACTTGCTTTCGACCGGAGTTACACCCCAACACCAGGTTACCTCCGTGGCTAGATGGGAACTACCGATATTCACCGCCACCGGACCGATGTTAGCTCGGTGGCTATCACTCCAACGGTGGTCTTGACAACGTCCACGGAAAGTTGCTCGCTCCCAAAGTTCCACGGTCGAATCCCGCAGATCAGGCGGTGCTCGATCAGCGGAACTCGATGGTCGAGTTCCGCTGACGCGAGACGACGGAGTCATAAGAAAATGATGAAAGTTAAACCCCTTAATAAAATCCAATGATTGATATTAATAGAACAAAACATGAAAAGTTTACGGGGACGTGACAGCCATTTCATCCTTCGATGTTGACTTTTTTCGGAAAAGAACGAAAACGGTGCAACTACAAACAGAAATAGGTTTACAACTACGGAAGGTTTTACTTCGGGGAGATATTTTATTTTCGGTGGTCTGAATCTTTTCACTGAGCCACTACAAACAAATTTGATTTCAATACGATCCACTATAAACCAAAACCTTCGAAAATAATTTTTGAGCATTGATATTGGAGATACTGGGCCAAGTTCACAGAGGTGCTTCGTATGCGATTGTTGCGTGACTCCTACCGTCTTACAAAATGATAAAATTAAATTACACCTTACCTGTGTTGATAAATTCATTTATTATTATTATCTTCGGTACTATTTTTGCGTCTATCGTATAAGTTACTAGATCCCAACCCGACTTCTCACAGAAGAGATTTTAAATTCGCAAGGATATGCTGTTAGTAGTTTAGTAGCTTTTAGTGTTGGTTACAAGGAATATTCCGCAATCCTAGGTCACAGTGAAGATGGATTAGATGGGAATATAATTGATGTATAAGTAAAATGATGGAAGAACAGATACTAAATTTAGCTTAAAACAGCTGACAAATTCGCTGGGGACACGTATCGATATAGGCTTCATTTTGAATTTTTAATTCGGATCTTCTCGCTATGTGATTGGAAAAATAACTATTTCGGAATGATCGCAATACTTTAAAGTGGAAATACTCAATGCCACTTTTCTTCAGTTGACATTTTTATAACCAAATATTGTAGGAACGCAGTCGGTAGCGGAAACCTCGCAAAGATTTTCTTCGCTCGTAGCCCACATTGGGTGCGATAGGAATTCTTTGATGCAAGTAGCATTAAGTAGAATTTTAAGTCCTACCCCCGTCTAATAACGATACCCCGGTCGATAGGGTACACGGACGTTTTTTTTTCATTTCCATTTTTCATCGATTAGGTGGTATATCCCAACAATATATTTACAAATTGATTAGCACACGTGATGTCGCATATGCTTTTAAAGAGTTCGCCTGACAAATTTCAGCAGGTTAGGTGATTTATTATGAGAGCTCCGAATTTTCAGTAGAACCACACATATAAGCAAGCTATAAAAATGCCTGGCAGATATGGACCTCCAAAAAGGAAAAAACAATTAGTGCATATGCATGAAAAAACCGTGTAGCGTACAAACGACAGATTTTTTAAATGAGTGGTTTGAGCAAAATGTTTGAGGGATTATTCTAGCAAAGTCCGAATGGTTGGGAGGGAAACGTGTGAAGGCTCATCCCACACCCGCGGTTCCCCGAACTAAGGAGCCCAAAGCTGCACACGTATCATAAAAAAATCCATCAAGCTGATATCAGACGATGCCTAGAAGTAGAATTCTGTTGGGTACTCCCACATTATTTTAATTAATTTGAATTAAAGTCTAATTACTTTCAAAATGTTTGAAAAGTAATCTGACATCTATGAAAACACAGTGTTTCACAAAGCTCGATAATCCAAGATATTCGGCGCGTAATGTTCTCGGAATAATATGAAAATACAATATACAGAACGTTATCAAATCTGAAAGGTTTATACTTACTATCTCTTGAACTAACTATTCCACAGTTACTACAAAAGTTTTAGTTAAATGTAGTCACTTAAAGATATTTTCTTAAAACATTTCAGGTTTTTTAAGCAACGGATAAGGTACAAGGGTAGAAAGTTTGTTTGAGTTAGAGTAGTCGTAACGCAGCAGGAACTATTCTGTGATAAATGGCGGGTCATGACGAGATCATAAAAGGTTTTCCGGAGTTATATAAGTCATTACGGATACCTAAAAATTTATTGGGCAGCACCAGCGTTTTTAATCTGCAATTCTGTATACTAATACATCGACATGTCGGGCAACGGAAAAACGTACCAGATGGAAACGCATAAAACATTACAAAATAATGCCTTCATAAATTAATGAATAATCAATTTCAGGTCACTTGAAGGAGAAATTGAATTTCAATGTTGAAGATATGTGCAAGTTGCCCGTTGATGATCTGCGATGGCACGTGGATCATGCTATAAATCAGGTAAACGAAATATCTTCAAAACTAAATGTCTGACCTGCATAGTTTCGAAAGAAACAAATGTCTGCTTTCATTCAGATCGTTAGCCCATTGAAAATGAAAGAACAGCTCGTCACTCAACTCAAGACGCAAATCGTTGATTTGGAAAGGTTCATAAACTATCTTCAAGGCGAAGTTAGTCCGGAATCGCTCGCTTGCAGTTGCGCGTGCCCTGTACACGCGAAAAGTATAGCGTCTGCATCAAGCAGCTCCAAGAACCCGGCGTTGCAGGAATCATTGGACGACGAAAATCGTACGAGGACTCTGAATACCGTCAGAAAAGTGGTTGCCCTGCTGCACATGTTCGTTTTGTCGCAACTTGGTTGCGGTAGTAGCCAAGTACGGGGAACTTTTCAGAAGAATTCGGTGTACAATTGGCGCGACTTGCGCACGAGACTGGATATTGCCGTAGAACACGTTTTAGAGACGATAGCGGAAGTTGAACATCAGGAGGAAGACGAAAACGACAGTGTTTATACTTCTGATTCGGACTCATCCAGAGCTACATCGACCTCCGCTGTCACAACTGCGGTACGAAACCATCTGGCCGTGTGCATCCGCGATCTCATGCAACATGGCCTAGTTTCCGATGGGAGGGCGACCAGTGTTATTCCGTTCGTCGGCTGTTTTCCTCACAAAAGTTTTTCTTTCTCCGGCTCCATACATATCTGGGAACTCATTATCAAGTACTATGAAATAAAAAATGGACATCGATACAATTCTAGTCCAGCACAAAAGTTGTCACAAAGTTTTAACCTGGATCTTGTTACCGACCATGGAATCTCAGCGAAGCAGGTATTTGACAGTGGGGATTTAAATTTTGTAGAAGTCACCTCACTTTACACAACGAAATTTGATCTGTAATAAAAATATAGCTATGGGTAAACTCTTTCACTCCGAGGTCTGCACGGAAAGTATCCAACCTTATTCTGGTCAATAGAGTAGTACTTCCCTTAAAGTGTCCTTCAAAGTACTTCTATCGCATTCCTTTTTATTTTCTCCGCCTTCTCGTATTTTATTCGTTAAGATGGTTCAATTTGGAAAACATCCAGAACTCGCAGGTCAAGACCGTCTCGGGGCTGACCAAGCTGAACAGTGCCGTGCGTCCCAAGAAATTGCTGGATCAGTTTCTATGAATGGGCACGTGCGTTTTCGTGGAGAAGCATCCATTCAACGATTTTCCACAAATTTGGCCTTTTCACTGCGTCACGTAATTGTTTCCAAATTTCTTGGTAGTAATCTTCGTTCACCGTTAACATTTTTGAAGCGTTTTCATGGTCGATAGCTCCTTTCTGCTTCGGGGCCGTCCATATATTACGTCATCGATTTTTGCTGATTTTTACCCCCCCCCCCCCCCCCCCGCCCCCCTCCCCTGAACTCATCCTATCCTTCCTAACGTCATGATTATCTTTACCGTCATCCAACGACCAGATCCCTCCCCCCATATTATAAAATGACGTAATTTATGGGCGGCCCCTTTGCCTCTGCAAGCCTGCGCACAGCCGCTTTAAAAAGCCTAAAGCCTTCTTCAATTTGTGTATCACTCTTGTTTCATTGCGTTACATTTGACGAATCATTTAGATGGTTTCGGAACGCTAATGGCCTTTTGTTGGACAAATTCAATACGCGTTCTTCATTCGATGCATTTAGTCATAATGAAATGCGACACGCTAGAAAATTGAGGTTTCTTCAACAGCGTACCGTTATCGACTGAAGATTTGCAGAATCGTGCTACCTGATAGGGGCAAGAATAAAGGCGCCCTCTAAAGAGTGAACACATGTTTTTGCCAATTGCAGAAGTAGGGACCACGTTAAAGCCCATCATCGGATACCTTCCGGACAGACTTCGTACACTCAAAAAATCCAATAATCATTCAGTTAACTGATTACTATGTTAAAGAGCATGCATAAAGAAACAGTAGATCTGCTGCTATTTAACTTCACCAGTTAATTGAATGTTACAGTTTCCTACCTGATAAATCAATCGAGCACAGTACTTACGAATATCATTATTCTCTTATCTGCCTATTCATCAAAAGGGACCTAGCATGCTCTTATTCTACATCAGATTTAACATTTTGCTGGGTTTGTTTACACACCTTTCAGACTCTTGTATAGTTCATGTTCTAGTATTTTTATTTCCGCCTTTACATCAATGTTTATATTTCTGTATATTGCGTTGCCTCAAATTACATTGCTTGAATACTCAAAACATACGAATTAGATTTTGTTCATACATGAATATGTACAGATTGTAGTGCCAATTGTGCGTGAAAATTTCCAAAAATTCAGTAGATCTTGAAGATGATGAAATGTCCTCAATAGACATAGCATAAATGTATACATCACTTTGCCAATGCAAACTTGTGTGTTCTATATCATTGGCACAATTTTGGTAGTACGTCATTTATTAAAGTTCTTGCGAATTTCAGATGTTGCTGATAACTATTGGAAACATCCTCTCATCGCATACGTTATATAAGAGGAGCTATGATTCACATTTCAAGGCATTTGTATGTGCTGCCCTGAAGTGAGTATTGACTAAAAAGGTAGTACAATCGTTAAAGTTACAATGTTAAAACAAACATTTGTTTCTGGAGCTCGACATTCAACGAGCATCATTTTTCAATACATTTCGTGAGAAATCTTGGTCGAAGAACGCAAACTGTTTCCAAAATAATCATTTTCGAGCATAATGGTCACCTCAATTTTAATTAACAGGGAAGTTTTCGCCAACTCGTTTTGACACACTAGTCACTTTATACTATAGAGAGTGCGCCATTTCAGATGATAACATAACAACTCGAAAACGTAAAGTCATTTATTTTTAGAATCTTAATTTCCTAATGGAAATGTGTTGAGAATATTCCAGAGTGACGGAAAATGAACTTTTCGATAAAAAAAACCCGGATGCCTGTATGTTCTTTTTAGTGCGCTCTAACTCAAACAAAATTTTGCACACATGATTATAAGTTTATAATTTTTCGGAAAAACCAGATGACGCTTAAAGGCAGTAGTCTAGTCTAACGGCCTTACATTCGGTCGTTTTTTTCGGGCTTGATAAAAAGAAGCAAAAACTGTTTACCATCCATTTCTTGACATCTTTTATTGATGTTTTAGGAACGCACAAAGAAATATGTGCAAACAAAATGGAAATTGAAAACGTTATGTGCCTCTAAATATGGTTGTAAAAAAGGGGTTGAGGCGGTAAACCAACGCTCCTATTTATCTGAAACAAAAATAGAACCACTTTTCTTGATCGAAAGAATGTCATTATGGCAAAGACCAAGAAGAACAAAAATTAAATGTCGGCTGTCTGAAAAAAGTTAATTTTTCGTCCTTTTTTTCGAAGTTTAAAATCGTTCAAATAGTAATAATAAAAATTTCGCAATGCCCGAGGTAGATATGATACAGGAATATCGAAGGTCCACACCAAATTTGAAGTGACTGGGTTGAATAGTACTCCACATTTTGAGTCAACCAGGTTGAAAAAAAGTAGTTTCCAGTCAAACGCGTTTATAATTTTGAGTACAATTTCAGACAGCCGCGACTATCTAAATGGTATAATGATATGTTATACTCACGTTATATTAATCGGCCATTCCTGTCTCGTAAAGTGTACCTTCCTCGAGTTCGAAATGATAATTTTCTGAAGCTCATTCTTCCCTGCGTGCAATTTTAGCTTCCTTAGAAGCATCTAAAGTTCGTGGCTCCAAAGTTCGATCCTCTTCTGGTCTTGTTAGATGGCGTAAATATTGGGAATTTGAACATTTCCTTTTGAGGACATTGTCACATCCGGGAGAGACGAGAGCATAGAATTATGTTTCCCTTTTTGTTGCCTGAACCTAGCGCAGTAGCACGGGATGAGAGTAAAAATGGAAAAGGAATGTGTGAAAGGAAGAAATTACGCTTCAACTGCCCCCGTGGCGTGGTTAAGAGTTATGCGAGTGGCTTCGACGGGTACAATTACCGTTTACAGCTTTCTATTTATTGTAGAGTACCGTTCAATTGGGCGGTCGGAGACGTGAGGAGATTACAATGCAGATAAAGACAGTGATACAAAAAAGTGGTGTCATTAGTTTACGTTTGTCGAATGATGGTCGTTCGAACTCGGACAACGGGCTTTCGCTCTGGGCTTGGTACGTTCGCAGGTATAATTGTAGACAACGGGACGCGTACGCACTACGTTTACAATGTTTTTCGGAGGTCTCTGTCGGTCACTTCGCGAGAGTGAAAGCGCGGAATCGATTTACAATCGGACTGTGTTATTTCGTTGTAATTATAAATATTTACTAGACGTGGAACAAAAGTATGAGTTCCGATACGAGATTGTAGTGTGATTAGAAGAGGTCTTTTCGTTCGCAAGATAATGTTGGACTGTCTATTAGACTCAGCGATAGACTGCTGGATAGGACCCGATGTTGGGTTCGGACTGCCTTTTTTACACGTCATCTGCGCCTTTCCAGACTCCCTTGGGGTTTTAGCCCCGTAATGGGTTTTTAGCCAATCAGGAAGGGCACGAGGAAGTCTGTTCCTTATATCTTACCTACCAGAGATGCTTGCGTTTAATTGTCTATAGACCAATCAGAACGAGGGTCATAGGAATCAGTTTCCTGCGGATTTTCGTGGCAAACCAAGAGACGCGCATAGCGCGTCATATGTCGTTGACGAACACTCGGTTTCCGTCGCGGCCCGATTTTCCGACCAGGTCGAACGGAGTTTTCCGCAGACCTTGGCCGATTTCTAGTCTCCACACGGGTTGGAACTCGCAGTTATATAATTTTTGTTTTACGGCTTTTCTCGTGAAAGTCGCGTGGACACGAAGGGGTCGTATGAAAGTTGTGTGGCTCCGGCGCAAGACGTGACAACATATTCTTAATAGTAATACTTCAAGAAGATGTTAAAATGAATATTTTTTCATATTTCTAGGCTAGGATACTGCCTTAAGGGGTTAGGCCACAGTAACGGGTATAAAATCATGTGCGAATTTAACAATTTTTTTTCGTAAGAAAAAGTGATTCACTCGTAAAATTAATTACACATCCATTTAGTATGAATATTAAGCTGTTAGAAAATATTTTTTTTTTCGATGTTCAAAATAGCCGACTATTGATATTTTCTTTTGTTATCTTTTTTTAGGCGCTCCGCGGCGTGACATTTAGCATCCACAATGTTTGACCTACAACAAAAAACAAAAATTCTCGTCAATCTACATTAGAATACCTAGAGAAGTATGTACGGAATTTCAAAAATATTGTTTTATTCAAAATTGTAGGTATTTGAACTTGAATTTAACTTGAATTTTCAGTGAAAAATTTCGCATAAAACTGCTCATAACATGAAAAGTTTTCGATTAATCAGAAATTCCGTACGTACTTCTCTGCGAAATGCAATTACGAACATAACTGTTTAATTTGGTTTCCCAAAAATTGGGAAATTTTGCGTTACGTAATTTATGTACGTCCCCTTTTGAGCGATAATTTTAAAAATAAGCCGTATTTTGGCAACATGTCCATTGCTTCCTTATTCTTTCATTTTGCGCCCAGAGTTGTTTCCGTAAGGTAACCACCGTTCATAAAACTGCTACACGATTTTAAAGCGATGAGTGCAAACGCAACCGTCGACAGTACAGGATTGTTGTTAAAATGGGAAAAACCCTTCACTGGTATAGCCCAGTCACCTTGAATATTGCTAAACTGTCTTCTGCCTGATGCTTCTCCGACTAAGTCTAAATACAAATGTTTAAGCCCACTTGCAAAGGAAGGCATCAATTCGACGATTTATTCTATTCCCTCATCCCTGAATGAAATAATGAGGAATAAAAGGTTGGACCTTTATCTTGCATTTTATTGTCGAGTTTTCAGGGCAAACCGTTTTCTATCACTTTTTTAAAGGGATAAAAACTAAAAGCGTTATCTATTATTTGAGTAATAAGTTATTGAAATGCCAAAAATTGTCCATTACTTCGGTAATAGATATATTTTTAGTGTCCAATTTCAAAGCAAGATATATTATATTAGAAATGATGACGTACAATTGCAATGTATCAAATATATTCAGGAAATAACTGACAATAGTTGTCAATTCCATTACTTATTCCAGAAATGGTAATATAGAGTTGCCTCTCATACCTCCTTACAAAACTAGTGGGTTATGATGTAGTTACCATTAGTCATCATACATCGAAATAATTGGTAATTTTTCAGTTTAAACATCTCATTACCAACGTAAAAGATTATGGATTTTTTTTCTATTACTCAATACTAGAGTTTTGTTGCGTCATTATTTTCGATATCACCTTTCCACGTAGCATGTAGTTTAGATATTTCTTTGTATTTTTCTGTTTTTTTTTTCATCTCGTGCCGCTGCATGCATTTTGCATTATTATCTGCCACGGTTTTTATATAAGCTGCTACGTGCAAGTTCCAGCGATACCATTTTTTATACTGTCGAAAGCAATCGTGCTTTTGGTCGGAAAATCATTAGGATGCAGACGGACAGTTTTTTTCTCCACATCGAGCGCTGATCTTGCCAATGTAAACCCCTATCATTCGATCATTTTCATTGCAGCGCAAAGAAGCTGGTTACTTGGTTGAAGTTGATTCTCCAATGTCAATATCTACTGGAGAACTATTACACGTCTTGGAGTTACCTGGTCAAAACTGGTAATTATGTAATAACAGTCATCAGTTACAGATCATAAATGGCTTAAAAATTTTACCGTATTTATATAAATGTAGAAATGTGACCGCAGATGTTTCAATTAAATTTAATTCATGTACACGAGAGATTCGTTCACATGCACATTATTTTGGGCACTCTCGAAATGTCACGCGTCAACGTTTCTTTTGAAATATTTCGAACATCTACGAAAACCTCGTAAAGACACAAGTTTTTCCACGAGAAAGAAAAAAGATTGGAATAAAGTGCTGCTTTTCTGCAATATGACATTTAATTTATTCGAGGAGACATGCCGATCGAATCTTTTGCAAAATAATTGTACTATTTTTACTATGAAAATAGTTTGGCGTTTTATCAACGCTCATACATTGGGATAAAAGTCTGTTAGACGGGAATTTCTGTCAAACGTGGAGATTAACACTTGGATAGTTTGTAGCTTATTTGAAGTTTTCATTCAATATATTTATCGGCTTTTGTCATTTGACTATGACATTTTGCGGTCGTTGTAATTTCCGTTAACCTTAGTTTGAAAAACAATGTTAGACGTTTAAACAATTTGATCGTAATGAAATTGTCCTTTTGACAGGTTTTCAAGATGCCTTCCATACACTTGACCGCCTCACGACAAGCAACTTCTTCCTACCCGTTGATTTGGCAATTCGACAATTCAAAAACATTAAAGATGCATTTTGATATCGAGAAACGCGGCTTATCGGAAGCTCTGGATATCAGCAACTTTATTGATGCCGGCAGAGTTTAAGGGATTATTTAAACATAATGAAATGTTCAACCTAATAAATATCACGATATTAGTACACCTGAAACTTTCCATCAGAATCAGTAAATCAGAATCTAACTATTATCAGCACGCCATAAACAGGTAATCGGACAGTAATCAGAAAAAATCTAAAATGTAGTTAGAATGAATGTTCATATAATTAAAACGATCGTTCAATCAATATTTTTGTTAAATAAAAATGATTTATATTTAAAAATCAATAAATAAAATCTCATAATTCAAATATTTTAAATCTGTTCTTCACCTAAAACGGAACACCAATCACAGCGTATGACGTCATTTGTGTGTAAACAACCGCTTCCATGCGCGTATTCTTCCCTCTTGTTTAGGTTTTCGTCTCTTTACGTTTTTTGACGTGAAACCAGAATTCAACCAGGGACCCCAAACTTCACAAAAACGTAAAATATAACACCTTGCACTTGATTTCGAGGTTAGCTTGTCGTTTGTTTGCACAAAATGACGTCACGCGTTCTGATATGACGTGGTGTAACGTTTGCGCGAATGAAAAAAATGTAAAATGAAAAGAAAAAAATAACATTTAGACATAGTTTTAGGTACTCTAAAAGGTTTATTTATATTTAAAAAAAAACATTTTTTCATGGCTATATATATATATATGCATCCATTATGGTTAATTCTAAATACTTTCTGAAAAGTTGTCCGATTCCCTATTCCTCATAGATGTCGCGGCTTGCCTTGTTTTGGCGGGGTAAATTGTTTTTTCGCGGTCTTTGGCTTAAGCATCTGTTGTCGCGCTTTTGGAATATTTTAATGGAAAAAAGTTATTCTATCAAAATGTAATCAACAATGCCTCGTAACTTTCTAGTTCCTTCAACATCAGTTTGTTCATAAGATTTTCGTTCACATATACAATTATGGCCAGTGACTTAACAGCAAAATATTAACGCAATTTTCCTTTCATTTAGTGTCAGTTAAAGTACATATGGAAAATGATCAAGTGCGCAATAGGCCTGGTATTAAGGTAGTATAAGCACAGCAGCTTACGAAAAAAAGAGTTTGACTATGCATTGTTTCAAATATCCTCATTTCAGTATTGAAGAAATAGTAATATGACAAAGTAGAACTTTAATTGTGAATTGACTTACTTGTTTCTAAGCTTTACAATCCGTAAAATAGTAAGACAGAACCAGTTTTAACTTACATTGAAGTTCATTTCACGAGTATTCATAATTTTCAATTCTGTATTTGTGAAACTGTTAAAATAGTATCAAAAATATCGCGCATGGAATACCGTTCAATAAAAAATCGTTTTTCCTTTTTCCACAAAATTGTATGTTTCACAGTAGTAGCAATCAATCCACTTGGTTGTACGTACTAAATGATATTTTCAAAAATGATTGGTAATGTATAGCGTAAAGGATTCCAAGCAAGACGGACGTACATGTGCACCACGGTCGCACACAGAGGTCTGGGCACTCTCGTATATCAAAAGACGCGGCAGCGTCTTGACACCAACTAATAAAAAAGAAAACGTTTGCGTATAGGATGGCAAGCAGGACGTTGAGCTCATACTTTACTCTGGAAAGAATAAAACGGCAAACCATGGAATCGGCTTGCATTGAACATAGGTACGAAAAAAATGTATATTTTGAGGTATACAAAGTCTTTTCCGGATACTGTTTCAGAAACAAACTAATATTCAGGTAATCAAAGGGATGAGCAATAAAAACAAACTTTTCATTGTTTAAACACAATGAAAAACGTATGCCGTAAACGTATACGAAAAACGTATATTTTGGCTTCGTAGTCTCTAAAGGGATTGGGAGTACAAATAAGTCTCCACCGTTTGACAAAAGATGGCCCCACCAGGAGCTTATAGTTGAAATGATCAGATGTAAAATGTCATATCGTAAGGTTGGACATCTGGCAAGACCATAACCTTGAAATATTCGCGATTTAGTATCAGTATCACATAATTTTTGTCGTGCGAAACTGTCGAATTTTGAGCCGAATAAGCGTCATTTGCGGGAACTCTTGTGTTTGACACGGATCTCCCTCCGATAATGCTTCCAATTCCGCGCCTTCGTTTCGACCTTGGGCTACGTTCTTTGTATTCGACGTCAAACTCTTGAAACCAGTCAGGACAACTTCTCTCACTTAAAATAGCCTCAACATATACTTCTACAAGCAATCGATGCGCCTCAACTTCAGATATATTCAATTTAAAGAAGTAAAGAAGAGTTATAAAATTCCCGCAAATGACGCTTATTCGGTTCGAAACTCGACATTTTCGCACGAAAAAAATTATACGATGCTGATAGAAAATCGCTAATATTTCAATGTTATGGTCTTGCCAGATGGCCAATCTTACGATATGACGTTTTACATCTGGTAATTTCAAGCATAACCTCCCGGTGGGGCCATTTTTTGTCAAACAGCGGAGACTTATTTGTACTCCCAATATGTTGATTGTTTTCAGTTAATGTAAGACGAATACATATTGTATATTTTTGGCTTTCCGGTGCCTAATTATGAGCATTGTATTGTCGGTCTTACAGTAAATAAAAACAATCAACATTTTATATCTTTAGAGATTGCGACAGCAAAATTATGGATTTCTTTGCAGCGATCAGAGACACTGAAAAGCTCAAATTTCCAGACATAGACAAGACAGTCTATGAATTTTACTCACATCAATCGGAGTATACATTTTCGTTGTAAGAAAAATTGAAGAATTCCCCCTGTACATCGAAAAATATAAATTGTTCAATGTCTCCGATTGTTGCCAAGAAATGCAATCGGAGGCTTGGTACCTATTTGAAGTTGTATTGTACAAACCGACTTTACTGAATGTAATTTTTTTTTGCATTCGTTTGTACTTGGTTTGTGCCCGATTGTACCACCTTTAATTTCGTTTGTACCTTAAGGGGGAAAAAAGTACGAGGGCATGGAAAAATAAGCCGCAACCCATTAAGAGCTCAATCATTTTAATAAACGCGATTGCAACGAGAATCGTTTGTACCCGTTTGTACTGTTACATTTTTTAAATATTTTTTTTCAATTTTTTTTCTTTCAGAATTTACGATTTTTTAAATTGTAATCGGGCGTCATTGACGGCAAGAAGTTTAATTTAGTTTGCGCATTTAAGGAGACGAAAATAAAGGGTGTGAATGAGGCAAAAAATCGGCCACACACAGGGACAAACAGAATACTCGTACGTAGGATGAGTACAAACGTTGACTCAGCGGTACAAACGATCGCTCGGTGGTACAAACAATATACTTGTCGATACGAACGGGTACCAACGCTTGCTCGGTGGTAAGCGATATGCTCGTCAGTATGGACGGGTACAAACGATATACTTGTCGATATAAACGGGTACAAAAGATTTCTCGGTGTTACAAACGATATAATCGTCATTACAAATAGGTACAAACGATTGAACGGCCGTACAAACGATATACTCGCCAGTGCGAATGGGTACAAACGATTAATCGCCGGTACAAACGATATACTCGTCGAAACGAATGGGTACAAAAGATTAGTCGCCGGTGCAAACGGTATAGTTGTCGATACGAACGGGTACAAACGATTGCACAGTAGTACAAACGATATAATCGTCAGTACAAACGGGTACAAACGATTAAACGCCGGTACAGACGATATACTCGCCAGTGCTAATCGGTACAACCGATTAATCGCCGGTACAAACGATTTACTCCTTCGTAGGACCGGGTACAAACCATTGCTCAGTGGTACGAACGATATACTGGTCAGTACGAACGGGTACAAACTATTAATCGCCGGTTCAAACAATTTACTCATTGGTACGAACGGGTACAAACGATTGCTCGCCGGTACAAATGATTTACTCGTTAGTACGAACGGGTATACACGATTGCTCAATGGCACGAACGGGTACAAACGATTGCACGGTAGTACAAACGATATAATTGTCAGTACGAACGGGTGCAAATAATTAAACGCCGGTACAAACGATATACTCACCAGTGTGAATGAGTACAAACGATTCATCGCCGGTACAAACGCCTATTCGTTGGTACGAACGGGTACAAACGATTTCTCGGTGGTATGACGGAGTACAAACAATTGAACGCCGGTACAAACGATTTACTCATTGGTACGAACGGGTACAAACGATTTCACGGTGGTACGACCGAGTACACACGATTAAACGCCGGTACAAACAATTTACTCGTTGGTACGAACCGGTACAAACGATTGCTCGGTGGCAGAACGATATACTCGTCAGTACGAAAGAGTACACATGATAGCTCGGCGGTACAAACGATATACTTGTTGAAACGAACCGGTATAAACGATTGCTCGGTGCTACAAACGATATACTTGTTAAAACGAATCGGTATAAACGATTGCTTGGTGGTACAAACGATTGAATTGTCACGACGAACAGGTACAAACGACATACTTGCCAGTGCGAATGGGTACAAACGATCAATCGTCGGTACAATAGATATACTCACCCATACGTATTAGTACAAACGATTGCTCGGGGGTACAAACGGGTACAAACGATGGCACGGTGGTACAAATGATATAATCGTCAGTACGAACGGGTACAAACGGTCAGTACGAACGGGTCTCCTTGTATTTGGTGATCTGGGCGCATCCGGCGAGATATAGAACGATATTCATTTTTTCGGCTGTTGTGAAAAAGTTATTTCTAAATTGATGAAATGAAATTCGGCACATGCAGTTGATTGTGAAATTACGCTTCCTTACCGGAGTATTTGCTCGCTCGAAATTCTTTATCCAAATCGTCGTATCGCCACCGTTTTTTCGTTTGAACTTTCTCGTACAGGAATAATTTCGCCATTATCGCGGCATCGCATCTAAAAAGGTCTATGGTTATTTTTGGGAATTGTAGGAGCGAATATTAGCATTTGCATAATGTTTACCGGTACAATTGTGAATCTCTGGATGTATTGATGCTCCGTGTTATGTACTTATTCATGATATGCAAAATGAGCTCCGGCGGTACATTCGCCATCTGCTTCTTAAGAATATTCGCGCTGATAGTCCAGTCCACGGTAGTCTTCATTGCGAAATTATACACGGCCAACATGAACAACGATTCAAAGTTGTAATCGACGAGACGAACTTTTCCTAAGAGTAAATGAAAATCCCACTTGAGCAACACTTGTGCTAGTTTGTTTCCAAATATGTATCGTACAATTCGCTTGCGTACCGTTCAGTGTACCTGCACAGATATCCGGTATAAGTATTCGAAGTTGAGGCTCCGTGAAATTCGTTCGCTTCGCCAAGCTGGACCAACTATGGAGATCTTCTGGTGCAATTCTTGTTTCCGCCTTCGGTGCTCAGTATATTGATCGAGGTATTACCGCCAATAAGTCTTCCAGACTGCAATGCTTATTTTCTTGCGTTATAGTCGCCGCAGCACCCTGCTCAACAGTTTCGGTACAGTCATCGGTACTTGTAGTTATCTCCGCTGATCGTGACTTTCCTGAACGCGATTTATTCGACGTACTCCCTATTTGACTGAGACGGTTTCGATCGGATTTGATTTTCGCCGAAATCCACGTTCGAACCGCTCTTGAATCGTTAATGTTTTCGTCATTGAGATGGTGAGTACGTTCCAGAATTTTCGGTGCCTCTTTATATGTCAGGAATGAACGCTAAGTTATATTAAAATTGTTTTCGTTGGCAATTTTTAGCGTATAAATGTGCCTCCTATCCATTTTCCAGTCAGAATATCGATTTCCTTTTTAGTTATCGTCCGGTACTCAGTATTTCGTTTCTTCATCATCAACGTGAGCTTGCAACATTGCTCCAACGGCCAAAAATCTTCCACGAGAATGTTCATGCGTTTTCTCATCCATTTGGCTTCCGCAGCCCGTGCGACGCACGAGCGGCTGAAGCGTCCTCCCGGTACGAGAGTCACCTGTTGAAAATGAAGTTTTGCAGTAATATATTGATTTCGGGGTGTAAGTATCGCAATCATTGTATCGTACCATATTATGCTCATCGGCGGCCGGGATAGTTAATTTATTCGTCCATACTGGCACGCCATCGCCAGAACGTGCCATTGAAGTTTTCAATTCCGCGGTACGTTTCCACAATCGCTCCCATTTGGCGTTGATGGATCTCGCCAAACGGGCAATATCCTCGGACGTGTGGTATTTTTCTCACGACCGGTATCCACGACGCTTCGTCCTATTGGTCATTCTCTTCTTATCCCTCTTCTCCTTTTTTTCCGCGCGTTTCATCGTCCTATACAATAATATTGTACTGATTTGAAACCTACCATACGAGGTCAGCTAATATATTTGTTTACCATTTCGTCCGACGAATCTTCACTGGAAATGCGACGGCGCTTATTTTTCGTGGCAGCGAAGGCTCGCCTTGCGGTGCGCAAGCTGCTTTCTGCATACAATACCGGATTACGATAATTTATTAAATAGTTTGTCGCTGTGACATGTATTTACAAACCATGACGTACCCGCGGTACATGACAGTCCGGACTCGTCGACCCGCTTTCCGTGGATGATTTGTCTGGTGTTTGGGAAGATGAGAATTTTGATGACGACGCGTCATATGTGCTTCCGGTTCTTTTTCGTCCTGGAAATTGCTGTTTTGACTCATTAGCAAATTTTCCTCATCCAGCAAATCTATGATTGACGAATCCTGCGATGTTGTTGCGGCGAACTTCAATTTCGTGAAAAAAATATCATATAACAACTTGACAGCGAGTACCGCTTTGAACATTCAATTCGCGCATCAACATCACAAAGCAACACGCATAGCAACGATATTTTTTGGCAATGATTGTACAATCTTTGCGTTCTCCAACGGTAAGTTTGGCAACTGTTTTCAGTGTCCCCGTTCCAGGGCCACGGCATTGCAAATGTTCCAGCAGTTTGCATTACCGATTGCACATTTTTCGGTTTCAAATGTCGAGTTTTTTTACAAGTGCATCTACATTTACGTGTACAGTTTCCGAACGACTTCCAGTTTCGTGTTCCGATATCCACACGACGGTACAGGCGTCTCATACCATCTGCGGCCACGCGTATTTTTTTGTTACGCTGAAATGAAAAATCCATTGCATTCCCCAATTCCCAAGTATCGGTACGCGGCGGTAGTAACTGTCGACGTTCTCCACAACAACTGCATTTCCCAATTGAACTCCTACGCGGGACTATGCTAAGCTAACTGCAAGTTCGCGCAATGAGGATAATACACTTTGTAAAAGGAGCTTCATTCTGCTGTTATTTGTTCCACGGTGAGCTGTGACATATGGACCATCGTTATACATAAAGTATGCTTAACTTTGGAGCTTCTCCTTGTCGCACGCACCAATGCATAAAAAACAATCGGCAGAGCCGCAAGAGTATCGCATCGTTGATGTAATTAGCAATTAGTATCTGGACCTAGTATTTGCACGGGCGCAGCTGGAGGAGGTGCTACTCGTTTCAGTCTCAATCTCAATCACTCCGCAGTAGTTGATTACGGAAGAAGTAGAAACAATTTAGTATCCGGATTGACATGTTCGTATATTATCGCAACCTCCGCGCATTCATGCGTTATCTATTACCTTTTTGTCTTCGGTACATATAGATGCGCGTGACTCCGTTGCACCAGACTCTTCCGAACGATTCATGTCTCGGCTGTCCTTCCTGCTGATGTAGGTAGCAGAAGTATCCTTTCGCGTTATCAATTCATCAAGTACATTTAATATCTCTTGCGATGAACTTGGTACATTTTCTTTCCAACAGGCATCGGCACGATGAGATAAGTCCATAATATTATCGTTGTCGAACGGACTGTTCGATGCGGCTGTGTCGGCGCATCGAATCGGTTATGTTCGGATTTCTCACTACCGGTACATTCCTTCCAAACAAAAACATATATTGAGACGTACAGGTACGTCCCATAAACAAATAACCCCACCACGGAGTCAAGAATAACCGACTTCGTGATAGGAGCAGGGGAGGGGGAATGACAGACCACCGAGACGAAAAGATAGAACAGAAGGAAAAACAAAAACCATTAGCATGAAGGCCAATGGAGAGAAAAACATTCAAACAAAAACAGAGTAATTGAATTAAAAGAAAAAAAGCAATAACAAAGGGCAAGGGAAGGGGAAGAACAAAGCAGTTCTTCAAAGCGGCAGAACAAAGCAAGAGGCGAAGCATTAAGACGACAAGAGAAAAAAGGAAGAAAAACAGAGTACAAGTAAACTAATTTAATAAAAAGAAAAAAGTTAACAATAATAAAGCGTAAGGGACGGGGAAAGGCAGAACAACAAAGCAAGAAGGAAAACAGGGAAAAGAAAACAAAGGGAAACACAAAAACAGATGAGGAGTAAAGTTGATTTAATAAAGGAGAAGAAGTTAACAATTAAGGGAATGCCGGGTAAGACACAGGAAAGGGGAACAAAAGGCGGTAAAATATGGGTATAAAAGGACGGGAATTTTGCGAGAAAGGCACTTCTTCTTTTGACTGGGAAGTTGACTAGTACACACCACATGAATACTGACCTTAGGGGAAGGAAAGTATAGTGGGAGGAAAGTCGACAGAACACAAAAGGTGGAGTCATTAGAGTAAAAGAGTACTCTCAATTTTCACCAAAAAAACCTAACAAGTACACAGCCGACGCGAATACTGACCTTAGGGAAAGGAAAGCGCAGTGGGAGCAACGCTAAGGAAAGAGAAAATTGAGAAGGGTGAAAAACAATCAAAAGAAGGAAATGTACACATAAATAAGAAAAATTGTAGAATAAGAGAAAAACATAAGAACAAAGATAATTAGAATTATCAATAACAAAAGGAGGCGATTTATTGAAAATTAAAGACAAAAAACGTATCAGGAGGAGATAAAGGGCTAGAAGGTAATAAGATAGGCAAGAGTAGTCACATAAATATGCAACACACATTTACATCAACCGTGCCACCAATATCAAACGAAGAAATAAAAAATTGTATCAGGAACGCAGAAAGGGCGAGGAGATAGCCCGAATTCGCAAGGATAAGAAGTCTTATAGAAAAAAAGGGACATGCGAGAATCAGATACAAACAGCGGGTATCGAGCGTCGCAGACCGGTCCATGGCGACCTTCCACGCCGCGATCCATAACCGCGTGTATCAATTTTCGATGTGCGGTAATCGATCGCGCTCCGGTAAATCGATCGGGAGAACGCACCGATAGCCGCGACACGGCTAGTAGGGAAGGGGGAGCCGTAGCGACGCCGTGGGATAGAGCACGCCACGGTCGTATATACAGGTCTGGGCACTCTATTAAAAAATGGGTGTCTCTAATTCACGCCTCTCTTTACGCATTCCACCGCGGCGCTAGTGAAGGGGAGGCACTTTAGTTTATACCGCGTTACGGGGCATGACAGGCGCGTAGTTGTGGCGACGGTCGTATGTACGTTGTGGCCTAACCTCGTTTTGGCGGGGTGATTTCGAGTGTATCGTAGCCACGGTTTATATTCAATACGAAATAAAAACAGACAAAGTGTCTATATATTGCGATGCGGAAGCGGTGCATGATTATGGGACGCAGAGGTGGATATATAAATAACCCGGAGCACGTCTCATTATTTAAAATTCCCAATGATAAAGAGTTGCGTGCTAAGTGGGTGAAAGCACTAACGGCAGAAATAAATGGACAATTAAATTAGCGATGTACAAAGTTACATTTCCCTGTGCGGAGCATGCCGACGATTTTATTTCAATCGTAGTTCACTACCATTTGTGGCTTTGCATGCGCCCAATGGCAGCCCAAAAAAACGCGGCACGTCCGAAAAAAGTGGTGATACGAGAAAATATGCGAAATGACATACGCATTAGGTGCACAGGAAGGCGTACACCTTGTACATTAATAATAAACGAGTATTTGAAACTTAAAACTAAATTATTAATCTTTATAATCCCGCCCACTTTTAGCATGTTTTTTAAATTTTTAACTATGGTAAATATTCGGAAGTGAAGCTCCTGCTAGAATCGGGATATCTTTTTCTTATTTATTGTTTGGGTATATATATATATATATATATATATATATATATATATATATATATATATACTATTAAACTATTCAAACAAAAATTAGCCTGATTCTAGCAG
Organism: Ophion ellenae; assembly: GCA_963210295.1. NCBI lineage: Eukaryota > Metazoa > Arthropoda > Insecta > Hymenoptera > Ichneumonidae > Ophion > Ophion ellenae. Next base: position 5,897,311 of record OY723392.1, read on the forward strand.
GAGGCCCGCTTCTGAACATTCACCCGAACTATAATTTACGCGTAAATTTCGAATATACTTCCTTTCCGTAAACGAAAAAAAAATATAATTTAATTGAGCGATACTTGAATCGGCCTATCCACGTCAGAGACGATGAGCATCATTAACTAATGGCTCATCGCTCATATTTTCGGTTCATGCTTTTAGTTTTTGTGTTCAACTAATTATTTAGGATGTATTAATTTTTCATTACGGCCACGTGAAGGGAAAGACAATTTGCATGCGCGCATACATTGCGCTCTGTCGCACATGCCTCCGAGATAGCAGTGCTCCACGCTTTTGCGGCCAGCTCCGCAATGAGAGGCGTTAGATGAAGATACGCTTTTGGGTATACGGAATATACGGGAGTGCCCAGACCTGTATATACGACCGTGGAGTACGCTCACCGCGTAGATCTAGATCAAGCCCCGCGACTCACAGCGCCGCGAGCGAGGTCGCCGGGCAACTCAACGCGCCCTAAGAGTCTCGCGTTGAGAGAGAGAGAGAGAGAGAGAGAGAGAGAGAGAGAGAGAGAGAGAGAGAGAGAGAGAGAGAGAAAGGGACAGCGCCGCGAGCGAAAGCGTCGGGCGACTGAACGCGCCCTAAGCGTCTAGCGTAGAGAGAGAGAGACGGACAGCGCCGCGAGCGAGATTGCCGGGCAACTCCACGCGCCCTGAGCGTCCAGTGTAGAGAGCATTGATACTAGAATAAAGGAGTCCGGACGCATATGGCGGAATGGGTGAAAAAGTGACATGTAAAAGCGACGATATTTCCTAGTTTGAAATTCAGCCACGGTAGCGCCCTTGTTCCAAAGATACCGCTGTGAAGTTTCGCGTTGGTCATACAACGAAGTGAGCTCTGAGTTTTATTTCCGTTTTATACGTCTTTATTCGCAGTGTATTTCTTTCGCGTGTGTATAAAGTGAAAAAAGTGCTTCTGCAAAATATTGTGACTCGTTACCTTGTAAAAGATAACGTACTGGTAAGGAGAATGCATTTTTTTTACATATTTAATGACATTTGGGGTAATATTTTGTTATTATAATTTGTCGGTTAAATAATTTGAGGTTATGGCGCCATATGTGACGTTTTTTTCCACGCTCGAAGCCGGCGTACTTTCTATTGCAGTGAGGGATTAATGTGCATATTTCGAGTTAAAATATGAACAAAATTAATAAACATTACATATTTTCAATTTCAACCATTATACCAGCTTGCAGCGTGGAAATTAGACGCCAGTTCAATTTATTCAACCTGCATTTTACAATAACAAAATATTACCCCGCAAGACATATAATATTCACAATAATGAATTTCTTTCTTTTTGCAGATTATTTCATCGAGGTCGAGATGGGTAAACCGTGCGCGTATCCGCGATGCCTAATTGGGCAACGTGCCGTCAGGGCGGAACGGACGCGTGCTGGATTACGGCAACTATCGGTTTTTCAAGTACCCGGAGTAAGTCTTTTGCTCTACATTTTTTTTTCTTATTTTCGACAGTAAAGCACTTAGCAGCGCTGCTCAGTATCCAGTCAACGCGGTTCCCCTGTCGAGCTAAAAATCGCATACCAGTGCCGCCAAGTGCTTTGTTGTCGATTATGCGATCAATACGGAAAGTCTCGCTCATGCTTTTGCTCTTTAGTGGCGGAGAAGGGTCCTTTGGTTACTGTCGCACCGCGTAGATCAGGATCCTGACAGTGCGAGAGTTAGCGGAAGTTCACTGTACTTATAATATCAGTGCATGTCACTGACATTTTTTTGTGGTTTGAAATTAAATATTATATTAAATTACAGAATATGCTGCAGCGATGGAGCGAGGGCATCCAACACCAGCTTGCTCCGAGTGATTTAGTGTGCGACCTTCACTTTTCTGACTCCAATGTGGTCAAAGAAGAACGTACACAAATGCCTGATGGAGAAATCGTTATTATACCCCGCAGGAACTATTCGTTGGTTGCAGATGCATTGCCCATCGCAGTAAATAATGGGGTAAGAATAGTAATATTTTATGTTATACGGGTGTCCCACGATAGAATGGCATCCGTGAAATGCGGGGTTGGGGGTGAATTTCCGAAACGATTGATATAAGCATGGATGGGTCCCAGATCAACCCCTGAATTGTTATTAATTTTTCAAGGCAGTCAATCAGGCGCGCCCGTTGAGCGGGCCTACGGCGGTGAGCGACACGCACATGTGGTAGTGCCCGTTCGATCTTCCTTGTATTCTTCTTCACTCGAGAGACACATCGAGGATTTTTCGTAACTCGCCAAATTTGTTTTTTTTTAAATCAATTTGAGATGAAGAAACGATCAACACCGAATGTTCGTTACTGGCTTTATCGCAATCAAGCCAAACACATATATTCGAAGACTCCAACTCACCTTGACGAACCTTGCGATATATTTTTTTTCTTCAATAATCAGCGTTCGCGATCTCACAGCGTGTAATTAATTTGATTCGTGCTGCTAGAATAAAAATATTAATGCATGAAAAAAAAGCAGGCAACACGAACGAGAATAATGAGGCTGAGCGCAAGAAGTTCGAGCCTCGCTCGCAAAATCGGCGAGACACTTTTTGCACGCAGATATTGTAGATTAATTCATTGAAAACAAAAAAGAATTCATTATCAAAATGCAGTTGATATACGTGGTTGAGAATTTCTTGTATCCAGCAAAAGTCAGATGGCTATAAAAAGTTCAACGAACCGCTAACGAGCCTCCAGCCTGTCCTGTGCTACATCAATGTATGGGCTGTTCCACACCAACGCGAAATATTTTGAAAAATATATAATTTCATGAAATACAAGTCGTGTTCATTTTTGTGAAAAACAAATCAACGAACTACAAATGATTAATTATACAACCAACCATCGTAAATGTACAGGGTGCGCCAGAGAAACTTACTTATTTGAAAAAATTCCCGCGCGGTGAGTTGGGCGGGTAGAGGGGTGAGAGGGGGCGCATCTGGAGGGGGAAGTTCCCAAGTTTGTTTCTCCCTCCAGTCAGTTGCCATCATGCTCTGGTCTAGAGAGCAGCGGGCCTTCGCAGTCGAGAGCTTCTTTTCTAACGGTCGCTCACTTGTCGCGCAGTTACCGTGAATGGAGCTCGTTACAGGAACATGATCGAGGAATTTTTTCTTCCAAGACTCGAAGAAATGAACGTTAGGAACGTGTGGTTTCAGCAAGATGGAGCCACAGCACACACAGCACGAGACTCAATGAATTTGTTGCGACAACATTTCCCCGACCGCCTCATCTCTGTCAGAGGCGATCTCCAATGGCCGGCACGCTCTCCAGACTTGACTCCATGCGATTTCTTTTTATGGGGTTATTTGAAATCTCTGGTTTATGTCGATCGACCACGGACCATAGCACACCTCAAGAACAACATTCGCGACGCCATTGCCAACATACCGATTGATATGCTGCAAAGAGTGGATACGAATTTCAAAAATCGACTTCATCAGTGTATGCGCAATGGGGGTCGCCATTTATCCGATGTCATTTTCAAGACTGCATGAAAAAAAATTGGGATATTGTATTCTCAAATAAAAAAAAATTTTAAACAATAATTGAAGTACTTTTGTTTTGATTGACCTTTCAAATAAGTAAGTTTCTCTGGCACACCCTGTACAATCTAATCGAGAAGATGTACACATTTTTAATGCCACAACATCTCTGCCACCTTCGTATCTGTTTTTTGAGCATTGTGAACATTTGATAGGCGTGTAAGAAACAAATAAAATATCGGTGGTCCCAAAATTAACGTTGATTATTCATTCATCGTCAGTATTTTTGTTTTGCGAGAGTTTTCGTCTATAATTAGCAGTCCATAATTTCCGTTCAGTTTTTTAAAAACTTACTTACATCTAGGAGCAAAAATAAAACGGATTTTTTCATTTCGGCACTTAGTTTATGAGCTATATTTATTGCGAAAAAAAACTTTCCCGACGAGGGTGCGATCCCGGGCTCTGGCGCACGTTACTCCAGCGTGCTAACCATTGAGCTATCACTTGCATCACTAGAATAAGTAGTTTTTTAATATTTAAGCAGTTCCCCCCGGATGGAGTTTAGATTCGGTTTGGATTGTTGGTTGGTTTGAGGTTTAATGTAAATTCTATATTGTTTGATTTTTGTTTGTCGTGACTTAAAAAAATATTTCTACTTGAAATCGAATAAGCGATTAGGATTTGGTTGGGTTGCATTAGGGGTTCGGGTTATTTAATCGTTCATGTCACCGAATAAAAATAAAACATTTGCAGTATCGATCGGCTCCAAGTCGACAAATGACTGATATATTGACATTTCATAACTATGAACAAAAGCATATCAATATAACTCATCAATTTTATAGAAAAAATGTACGACAAACTATTTCGAATCACCACGTTTCCCCGCTTTTCCGGTATCGCCGCAGTAGAGGCGCCGCCACGCGGTAGGTGGTGTAAGTCGTTGCCGTCATCGCTTTTTCAGACCATTTCTCCAACACTGCGTTCGGGCTCCTTTACCTCTAGTCTCCATGGTAGAGAGAGAGAGAGAGAGAGGGTCAGCGCCGCGAGCGGCATAGGGAAGCATAGGGAATAGAGAGAAAGAGGGGATAACCACTATTGATCGGTGATAAGCAAAGATGCTGGAGCATACTTACCACGTGAGAAAATGACATTTTTACCGACCGAGAAGAACATTGCGAAAATACGAAAAACACACTACACCCATACATAGCGTCTTCTTAACATTCTATAGAGCCAAATAAATCATTGAATAAATTATATTTTTTATAAAATACCAAAAATACCTGAGCCTCTATTAATTTCTTCCCTGTTCGAGTCCCGAACCAATACATTTATTTGTAACGAAATCCGACCCGTTACATTTTGGCGGCTGAACAGGGACTCGAAAAAAAGAAAGGAAGACTCGTAAAAAGGTGTTAATAATAAGATGGCTCAATCAAATATCGAGACCTCCCTTCACTGGGAATCAACGACGGCGGCCGGATTGTTATAGGAGGCCTGTCAAAGGGATCGACGAAATATTGGGCGACTGCCAGCGATCGGACCCAGGCAGGAAGAAACAACAAATGAAGAAACGTTTAATGTCAGCCAAGGCACGGTCGATCTTTAGACGATAGGAACGGAGGAAAGCGAACTTCCGAAGGCCTTCATAAAAGCTATGAACAACATCCGCAATAAACAACGAAGGGAACGCATCACAACCCGAACGGAAATCAAGCAACAGGAAGACAAATGCATCGTGAGGTCGCGTCAGCTACACGAGGAAATCAACAAGAGAATAGCAAATGAGGTTCATAAAATGGAAAGCGCACCGAACAAAAAATTGTGATTGCTCAGAAAATAATAGAACAACGCCACAATCAGCTACGAAAAGAAAATGACAAAAATATTGAGGAATTCGACACCCGAATGGAAGCTATCCGGCGAACGATATCCCAGCTCCTCCATTCATCAAAGCATGTGAGACAAGTGGTCACTGATCGCTCGAAACGAATTACGGAGTGCGAGAAAAACATACGGGCCTTAACCACGGACCACGGACTTAACGTGAGCCAGGCATACGCAGCAAAACAAAAACGACCGACGTACAATGGCGACGGCAGAGAGAGGCCAATGCGCTTCCTAAAAGATTTCACAGAATTTTGGCGAATCATCGGCAATACTGATCTTTATTACCTAATCAGCCAGTCGCTAAAGAACATTGCTAAGGATTTGTGGAGGATAGGCGAGGACAGAGTCCAAACAATCACAGACTTTGAAGAAAAATTTTGTGGGCGTTACTGGAGCCAAGAAATCCAGGACAAGATTCGCCGGAATCTCGAGTTTGGGGCTTACGAATAAGACCGAATACACAACCCAGATATTCGGAAACGCTAAAAATTTAAGTAAAGGGCCGGCAGAAGAACAAATAATACGCAAGCTAGCCAACCATTTTGATGAATCAATCAGAATGGCAGTACGCGTAAGCGGAATAAAAACAATCGATTCTTTCTTCGAACTGCTAGAAAGCATGGATGGGGTGGGCCACCACTCAGCGCCAAAAGATCTGTGCCTCGTCGACAAGAACCCACTTTCACAACATAGCAGCAAAATAACTCATGGAAAAATCAGAAATTTGAGATGTTCGGGGGACCGCGGCCGATGGGATTCAACCAGCCAGGGCGGCCAGGGAATCCAGGGTACCAGGGACCGCCACCCCCATTCCAAAATCAGCAACAGGAGTAGTAGAGGATTTGACAACAGCAACGCGATGCCAGCGCCATTCGCAAGACAGCAATCATGGCAGTACGGGTATGGAAATCTAAGACCCCCTCTAAATCCAACGGCACCTGCATGAAACCTCAGTCAGCAAGGGGGATTAGCCACAGCGAATCCACCGCCTAGGGCTCACCCAGAAACTCAGAACTCCCAGGCACGAAGTGGACACTCTGCCGGCCAAAAACAGGACCAGAGAAACTATTAGAGGTTGCGCCCGAATCGATGGCAATCACAACAATCGATGACCCATCACGAGGCGCAACAGACGTCGAGGAAGTCCAAGAAGCGATGGAGGAAGCTAGGCAGAGAATGAGAAGAAATCAAAAGAAAAAAGAATGAATAAAGAAGAAAAATTGCCGGACAGAAGCACAGTTCGCAAGCCAATTGGGAATGATCAAGATTCCGGAAAAACAAGGTATATGGGTCCGAAACGAACAAGCAACAGCAACAATCATAACCGAGCAACATGGACCCAGGGAAGAACCAAACAGCAAAGAAATAGTGGAAGAAATTACTGCAAGGAGAAGCGCCAGAGAGGGACCCAGAAGCAATAGGAAGAAAAGGAAGATACAAAGGATATAAACAAATATACACGAGCATCCGAGAGACTCTCGTGGAAAACCCAGGGCAGACAAAAAAATACATCCGCGATGCCCGACTCTGCCGATTAACTTCGAAGGAACGACTGTAGAAATCCTCATAGACAGCGGGAGCGAGGTCTCTTGCGTATCGGAAGCATTTTTCTGACAACAAAAAAAAAGTGAATTCAAGGCGTGTCTCAGAATACCCGTGACAAGCACCGAGGCTATCGGAGCATTCGGGGGCAAATCCGGCCGCATCAAACAGCAAATTATGGTGAAGGCAGAACTATACCAGGCTAAGACATACAAATGTTGATAATACTGTTGTATCCCCGGCTCGAGAACCCGGGATACGTATTTTTGGGATCGTTGCGAAATTGAGAGTTGGAACTCAAGTTCATTGAATAGGAATATAAGTTTATGACTGGGCTGGTCTTATAATTGAATTGACAGTGTGTCGGTCGTACCTTAGGACCGAATCGTTCAAAAGCCCACCAAGGACTGTCTGTTCCCTGGTGCCTTCTCTTAATTGTCAGCTCTGATTGTCGTAATTTGCCCCAGATCAAGCATCATAAGATGTTTGGTTAGGACGTGTCGCAAAGTGTCTTTTTGACGTTTGCATTTTGGCGAAAGTGTAACTCTCGCAAGGAGAGGAATAAAGTGTCACTCTCGCAGAGAGGGCAACAAAATGGAACTCTCGCAGTTTCGCAAACACTTTTGTATTGCACAAGTTTGCGGACACAACATCCCTCCCCCTTAAAAGATCGAATCCCTCCTGGGATTTGTTTTGCATCAGTGGTCGGTCCTTCGGTTTACAAATCTATATATCCATTTTCCCGTGTGATTATTCTATATATATTGAGACGTACAGGTCCGTCTCATGCCAAAACCCCCACCACAAAAACTATCGAACGGTAAAAGACCGATCGAGAGGAATAGGAGAGGGGGAAATAACGAAATGAGGAGCTCGAGAAAACACAAAACGAAAACTGAAGGTCACAAAACAATGAGCAGAAGGAAAAACGGGTGAGAGAAGAAAAAACAGAAAAGAACAAAAACAGTCTAAGGTAGAAAAAGTTGGAGAGAAAAAGAAAAAAACAGAAAATAAACAAAAACAGTAGAGAAAGGTAACGACAGGTAAAAAGTAAGGGAAGGGGAAAAATCGTTGGAAAGGAAACAGAGAAAGTAACAAAAATAACAAAGGAAGCATACATTTATTTAAAACATGAAAAAAGGTTAACAATAAAGGGAATGATGGGTAATTGGTAAGGGAAGGGGAAAGATAAACAAATAAAAATGGGTATAAAAGAGGAGGAAAGTTGGAGGAACGTCACTTCTTCTTTTTCTCGTGGACCAATAAGTATTGCTCAGGAAAGTACCCCGTTAAGGGTGGAAAGCTGATAGGGGGAAAAACATTGAAAAAACGAGAGAAGGAAGAAGGCGCCTTAAGAAAGTCTGACTTTTTTATGTGGATTGAAAAGTACCGCTCAGGAAAGTACCCCGTTAAGGGTGGAAAGCTGAGAAAGGGAACCTTAAGAAACTTAAAAAAGGAAGAATTATAAGAGACATTTTTTTTCAAGTCAATAAAGACGGAGATAACAACCGGGAGAGGAATAAAAAAAAAGAATTAGTCCTAAAACATTAAGTGTAATTGAAGGGGGAATAAATTACGAAAGGATAAATAGAAAATTAGTATTAGGAGAATATAAAGTGCGAGGAGGTACCCGAAATACCACGCGACAATACACACACACTTACATACACCTGTAAAACGCAAAATATCTGCAAGGGCTCCCGAAAATATCAGGAGAACCCGAAGGTCAAGGAGGCTTCCCGAAATTCAAACACCGCACCGATACAATACACGTAACAAGCAGTAATATCATCATAAGCAGGCACGTGGCGCCATCCGACGGCGTTAAACACGGTTAGAGTAATCGATTACTGACGCGCGATAATCGATTACGCTCACGGGGAGTAATTACAAAAAAGCGCACCGTAGCGCGTTAGTCGAAAGCGCGCCGCGATCCACCGCGTCGTGACTCGATAGAGTGGGGGGACTCAGGGAGAGCGGGTAGCCAAGAGAGCGCGCTCGGCACCGCGCGCAACGAGCGACAGCGGGAAGAGAGGGGGTAGCGCGCCGTATGGAGATCGAGCGCGCTGCGATTGATACCGCTAGGGAAAGTGGACCGCGACAGACAGCGCCACGCGCAACCTAGGGAAAGGCGCTCAGAAACCCCGCGCACCGTAGGCGAGAGCGCGCCGTAACTCACGCACGCCGCGAGCGCCAATACGTGTAGGAGAAGGGGAAGAAAATCATCGACCCACGGTAAAGCAATCGCGTTCCAACACACTTACCGTCCGAGCAAGTCCGCTATTTGAGGATTGTACCGATCGAGACACGAGATATTAAAACACACAAACACACTCCAGCGACACATTAAAACACACAAAATACGTTCTGGCGACACAAACAACACACCACATTTGTACACCGAAATTGTTTTTATATCGAGTCAACATACTGAATAAAGGTCATTTTATACCTCCAAAACAAAGAGTTTCAACTAATTTCTTCCCTGATCGAGTCCCGAACAAATAAAATTAATTGTAACGAATTCCGACCCGTTACATTTGGCGCCCGAACAGGGACTCGATCACAAGAAAGAAAAACTCGCAAGAGGTATTAATAATAAAAATGGCACAGGCAAATACCGAAACGTCCCTTCACTGGGAATCAACGACGGCGGATGGGTTAATAGAAGAAGCCCGTAGAAGAGATCGGCAAAATATTGGACGACTATCGGAGATAGGACCAGCACCAGCAACGAACGAAGAAACCTTTGAGATCAATCAAAATAGACGCAATACCGAGGTAATCATTGAGGACAATGAAACGGTGCACAGCGAAACCACTTTGGCTCTCATAAAAGCCATGAACAGCATCCGCAACGAGCAGCGCAGGGCGCTCACCGCCTCACCACACAGGCGGAAATTAAGCAACAAGATGACCACTGCATCATACGGATTCGTCAGCTGAACGAGGAAATTACCAAAAAGGTGGCAAACGATATGAACAAAATCGAGGAACGCACTGAACGGAAAATCGTGATTGCTCAAAAAATGATCCAGCAAAACCACGAACAAACTCAGAAGGAAAACGACAAGAAAATTGAAGATTTTGATACCCGAGTGGAAGCCATCAGAAGGACTATATCCCAGCTCCTCCACTCATCAAAGGAGGTGGGAGAAGTCGTAACAGATCACTCTAAACGAATTACGGCATGTGAGAAGAATATTCAGGGCCAAAATTCAGCCTCCAGAGGTAACACGACGTGGACGGCAGGGCTCGATGTCAGTCAGGCATACGCAGCAAAACAAAAGCCGCCAACTTACAACGGCGATGGAAGAGAACGACCAATGCGGTTTCTGAAGGACTTCAGGGAATTCTGGCGAGTTACCGGAAATACCGACCTTCATTATATCATCAGCCAGTCACTCCGGGATACGGCCAAGGATTGGTGGAGAATCGTTAAAGACAGGGTCCAGTCAATTAAAGAATTCGAAGAAAAATTCCAAGCACGTTATTGGAATCAAGAGATCCAAGACAAAGTACGGAGGAATCTCGAATTCGGAGCATATGAGTGGGACGGGCATCGAGTGACCCGGACCGAATATGCTACCCAAATCTTCGGGAACGCAAAGGACTTAAGCCAAGGTCCGACGGAGGAACAAATCATCAGGAAATTGGCAAACCATTTCGACGAAGCAGTCAGAATGGCAGTACGGGTTAGTGGTATCAAAAGCATAGATACTTTCCTCGAACTGTTGGAAAGTATGGATGGAGCAGGACCCCTGAATGCTAGAAGATCTCTTCCACGGTGGCATGAGACCAGCAATACAAACTGGCAGCAAAACAACCCGTGGAAGAACTAAAGTTTCGGAACATTCGGGGGACCCCGCCCAATGGGCCCAAGCCCAAAATGGAGACCAGAATACCCGAGATATTCAGGACCACCTCCACCATTCCAAGGTCAACAACCAAGGGGCGGAGAATATGGGTCAGCCAATGCGATGCGCGGGCCATGGATGCAGCGCGGATACGGGGATACAAGACCCCTTCTCAACCCAGCAGCAGCACCATGGAATCCGAATCAGTCCGGTGGACCAGCTACCACGAACATGCCGATCAGAGGTCAAGTGGAGTCACAAACACCGCTAACACCAACAGGGCAACCCGCTGGACAACAACAGAACCAGGGAAACTGCTGAACGTGGCGCCCGAATCGATGGCAATCACCACAGTGAATGGAATATCACGAGGCGCAGCGGACGATGAAGAAATCCAGGAGGCCATGGAGGAAGCACCCCAACGGATAAGAAGAAACCTGAAGAAGAAGAAAAGGTCAAGAAAGAAGCGGCACATAGCAAACGAGATGGAAGAGCAAGGAAATCAGCCAATCATTTAAATGGGCATGATGACCGTCCCCATAAAGAAAAACGATGGAAAAGAAAAAAGGGAGGAAGTAACGGAAGTACAGGAAGGGACGAGCAAACCTTACCTACACGAAGAAGTGACCGCCGGTGGCAGTACCAGGAATGGATCGGGGAACAAGGAAAAGAAGCCCATAGTACGCGAGACGAACGTGTACGAACATCCAAGGGACTTCCTGATAGACAACATAGGCAAAAGGAGCATCGGGAAAAAGATACACCCACGATGTCCAACGCTGCCCATCAAAATAGAGGGAATCAGCGTAGAAATCCTGATCGATAGTGGGAGTGAAGTATCAGGATTATCAGAGGACTTCTCCTTACACCATAAAGAAAGCTTCCTAGAATACCCGTAACGAGCACAGAGGCCACTGGGGCATTTGGAGGCAAATCAGGAAGGATTAAGCAGCAAATAATGGTAGAGGCCGAACTTTACCAATCGCGAGGAAGTCTCCAGATGGTAATCATACCGAAAATGGGCCGGAACGCCATTCTAGGTATTGACGGACTATTCGAGCTACAGGTGGAGGTTGATGCCAGCCAGGGTGTGATCAGAATCAGGGGCGAAATAGTCGCGGAACTCGAAGAGGGGCGGTGGATCTGGCAAAGGAAACAGACAACCAGGGAAGCACCGGTCTATATAGCAGCAATCGAGGAAGGAACATCGGACGAAATTACGGGACAAGAAATAGGACAAAAGTTGCCGGAATGTCCAAATCTGAAAGAAAGGGTCAGGGAGGAAGTTGAAGCCCTGATCCGAAAATATCGACACATCTTCAGCCGAAGACCGGGCAGGATGCACGCCTACACCCATCGTCTGTTACTCAAGGTTCCGGAGCCATATATGCATCGCTCGTATCCCGTGCCAATTCAATACCGGGAAAAGGTGCAAAAGGAGATCCAAAGGATGATGGAACATGGCGAGTAGTAGAACTAGGGGAGTTCTGGACAAAGTGGCGGCGAGGGGGGTGCGGGGACGGGGAGTCCGGGACGGGGGGCAAGGGGAGGGGTTTGATCATGTGGTGGGGGAAGTGTGAGGCGCGGAGTATGCGGTGAAGGGGTGGGGGTGAGGAGCCTATAGCAAGGGGCGGGAGGTGTCTGGCTGTCGCGCGAAGGTCTAGGGCCCGTTTGGGGAATTGGGGGAGGGGGATTTGCGGCTTGCGGAGGGGGGTGCGGAGAGGTTGGCAAGTGACGTCACGCGAGGGAAGAGGATGCTCAAAAACACGGGAGTCCACGGAGAGGAGATAACGGTTGTAGGCGCGGGTCAAGGGGGCACCGGCAGCCAGGGGACGTTGTAGATGATGCGACAATTTTCTAAGGGGGCGTTATTGATACAGGTGAATCGTTTCCAGACAATGGAGGAAAATTTCTCTCAAACATGTGGATATGCATGTGAAAGCCAGCGTCTATGATACACTCTCGGCAACTTAATGCAATTTTACTGCTAGATGTCAAATGAGACTTTACCGATAAACTTTTTATGCAGCTATAGTAACGGAGGCCCTTATAAAATTACATTGCATTCGGTCTTGTATTCATTCCGAAAGATAACGTCGAGATGTTTGCATGTGCGAGTATGTATGCAGTGCACCCAGCCAAGAACCCGTGGGACTTGACGAAGAATGAGCTCGAACACGTTCCAAAGACCTTGCTCATAAAATATTGGAGTCGACACATTGGTATGCTGTGGGATCGTTTGCTGGAACATCATCGAAACGACAGTGAAATATTATCATATCTTCCATGCATGAAGCATTACAATACACCTGAGATGTTGGATCATATTGATGGCCCCCCACCTCCGCAACGGAATTGTGAACCGTGTTGTGAGGGAGACAATACTATTCGTGAGAAAAAATAAACGTTCCTCGAAACATTTGAAGTTGTTTCGTCGATGAAAAATGGATTTCTCATTGTCAGCAAAACGGCGGAATTCTTCCCAACCAAGAAGCTGTCTCAAGGTTCCATCGTGTTATCCAATCTCCGACATGAGGGCTGCCCATAGCAAATTAGCAAAGCGTTAAGTAGTGGACATCATGGACGAGTTCGCCGTCTTCTTACCAGCACGGCTCATGAAGGCCTTCAGTCACGGTCCAAAGATGTTCGAGAATATATTGGAAATGGCTCGCAATGACGAACTATACATGAACTATACATGAACTATTATGGCGGACAATACAGCAGCATCGCGTTCAATAAACAGTGAGCACACCATTGTGCTGGTGGGAAATGATGAGTTCAATGGGATCATCGGTCGCTAATATCGTTGAGTTTTCAACATGCTCACAACAATGTATAAAGGATAGCTTTCATTGAATATAAAAATGTTCCACGTTGCTGTTGGATGTAAGAATAAATACAATCGAAAAAGATATATATCAAAATGTTTTTTATTTAAAAATGTTTTTTAAATCCTCCGCTCTCGCAGCGCTTCGTATACACTCAGCCAGATTTTCAGCGATTTTACATTCGCATTGGCACAATTGTATTTCATATTGAAGAAATGATGGGGACATTCAAAGTCGGAGATGTTTGACAATTTCTGCAGCGAGGGACAGTCCAGGGTCTCCAAGTCAACAATTTTGGTTGCAGGATCCGTGAATCTTGAAATCCATGAGCATTTTTCGAATCCCTTCACGTAGATGGTAGGAGCTCCTTGCAAGATGGTTCGAATTATCGTTCTAGCTGCCTCGTATGGTATATCACCGTGATCCCATCGTAATCCATGAAAATTGCGTTCCAACCATTTGTTTGTCTTTTTGTATTTGTCTGGTAACGAGTCCCATGCAGATGGTGCGTTGAAGAAAAACGTCAGCGGTTCAGCCTTCGTGTCGTGGAGTCTGACGATGGAAATCTCCTTCAAGACAAAATCGTTGATGGGTCTCTTGAACCCCTGCACATCGACGACGAGCTCCATATTGACTGAAGAGTCCGCAGACAGTTGACAAGATTTATACCAATTTTTTAACCACACCACTAATCGGATTGTATTCGACAATACGATCATGGAGGATTAAACAGAATGCAGCAGTTTTCGGCGGAATATTCATTTTCAATTCAAATTCGAGACGCACATCCACGGGGCCGGCCTTAAGAGAATCATTTTGCTTTGAGCAGTCAATGATGGCGAGTGGGGCTTTTTCTAAGAATTCCGTCTTATTTAGCCATGGTTCAGCTTCTTTGTTGTGATAGGTGAATTGAAAGTTTATATACATCTCGTAGAGTAAAGCATACTGATTTTGATTGATATTTAGGTTTAGATTTGCATATGGATAGCATTGGGAGTTTAGGTATAGCTTGACATCGCTGATGTTGCAATGATCAAAGTGGCTCGCATTCCTCTCTTTCATATTTTTTCGCCCCGTCTGCATCGCGATAATGACATATCGTGGTTTCTCCAACTGATTGGAAGTCTTGACAGACCAGGCATGCTTAGAGGTGACGGGGAGTAGTGGATATTCATACAATTCCCACGTTCGAAAACTCATGGAAATTGGTGCATCTTTGGCGAGAAATTTCAATAGCTGAATTTTTCGTTGATCTGAGACTGTTACATACGGTACAAGCCATTCGATTTTATGGAATACGAGTTTGTAGTCTTCGGGAGCTGTTTGCATGATGGCATTATCATCAGTCTTCGATCTCGTAAGAATTAGCTCATGCTTGGCATTTACCACAATTTTCCGATAATCTTCGGCAAATCCAAGCAGCATGCTCAGTGGTATACACACATCAAAACTTCCCGATACATCAACAATCTGCTTCGTCTCTTCAACATCGAGCCATCCCGTGTTCTCGAGCATAGAGCTCTTAGCTGGACTAAGAGACGAATATCCTTTAATTACACTCGTAATACCGACATTCTTATTACGATCGATTTCTATGGCATTCAACTCATATCGCACTTCTTCAAACAAATGGCAGATGGCATTGTTGACGAGACTTGTGGCAGAGGTTGGCATCCCATCACGCTTAGATAATTTTCCACAGATGTGCAAGGAACTTTTGCATGGCAGGATGGATAGATCTTGATTTTGAATGGCAATACGTATTTCATCGCTGTTATTAAAGGTCGAAGATGCATATGGTTGATGAGAGTGAATTTCACAATGTATTATAGATTCGTCGAAGACTACGGGCTCCTGAATGTTTACGATTTCTTCTTCCATTGCACGCAGCAGATGCACAAAGCATAAAATAGATAATTTTTTACACGCTGTCCCCACGCACTTTCAGACCCAAATTCTTCAAGAGTAGCACGTTTTGAGGTGTGAGCACTTTGGGTGCAGGCCGACGACTGATTGTTTTTACCCATGGTTGTTTAGTGTTATTAGTCACTCTATTAAAGACTATACCCATTATGATTTTATATGCAGCCGTATTGTGAGTACTTCACCGCGGAAATTCACCAAGTCACCGTCCTGATCCACTATTCGAAGTTGTATTGTGTCTATCGTTCGGCTTGTGATTGGTAAATAAATGACGTGTGATGGAACCTCAATGATTTTATATCCTGCAGGGACCGATGGGAAAAATTCATGAATAGTGTGCACTTTTTGCCCGTTAATATAGGCACCAGCGGTTATATTGCACTCAACCCGTAGGGCGTTCACTTTGAGAATGGCTACTGGAAGATCAGATTCGTGTCTTTTATTCGCTTCCAATTTACGTGCTGTGAAGCCCAGTAGATGTCCGATCGAATCTTCAGGCTCAAAATGTACACCATGATCACACTCGATTTCACTGCGCAAAGTATTATTATTATTAGGTTTGATGTTGATTTTGATGTTTTTTCGTGACAGCTCGGCTTGCGCAAATGTATCAATATCCTCTATTTCATAGCTACCCGTAGGTATTGTCAACACCTCATCTCCCACGTAAAGTTTGTTGTGGTTAATGTCTATATTGGGAATAGAGTTGAAAGTTAGTAGTTCCACGAGACCGAGAGTATAATTTTTGTTTGGTGAGAGTTCTATAGGGGGAAAGTATTGCGCCTCGAGTATGGATGACGATCCAGATATGGTCAATGTTAAACTATTTCCATGACGCTGGTACTTTGACAACTAAACTCTCAGCCTTATACTCCACGTATATATAACATGTATTTGTCTTTGTATCGTAATTGTTGACAAAGAAACTTGAGACATAGATGTCCGCATTCAATCGTATCATATTCTTGATATCTCTTATAATTATAGTTCACGCTACCTACACCAAAATATCTCATGAGTTCGGATGGTGGTGGAAGATCACCGAAACTATCAAAGTACATGACTTTCCATCCAGTCTTTTTGTAGGCAACCCAGTGTGTGCCAGGGCCAACATTTTCATCCAAGTTCACAATCGCTGATTCATATTTGAGTGGCCCGCTCATTGGTAATGTATCCTGCATGTACGCGCCACGGAAATGTGGAACCTTCACGACTCTTGCATATTTGAGTAGGTCGATGTCGGTCAACGGTCGGTGTGGTAGCGTTACTTGACGTTTTTTGGCTTGATACGAAGACCCAATCCTTGCTTATACGGTTTCAGATTCAACCCCCTACCCAAAGCAATCGCTTCAATTGTTCGATTATGTCGTTTACTTTCATTCAATTCACGTTTAGCTGCTTGAGCAGCATTTACAGCTTTGGCTATACCAGCCGCACCACCAGACAAAGCCCCAGCAGCGCTGAGGCCCGCAAATATAGGTATCAGAAACGGCAAAAAACCACCAATTTTATGAGGTATAGGTAGGACCCGCGGTGCGCGCACTTTACCACCTTCAGTCTTTACCGCTACACGACCACCCTTTAGAGCCGATTTAATAACCGTATGCGGATCATTACTTTGAATCATCGTTTTCTTCGCAGCACGAATAATTTTTTTCAAACAAACGCTGCCCTTACGTGCTCCCTTCATCCCCATGCCAAATGTTCTCTTTGTCTGCATAATATTTGACACACTCCAAGCACTTGCTTTCTCGCCGATGCTAGCGTCTTTAGCGGTAACGCGGTGCCAAGCTTGTTCGGCCAACACTTTATCTGCTGAATGTCTCGCTTCAAGGTTATCTGGATTTTTTGAATATGCAATGTCGTGTTGTTTGCAAGCCGTGTCTAACGGATTAATTCCCGGATCACCACGAGCAAGGCGCTTAGCCAGCTTTGTACCCGGCCCACAATACTGGTACCCAGGCAAATGTAGTTCAACAGGGAGTTTGTTGATTAGGTGGTTGACAAAACCTTTACCGCTCTTGCCATGAACGATCATGACTAAGGACAATACTCGACTGATGGACAATCCCTATAAAATGCCTTTTTATATTGATTTTCCATTAGTCGTGTGTGAGATGGCGTCCAAGAAACAAACTATCGGAGGCGAGCTTCTCGTAATAAATTTTGATAAATTTGTCGACGATGGAAGAATGAAGAGGCAAAAACGCCATGGAAATATATTGCCGGATAGCATACGCGGTGTTTTTTGTGGTCCATCGAATTGTGGGAAAACGAATGCACTGCTCACTCTCATAATACACCCAAATGGTTTGAGATTTGAGAATATTTATCTGTATTCCAAGTCTCTGAAACAGCCAAAATATAAGTTGCTCGATCGATTACTCGAACCTGTGAGTGGCGTTGAGTATTATCCATTCAATGATCATGAGCAAGTTATAGCACCAAGTGACGCACAACCCAACTCTATATTCATTTTTGATGATATAGCATGTGAAAAACAGGATAATGTGAGAGCCTTCTTTTCCATGGGAAGACATGAGATTGTTGACAGTTTCTATCTTGGTCAGACATACACTCGTATCCCCAAACATCTCGTGAGAGATAATGCGAATTTTGTTGTGCTTTTCAAGCAGGATGATACGAATCTCACGCACGTGTACAATGATCATGTTAATACGGATATGTCTTATACATGCTTTAAAAACATGTGCACGAAATGTTGGAATTCCGACAAGTATGCATTCATCACAATCGATAAGGATACCAATATTAACGAGGGTCGATATAGGCAAGGTTTTGATTATTTCCTGACGCTTGATAAATGACCCGTCATTGATTGCGAAAAGACAGTATCATGTACACACCGATAGCGACAACATGAAGAGCGAACAGCTGTTGAGGGAAAAAGATGCATTGCGTGAAATCTCCAAGGCGAGCGATGCAATCAGACGAAAGCATCGAATACTCAAGATCGGAAGAGACATCGATGAGCAGAGAATGCAAAAGGTCTTTAAACCTATAGTGAGACCATTGGAACAATTAGTGTCAAACAAAAACAACGAGGTGGTAAAGATGGAAGTTAAAGATGAAAAAGTAATGGATAATGATGTGGAATATTTGACGAATGGTGTCGAGCCCCAATTCAAGAATGAAACCCAAGATTCTGTAAAGAGTGAAACACAAGACTCTTTTAACCTGGTATATGACGATGATGATGACTCACCAACCCAAAATGTTGATGATTTAATCAGTGAATATCTTCTGTTATTACGTACAAATAGAAAGACAAGCTTAGATGTCTCATATGGTGTACGGAACCTCGCGAACAACAAATTAATGATTGGTGATTCTCCTATATTCTTCGATTCTCAAAATATTCGTGTGGGAGATTCAACCTATCCGAAAACTGTTGGATTAGCAGAGCTATTGTTTCAAAAAGTTCCCAACGTCGAAGCTCTGACACCGGATGACTTGAAAAACTATGAAAAAATCTTTACCTCCACGAATGCTCACAAAATATTACAAGCCTGGTGAGGCTATACGACATAGTGTGGGTCACAAATTCGATACTTATATCGCAAATATAGTTGATCATCACAAGCACATTGGAAAGGGTATGCCAAAGTATAAGGTGGCGAGAAAAAATACCCAATTGGATTACATTTATTGGGATAGTCCCAATGAGCTAGTGGATCGTGTTCGCTTACTTCTAGCATCACAAGCAGCTGGAAATTCGTCACATTCAAATGAAATTGTATCGATTGTTGAGGAATTGCGTGAAGCCAAAATTATTTATTAACCCAACATTTGAAATTTCACGCATTATCAACATGAGTGTCGATGTGTTCGGACGCCAACTGAAAAAGAATATCGTCCTCAATAAGCAAGGTCCTCCAGGCAGACCGGGGATTGGGTTTAGAACTACCGCAGATGGTCATTATGACTTGGGGCAAAAACGATTGTGTAATATCGCCAATCCGGAAGAACAAGACGATGCTATCAATCTAAGTGCTTTACATAAAAGATCTCGAACAATCATTAAGAACATACGTAAAGAAATAAATGAGAGTAACCTGTTGTTGGTGAATGGATTAGAAGCTACGATGAGAGATATTGCGAGGACGCTCGATGCAGATCTCAAAACTCTACAAGACTTGGTGATTCGCAATTCACACATCATTGCTGAACTGGATGCACGACTAAAAAGACTGGAAAATGAATGAGAAAAAGAACGCTCTCGTGCGGGAGCTGCACAAACCTGCTCGCCGAAACTATCTGCGTCGGCATGTGGACATCCGTGGTTTGGATGAGACCTGGCAAGCTGATCTCGTCGATATGTCGTCGTACGCACATCATAACTCCAAACATAAATTTCTCCTAACCGTCATCGATACTTTCTCAAAATTCGCCTGGGCCGTACCGATGCGGAGTAAGAATGGTAAAGATGCAGCAACCGCACTGAAGTCGATACTCGTAAAGGGACGCATACCGCAGAAATTACACGTGGATCAAGGAAAAGAGTTTTATAATCGTGACTTTAAAACCCTAATGAAAAAGTACAATATCCACATGTATTCAACATATAGCAATTTAAAAGCTTCCATTTGCGAGCGTTTTAATCGTACATTGAAAAATAAGATGTGGGTACAATTTAGTATTCGTGGTAATTATATGTGGATCGATATAGTTGATAAATTAGTAGCCGAGTATAATGATTCCGTGCACCGCACGATTAAGATGAAACCGAGAAATGTCAACGCTGAAAATGAGAAACAGCTACTACAACATGTTTATCATAAGACTCCATTGAAAAAGTCATCGACATCAAAATTCAAAATTGGCGATAAAGTAAGAATCAGTAAATTCAAGAGTGTTTTCGAAAAGGGTTACACACCGAACTGGACAACGGAAATATTTACCATATATAGAGTGAAAAACACGAAACCTGTAACATTTCATCTCAAGGACTATGACGATGAACCCATTGCAGGTGGTTTCTACGATCAGGAGCTACTTAAAGTTCAACATCCTGATATTTATCTCATTGAAAAAGTATTGAAGAAGCGTGGTAATCGAATGTTTGTAAAATGGTTGGGCTTCGATAGTACCCACAATAGTTGGATAAGCAAATCTGATTTGTAGCAAACAATAAAGAATGTTTTATATTTGATGATTCTTCTCTTTCTTTGCTCATTTCAGATGATGAGGCCTTTGTCTTCCAAAGGGTTGACCATTCTCTTCAGCGTAGCATGTCTTTTCCCACTCAGCAAGCTTTCTCCTGCTGGCTCTTTCAAACTTGTCTTTCTCACAAACGTGTGTCGGGAAGGTGTAGGGAAAAATGTGACATAGCAAACTATAATGGTGTTTTTCTTTATTTCTTCAGTTGAAAAAATTGATAAAACAATTCATTATTTACAACACAATTATTTATAGAGTCGATTATTCATAAAACATTACAAAATACATGCTACGACTGTATCCTAAAATGCCCCCACGGTAACGTTTTCGTGGTTCCGGGTATGATATACCGTTTGTCATCGTGCGGGCTTAGAGCAATTTTTGTCTCGTTCATGGTGTACACTTCATGTAACTTCGATCTTATGCACGATTGTTGGCGAGTCATTTCGACTTGTTCGTTTAAGCATTTCGTGTAATCCTCGAACGAGATCGTTCTTGCAACGATGTTACTCTCAACACCTTTTACTTTCTTTGTATCGTCTTTGCCATCGACTCGCACCGCATACATTTTTGCTCTAAGCCCGACGAATTCCGTCATTATCCGGCCATTATTTTCGTCTTTCATTAGTCCCGGGACTTTTTTGTTGACAAGCGGTATATCATACCCATTATCCGCAGGATAGTCGCTAGTATCGAAACGATGAATGTTGCGCTTTATATCATCATACACATCCTCACACTCAATGTTGTATATGAGGCTGTCCGTATCGGTGTACAACACCGTACATTTGTCTTGATACAGAGGCACCATATACTCATGATGAAAGTCATATAAACATGTCTTCGATATGTCGAGTATGCACATACCCACATATATCGGCTTATTGAATTTCACCTTCAGTTTGCGTAATTCGACAGCAATAAGGTTTTCTGAAAAAACGCTCCGGCTATGAAAATTTGGTTTTGCAATCATTGCCTCTGCACCGTACCTGCCCTCCCACCGTGTCAAAAGCTTAACGTCTACATGATTGCGCACATTTTCCATAGTTTTCCCAAACACTGCATTATTCATCAATTTATAGAGATTTTTTCGAATTCATTCTTCGCTTGGGTTCGGAACTGTGTATTAAGCTCAATATATGTTCCTAGCCAGGGTGATTGGGAGAATTGCAGTATTCTGTGATTTTTTTTTATTTTGAGACCATAGCGTACACTCTGCTGAAGATTGCGATAATGAATAACATACCGTTCCTTGTTATTCACGGTTGCAAGCAGTTTTTTGTGTTGCTTACCAGGTGGTTTACCATGTGTTGAACAAAACGGCAAGTCCATGTGCGCATCGTGTAGACATTCTGGGTACTCTAAGTCAACCTCAAGAATGTAGCCTGTCGGGGAATCCAGCGCGATCGATGATAAATCGAATGTTGACAAGTCATCGATCCATCGGAAATTAGCATAGGGCAATGATTGACACATTGCCCATCCATACAAATTATTTACATCGAAATACATCAAGTATGATGAAGACTTTGATGGATCGAACGATTCCATGTACTTGTTATTGGCATGCGCGTACCTGTTTGAGCACTGACTCAGGCCACCGCGTATACCCCGTTCAACAAATAACACCATGTCAACGTCGTTGAGCAATTCGAAGTTAATGTTTGTATACTTTAACATTGCATCCCAGGTGTATCCGGGAAGAGTATAGTAATACGCGGGGTCGAGTCTGTAACTTTCGTTGCAGGTATTACGAAATTTCTCAAAAACGTCGGCCAGTAACAAAACATCGGTCTTCAGGTATAAGTCGCTATATTCACCTAACGTTTGATTAGAAAATCGATCCCATACATCCACAGCATGACCGTATTCGTTCTCGCTTACAGTCTCACCGGTCAAATTGCTGTAGAATGCATCTCGTGGTGGTAGGTGGCAGTCATCCAATCTATTTACGCTATCAATATATTCATAAGGAAAGACACCCTTCCGAGTTAATAGCATAAAATTATCTGCCGGTATGTCATGAAATTGTGACCGTAAAATTTTGAGTTTGTCCGTCGTCAAAAATGATGTCAGTTTATCCAGACTTGCTGTAAGAAATTTGTATGAATCGATGAAGCGTAATTGTATCTGATGTTGTGACTTGTCTGCCGTTTGAACTGTTTTTGTGAAAGAAATGTATTTCTCCTTTGTTATGGGAAGCACATCCGTTTTTCCTTCGAACGCGGTGGCTACCTCCTTGATGATGAAACGTGCGTCATAACCAGACAAATTATGAAAAACTACAGGAATAAAAAACGACTGCTTATAATTCAAATTGCAATTAGAGTGAGCGGGGCCTCTATAACGTCCAGTCAGATGACAATGATCGCGAACACGTATGTCGTCTTCGACAAATGGTTTCTCGCATATATGACACTGAGTGACGCTTCGATATTCTGCCCATTCATCTGGTGTTAGAGGTATCATGGGAACATTATCCGATAAAATATCGTTGATGCGCAGAGCTAAATTTTTAAGGTTCTCAACGAACCATGAAACGCAGTCAGCACTGCGACGTGAGTGGTATCCTGATAATGAATTGTCATACGAACAATGTACATAGTACGCAATGCTAAACACTTCATGATGCTGACATATATTTTTGTCGGCAACCTTTGCCAGAACGCACTCGAGATCGGCGTAAATCACGAATGGAAGTCGCTCTTTTCGTTGAAAGTTTTTAAATGTTAGCCATTTGTCCATTGCATCTGGTAATCGAATTGCGCAATCATTCAATTTTCCACAATCCACCTCATGTGTTCGTAATTTGTTCTCCGTGTAGAAGTAATGCAAACACCTGTAACAAAACGGCGAAATCAATTTTATATTATCAAGTACATAATTACTCAAAGGTATATTTTCGAGTGGGGTTTTTTACTCACCGATCGCAGATGTGTTTTTTCCCGTTTTTTTTTGGTCAGCTGTCCGCTCACAAGCCTGGATAAATTTTTGATCCATACAAAGTGTCCCACGTTGTGGTCCGATGAATCCTCCACGTACAGCAAATTGATGTGTTTATCCAGCTTTTGGCTGCATACTCGAATCGGAACGATGTTTTTCTTTTCAAATGTATATACATTAATTGAAACTTTATATTGCGATTCAAACTTCTTTATTTGGTTTAGAGTCATTGGAAAAACAATGCCTTAAAGCTGCGGTACAGTTGAGTAATGAGGATACGAAGATAACATGTTCACATGTGTTTTCGCTGGATGAAGCTACCACTGACCACGCAAAACACGCGTTATCCTTCGACTTTATATTTACCACCGCTTTCTTCATGATTATTTCCTGCGACAAAACAGTTTGACATCCGACACGCATTGGATTGTATTTGTTGATATTTAAAGTTAAATTCAGTATCCGCGACAATGTCCATCCGCTATCACGTTTTTGAAAATCTTCGAGGGATGCTAAGGTAGGCTCGGCAACTCGTTGTGTATACCACTCACGTAAATTGGATGTGGTAAAAAGTTCAAAGTTTTTCGTGTTGATACTTTTATTTGCACGTTTGTCACCTGCCTCAAATTCACCATTGAAAACTGTATTCACTTTTACACTGATGTGTTTGTTGATAGTGTTTTGCACATGTGAAAGCATTATATCACATGCGTCTTCGAGAAACTGACGAGGTTCAATATGGTCGTTATTGATGACGCAGCCAGTCAGGATACGATTTTCGAACGCTGTATCAATCTCGCGCCAAATCAAACCGCGATCACTGTGTCCCGCGCCCACATGTAAAAATCGTTTGCATAGAACATTTTTTAAACCTTCTAAACGAGCAATTTGTGCTACCAATGATTGCTGTTTTCCAAGCGATAATCGCGGTCGCTTAATTCGACTTTGCATTTCCAACGACTCTACACATTGATCACATTGTTGCTCCCACACTATATACTCATCCACCGAATCTATTAGTGCAGCTTGATCGCGCAGATTTTGTTCTAATTGCGGAACGTTCTCAGCCATTTGCACACGCGTTAAACGAAGGCGCCAAGAAACGATGCGAGCAAAGTGACTGCTCGATTAAAAGTGTGCGGCTTCGGGTGCTGGAAGTCGTTTTCATTCTTATCAAATTTATTTTCTGTATTTTTCCTCTATCTTAGAAGTATGCCACCTCACCATAGTTTTTATATTACAATGTTACAAGACTAGTATGGAAGCATGGGAACACAATGAATTCAATTGGGTGCATGAGCGCGAAAGATCTGGGCCCTTTATCCAAAATTTGTGCTGGAATACCTACTTCTAATGCATTCATTTTTCAAACGAGTCTCCTATACGCGTTCATATGTATGTCCGCATGTTTAAGGCAAATTTCTCACCTTTGTCTGGAAAAACGTTTCACCTGTATCAATAAGGCCGCCTTTTCCGACTCAGAGAAATGACGCATCGTCTACGATGTCTCCCTAGCTACCAACGTCCCTCCTACCGTGTGTCCCCGCGCCTACGACTGCTATCCACTTCTCCATGGGCCCCGTGGTTTCGGGCATCCTCTACCCACACGGCTTCCTCGCTAGACTTCTCGCACACCTCCGCAACCCGCCACATTGGGTTCTGTGCGGGTGCACTGCATGCACACTCACACATGCAAACATTCAGATGTTATCTTTTGGAATAAATACAAGACCGGATGCAATTAAATTTCATAAGAGCTAGCTTTTGTTACTACAGCTGCATAAAAAGTTTATCTGTAAAGTCTCATTTGACAACTAGCATTACAATTGCCTTACGTTGCCGAGAGTGTAGCATAGACGCTGGCTTTCACATGCATATCCAAATGCTTGAGAGAAATTTTCCTCCATTATCTGGAAACGGTTCACCTGTATCAATAACGCCCCTTAGAAAAGCGACGCATCGTGTACGATGTCCCCTGGCTGCCGGTGCCCCCTTGGCCTGTACCTACAACTGTTATCCTCTCGTGCTTTTGGGCATTGACCCATGGTTTTGAGCATCCTCTTCCCCGCGTGACGTCACTCTCCGCACCTCTCTCCGCGAGCCGCAAATCCCCCTCCCCCAATTCCCCAAACGGGCCCTAGACCTTCGCGCGACAGCCAGATACCTCCCTCCCCTTGCTATAGGCTCCTCACCCCCTCCCCTTCACCGCACCCTCCGCGCCACACATTTCCCCCACCACATGATCAAACCCCTCCCCTTGCCCCCCGTCCCGGACTCCCCCGTCCCCGCACCCCCCTCGCCACCATTTTGTCCAGAACTCCCCTAGTTCTACTACTATGGCGTCATCGAACGAGCAAAAAGCCGCTTCATCAACCCACTGGTTACCGTAGTAAAGAAGGATGGATCGATTCGACTCTGCCTAGATGCTAGGCAACTAAATACCTACCCCATTGAAGACCATGATACGGCACCACCAACCGAGGAGATTTTTCAACGATGCGGAGAAGCTCAGGTCATGTCTAGCCTAGACCTAACTAGCAGCTTCTGGCAGATCCCGTTAGCAGTCGAATCACGACAGTACACGGCATTCCAGCACGAGGGAAAATGTTACCAATTTACAGTAACACCCTTCGGACTTAAGACAAGCACGACGAGCTTAATAAGAGGACTGGACGTCGTCTTACAGGATGTAGGAAACTCAATCGTCAACTTTGTCGACGACTTGCTGTGCCTGTCGAAAAATGAGGAGCAGCATGTGGAACACTTGCAACAATTATTCGAGCGAATCAGTGTAAACAACATGACACTGAACCTCCTAAAATCACTATTCTTCCGGCAAGAAGTTGCTTTCCTGGGACACGTGTTGACAACATCCGGAATAAAACTACAGCCTGAGAAAATCAAATCAATTCAAGAATATCCACGGCCCAGGAATATTAAACAATTGCGAGGATTCTTGGGGTTGATTAATTTCTACAGCAAATTCACCGAAAGACACGCAAAGGAAACCGTACCGCTTCTGGGCTTGCTGAAAAAAGGACGAGAGTGGAAGTGGGGCGAAGAAGACGAAAAAACCTTCGTAAGAATCAAGCAACTCTTCATCGAGACGGTAATACTAAAACATGCAGATGCAACCCGAGGGTACACCCTCACCACCGACGCAAGTGATTACGCAATCGGAGCCATCCTGAGCCAGACAAACAGCAAGGACGAGGTAGGGGTCATTTCGTTTGCGAGTCGGACTCTTAAGGGAGCAGAAATTGGGTATACGACCACAGAAAAGAAAATGCTCGCAATAGTATGGGCGCTGCACAAATTCAGGACATACTTATTAGGTGCCAAAGTAAAAATTGTCACGGACCATAAAGCACAGACTTTCATGAAAACATGTCGCTTTGTGGGGGACCGAATGCTGAGATGGGGACTATTAATCCAGGACTACGATATTGAAGTGAAACATTGCCCTGGAAAAAGAAATGAGGTAGCCGACGCACTGAGCAGACCAGACATAGGCCCGGACAATGAAGACTTCACATGCCCATGGTTAGCAAAAAGGGTACGACAGATCATCGCAACGTGTGATAGATGTCAGAGGGTAAAAGTGGCCGTACAGACAAACTACGCGAAAATGCAGACGATTGTACCGGACGGCCCGAACGACTTGATCTCGATAGACTTTTTTGGACCACTACCAAAATCAGTCGGGGGTGTCCAACACATCCTGGTGACAATTGACGCGTTCACCAAGTTCGTAAAGCTATACCCATTGAAGAAAGCGATCACGGCGGCCACCATCAACCGAATCTTCACGGACTACATCCCGAAGTACGGAAAGCCGAAACGAATTCAATTTGATCACGGAACCCAATTCACATCTAACATATGGTTGGAACGCCTGAAAGGAGAAGACATACAAGCAATATTCTCTTCCATTCGACACCCACAAGGGAACATCGTGGAACGAGTCAATCGAGAATTAAGTCGGTTCTTCAGGACATTCCTGGATGATAAACACTCCGGATGGTATCGGTGGATACCAGTAATACAGGACTACATCAATGAAACACAACACGAAACTACGGAATTTACGCCAACAGAACTGCAAACGAGGAAGAAACCGCGCCGGCCATGGCGAGAATGGGTCCACGCCCTAAAACAGGACCAAACAGAGGCCTATGAGGAAAAGATTGAACTAGTCCGAGAAAGAATCCGGGTAAAAGGACAAAAAAGGGCGGACAAATTTAATGCCACATATACAACCACAACCTTTGAAAACGGTGAACTGGTACTAGTCCGCGCATTAAATGTGTCGGATCCTGGAAAACAAAAAACGGCAAAATTCATGCCCCTCTATGAGGGACCATATAAAATAAAAAAATGTGTTGGACTAGCCACTTTTCTACTGGAAGACCCAAAAACAAGAAAAGAGAGAGGGAAGTTCCACTCGAGTATGTTAAAACGCTATCTGGCGGCGACTAAGGAAAAAGAGAAAGAAGAAAAAGATAATACACACGACTATCTCAAAGATCGAATAGTCAATGCGGAAAGCCGCGAAAGGATATATAAGGAAGCCCACGAACCAGAAAAATTTCAAATCCAAGAGCAGCATGAACAAAAACAGTAGAATATTACAACGGCGGCGATGGATGAGACAAGAAGGACAAAGGCAGATACGCACAGAAATTCGGAAAGGAAACGAAATGGGCCAATCAACGAACAAGGATAAAAGAAATAAAATCACCGAAGAAATAAGATATAACGAGAACGAGGCGCAACAAGACAACGCGAGCGAGACAAACGAACTCGGCGAATTCGAACTTTTCGAGGTGACGGATGAAAACATCAAAGGATGGTACCCCGGAATATCGTTCGAGAATTAGAAGGAGGGGATAAAGGACATCGGAGAAGTAAGAAGAACCCATCAGTGAACAGTCAACCACCTGAAAGCAAACAATGTATAAGAATCGTGACGTATCGAGCCTACAAGGGATCTACAGAGGCGGTACGATCTCCGGGGTGACCAGCCCGAATGAGATTTTTCTGCATCTAAACGAGCAAGATGGACGAGAAGCGGCGATTATCCAGGCGTGGCGGAGGATGAGCCCCAACGAACCTGGAATACACTATCTCCTGGAAGAAGAAATATTCCCGGGTGCGGCCATCCTATATCGCCACGCCGAAGAATTTCACCGGGTATCGGTC
>OY723392.1:5931206-6113706 GCA_963210295.1 Ophion ellenae
TAAATCACCAAGATTTTACGTTATTAAATCAACGGACAGTAACAATGGCCGAACACGACGACTATATGTCAATGAAAGAGGCTCGAATGAGCATCCCCGTATTCGACGCATCCGAACCGGAAGCCCTTACAGATTTTATACGAGCAATAAAATACGCGTCAACTCGAGTCCGCCCCGAAAATGTCGCGGATTTATTACAAGCTATGTTGCACCTCAAATTGCAAGGCAAGGCCGCGGCAGACCTGCGTTACAAAGACGTAGAGACGTTCGACGATTTGCTGACGTTATTAAAATCACTGTACGAGGCTAAGCGAACAGTCTCCGAGCTACAAATCGAATTCAATTCCTGTAGACAAAATATGACGAGACTGTACAAGTTTACGCAAACCGCGTCGAATCTATAATGATGGATTTAATCAAGGGTTGCACGCCCATGGTCAATTCAGAAATTGGTCGAAAAGCAATCGAACAGTTAATTAGGCATTTTGGCCTAAATAATTTCGAACATGGACTTCGCAAGGACCTGCAGCTAAAGGTAAGGCCACGCGGGCACCACGAGTTAGGGGAAGCAATCCGAGGAGTAATCGAAGAGGAAAAATCGGTCGAAGGAACAAAAACAATCGCGAAGAGCGCCTACGACAGTAGCGGACAGTCCGCACCGTCACACGCCCACGAGGGGCGAAAATCGTTCCCATTTCAAAGGCCCGCGTCGCATCAGGTGCAAACACAAGCGCGTTATAGCTTGCCAGTGCTAACGAAAACGATTAATCAAGCAGAAATAATTTGCAATTATTGCAAAAAACCGGGCCACATATACAACGACTGTAGAAGACGGCCAGGATGGCCAGGCCCGAGTTATCAACAGAAGCATTACAATTACGCACCAAACAATAAGTTCCCAAGAAAACAAAACGAGTATAGGCCAAATGAAAAAAGCCAAGAAAATACGCCTAAAAGAACCGTCAGTTCATTAGCAGTCGGCGTTCTCTCAATAGAGAGAGATACAAAATGGGTTCAAGTGAACGAGAAAAAATTATCGCAAAGAAAAATAATGGACATTCTACTCGGAAAGCCATATGTTCACAATGACAAGGCGCCGAGAAGAATTTACCACGTCAGCGCTCAGCTGCCGCGAGTACACGCCAGTGACCTACATTTAACGTCAAAGCAGGCGCGACAAAATGCTGACGCTCCGTCGTGACATAGGGGCCCAGTGCAGCATAGTAAAAGTGAATGAGCTGGATCCGGAAACACCCATCGAGGACGAGATAATAGAACTTCACGGCCTCGGGGGCAAGGCGTTTCGCACGCTCTGCATAGCTGACCTGAAACTGGACATCCCCGCTGCTGTGATAACGCACAAGTTCCACGTGGTCGGTAAGGAAGTACCGTTAGCAGTAGACGGACTCCTTGGAATGGATTGTATACTCGAAAAGGGAATAAACATACGAGGAGGAAAATGATAGAAATTCGAGGGCACAGAATACCGTTTGTACGCGGCACAAATTACCTGAAAATACCGGCCCGCACAAAATGTATAGTGCAGGCGAGGACGATGGGAAAAGGCCAAGGATTTACAACGGAACAAAAAATTCAAAAGGGAGTTACGATGGGAAAGGCCATCGTGAAGGCAGAGGCAAATACTTGCCCTGTAATAATAATGAATGTGCTCGAGAAAGAGCAAATTATTAAAAGACCTACGGTCGCACTGAAAAAAATGGAAATCGACAAGGTTAGCCTAGGAAAAGAAAACTGCGACAAAAAGAAGAAAGAAGAGGGAACTCACGAAGACGCCGAAAAAACCGCCGAAATACGACAGAAAAGGATGAAAAAATTATGACGCGAGATTAAGGGGAACTCGCATTTGAACGCAGAACAAGAAGCAATTTTGCGAGAAATGTGCGAGGAATTCCCCGACGTATTTTATCTCGAAGGAGAACTACTAGGTTGTACGAAAGCAGTCGAGCATCGGATACCGCTCAAGGACGGGATAATGCCGCTAAAGCTGCGACCTTATCGACTGCTGGAGGAGCACAAAAAGGAAATTCAACGACAGGCACAAAAAATTCTAGATAAGGATATAATCCGCCCAAGCACCAGCCCATGGAATGCCCCATTGCTCGTGGTGCCGAGAAAACCAGTTGCGGACGGAATAATCCAAAAAAGGGTGGTCGTTGACTTTCGGAAGTAAAACGAGGCTACAGAAGGCGACTCTTACCCACTGCCTAATATCGCAGAGATACTGGACCAGTTGGGAAAGGCAAATAACTTTACGACCATCGACCTCGCTTCGGGATTTCATCAAATCCCAATGGCGGAGGAAGAAAAACCGAAAACGGCTTTTTCAACGCCGTTAGGGCATTACGAGTATAATCGAATGCCATTTGGTTTAAAAAATGCACCTCCTACGTTCCAAAGATCAATGGACGCAGTATTGGCCGGTTTGCAAGGCTTAAAATGCTACGTATATTTGGACGATATTGTCATACACGCAGCCTCACTCGCCGAGCACGACAAGCGGTTACGTGAAGTGCTGACGCGGCTAAGAGAGGCTAATTTAAAAATACAACCCAAGAAATGCGAATTTATACGAAAGGAAACGCAATATCTCGGTCATATTATAACAGAAGTCGGTGTGAAACCTGACCCCGAAAAATTAAAAGCGGTAAAAAATGTCCCAATACCGAGAAATGTAAAAGAAATACAATCATTCCTGGGACTAGCCGGGTACTACCGCAGATTCATTAAAGATTTTTCCAAGATCGCAAAACCAATGACGAACCGTTTATCGTGACAACGGATGCCTCGGATAAGGCAATTGGTGCAATCCTGCCTCAAGGGAAATTTGGAGAGGATTTACCCATATGTTATGCAAGCCGAATTCTCAACAAAGCCGAAACCAATTATTCGACTACAGAAAAGGAACTGCTTGCAATCGTACATCAATTTCGACCGTATATTTATGGTACAAAATTCACCATAATTACGGATCACAAACCATTGACATGGTTATTCAGCGTAAATGATCTAGGATCAAGGCTTATGAGATGGCGAATAAAATTGGAAAAATATAACTATAAAATCCAATATAAAACGGAAAAATCAAATACAAACGCAGATGCATTAAGCCGCATATATGCATTGACACGAGCTCAGGCAAAAGAGGGAGAAAAAGTTACACAAAAGCGCGGTAGTAGAACGGAGAAAAATAATAGAGGAAAAAATATAAGGAAATGCGGTAGCGCGACAGAGAAAGAAGATGAAGAAAGAGTGATAGCAGCAGGCAAAAGCGAGCAAGAAAAAATAAATAGAGAAAGAAAGAAGACTCCGCGCGGCATCGCGAGAGATAAAATGAAGGAAGACAGTATGGCCACCAGCTATTATGCAAGTGAGAGGGAAGAGACCGAGTCCGACAATATGGACTCGGACAGTCGCAACACGAGCGAGCGCACCCGCGAGAGAGAGAGAGAGAGAGAGAGAGAGAGAGAGAGAGAGAGAGAGAGAGAGAGAGAGAGAGAGCGAAAAGAAGGATAGCGCTACGAATATCTGCACAATGAGGAGAGGCCGGGAATAGGACTCACCGTGCTACGAGGCAGCACGTGGAGAAGAAGCCGCAGCATTGCAGCATTGGCGTATTTACTCCAAGCAAGGTAGACCGAGAGAAGATAATGCAAGAATATCACGATGCCCCTCTAGGTGGGCACCGATCCATCACACGGACGCTGCCGCGAATACGTCAACTATATGAGTGGCCGGGAATGAAGCGAGACGTCATCGCACACATACAAGAGTGCGACAAATGTCAGCAAAATATATCGGGGAAAAATACGAAGGTCATCACAGACCGATGGCCATCACAGACACACCGGGCCGAGCGTTCGAAAAATGTGCTGTCAATATTGAAGGTCCCTTGACTGTTACGGAAAAAGGCAACAAAACATTCTGACTTTCCAGGATTTATTAACAAAATATAGTGCAGCAATTCCGTTAGAAAACCAAGAAGCCAAAACTGTAGCAAAGGCCCTTGTAACGGAAATCATTTATAAATTTGGTGCCCCGTCCCAAATCCTTTCGGATCAAGGCACAAATTTTCTAAGCAATATATTCAAATAAATGTGTGATCTCCTACAAATAAAAAAGTTGCAAACCACAGCATACCATCCGCAATCGAATGGAGCCCTGGAAAGATCCCATAGGACCCTTGCGGAATACCTGAAAAATTTCGTACGTGAGGGTGAAAGGGACTGAGACGAATGGATACCATACGCCATGTATACATACAATACCACGCCACACACGGCTACAGTTATTACGCCGTATGAATTGGTATTCGGTAAAGAGCCTAAATTACCGACCGCGCTGCGAGAAATACCGAGAGGAACATATTCACACGACGATTACGTAGCAGAATTACGTGAACGCCTGAGGGCGTCATGGCAACAGGCACAAGAAAAGCTGAAAATAGGAAAGGAGAAATCGAAGCATCATTACGATCACACGGCCGGTAAAGTAGAGTACCGCCCGGGTGATCAAGTCCTCCTCTACGACGAGACCGTGAGGAGGGACAGATCGGCCAAACTCACCCCAAAATGGGTAGGGCCTTACACGGTCCGAAGCCGAGAGGCAGGCGAAACCTACCGTATCGGCCGCGAACGCAAGGAAATACGCGTACACGCGAATCGCCTAAATGAACATATCACCCACTAGCCGTCTCGATGGCCAGCGGGTGGGCGTGGAGAAAGGTGGGCCCGCGGCTCGACCGCACGAAGCCCCGTCATAAAAAGAGAGAGAGAGAGAGAAGAGAGGAAAAATAACATGAAAAGAAAACATCTATATATATACATCGCACAGGAAGTGCGGAAGACGAGATCGCGCATCAATAAAAGTGAAGAGAAATAAATGTTTAATTTTATAATTAAGGGAGGCCACAAAGGCTCTCCCGTAAGGCGCTCTGAAGTAAGGAAAAGGAAAAGAAATTACACAAATAAACAAGTTCGAAAGAAAAAAAACAGAATATATTGTTACAACATTTTTCCATATTTTAATAATAAAGTCCTATTTTAAAATATTCCATATTTTTAAATAATAATCCTATATGTGTGTGTGTGTGTCTGTGTGTGCGTCTGTGTGTGTGTGTAGACACACACACACACACACACACACACACACACACGCCCACGCACACGTACACACACACACACACATATAGGAACCGAAAAAATTATTATAATTATGCGAGAATTATTTTTAGAAAAAATATCTATGTGTGTGAGTCTGCGCGCGCGTGTGTGTGTGTGTGTGTGTGTGTGCGTGTGTGTGTGTGTACATTTTTTTCTCTTCTTTTTTTATTGATGCGCGTTCTCGTCTTCCGCACTTCCTGTGCGATGTATATATATAGATGTTTTCTTTTCATGTTTTTTTTTCCTCTCTTCTCTCTCTCTCTCTTTTTTTTTATGACAGGGCTTCGTGTGGTCGAGCCGCGGGCCCCCCTTTCTCCGCGCCCACCCGCTGGCGATCGAGACGGCTAGTGGGTGATATATTTTTTTGGGCTATTCGCGTGTACGCGCATTTCCTTGCGTTCGCGGCCGATACGTCAGGTTTCGCCTGCCTCTCGGCTTCGGACCGTGTAAGGCCCTACCCATTTTGGGGTGAGCTTGGCCGATCTGCCCCTCCTCACGGTCTCGTCGCAGAGGAGGACTTGATCACCCGGGCGGTACTCTACTTTACCGGCCGTGTGATCGTAATGATGCTTCGATTTCTCCTTTCCTATTTTCAGCTTTTCTTGTGCCTGTTGCCATGACGCCCTCAGGCGTTCACGTAATTCTGCTGCGTAATCGTCGTATGAATATGTTCCTCTCGGTATTTCTCGCAGCGCGGTCGGTAATTTAGCCTCTTTACCGAATACCAATTCATACGGCGTAATAACTGTAGCCGTGTGTGGCGTGGTATTATATGTATACATGGCGAATGGTATCCATTCGTCCCAGTCCCTTTCATCCTCACGTACAAAATTTTTCAGGTATTCCGCAAGGGTCCTATGGGATCTTTCCAGGGCTCCATTCGATTGCGGATGGTATGCTTTGGTTTGCAACTCTTTTATTTGTAGGAGATCACACATTTCTTTAAATATATTGCTTAGAAAATTTGTGCTTTGATTCGAAAGGATTTCGGACGGGGCACCAAATTTACAAATGATTTCCGTTACAAGGGCCTTTGCTACAGTTTTGGTTTCTTGGTTTTCTAACGGAATTGCTGCACTATATTTTGTTAATAAATCCTGGAAAGTCAGAATGTTTATGTTGCCAGTTTCCGTAACAGTCAAGGGCCCTTCAACATCGACAGCACATTTTTCGAACGCTCGGCCCGGTGTGTCTATGATGACCATCGGTCTGTGATGACCTTCGTATTTTTCCCCGATTTATTTCGCTGACATTTGTCGCACTCTTGTATGTGTGCGGTGACGTCTCGCTTCATTCCCGGCCACTCATACTGTTGACGTATTGGCGGCAGCGTTCGTGTGATGCCTCGGTGCCCACCTAGAGGGGCATCGTGATATTCTTGCATTATCTTCTCTCGGTCTTCCTTGCTTGGAGTGGATACGCCAATGTTGCAGTTTTCTTCGTCGCTCGCGCTCGAGCATCACGACGCTTTAAACTCACGGGGACGTTCCCCCTGTGCTGCGCTTCCCCAGGCTGCTTCTTCTCCACGTGCTGCCTCGTAGCACGGTGAGTCGTATTCTCGGCCTCTCCTCTTTGTGCGGATATCCGTAGCGTTATCCTTCTTTTCGCGCTCTCTCTCTCGCGGGCGCTCTCTCTCGTGTTGTCACTGTCCGAGTCCATATTGTCGGACCCGGTCTCTTCCCTCTCACTTGCATAATGGCTGGTGGCCATACTGTCTTCCTTTATTTTATCTCTCGCGCTGCCGCGCGGAGTTTTCTTTCTTTCTCTATTTATTTTTTTTGCTCGCTTTTGCCTGCTGCTATCACTCTTTCTTTATCTTCTTTCTCTGTCGCGCTACCGCATTTCCTTATATTTTTTCCTCTATTATTTTTCTCTGTTCTACTACGGCGCTTTTGCGTAATTTTTTCTCCCTCTTTTGCCTGAGCTCGTATCAATGCATATATGCGGCTTAATGCATCTGCATTTGTATTTGATTTTCCCGTTTTATATTGGATTTTATAGTTATATTCTTCCAATTTTATTCGCCATCTCATAAGCCTTGATCCTGGATCATTTACACTGAATAACCATGTCAATGGTTTGTGATCCGTAATTATGGTGAATTTTGTGCCATAAATATACGGTCGAAATAGATGTACTGCCCATACGATTGCAGTTCCTTCTCTGTAGTCGAATAATTGGTTTCGTCTTTGTTGAGAATTCGGCTTGCATAACATATGGGTAAATCCTCTCCAAATTTCCCTTGAGGCAGGATTGTACCAATTCCCTTATCCGAGGCATCCGTTGTCACGATAAACGGTTCGTCATTGGTTTTGCGATCTTGGAAAAATCTTTAATGAATCTGCGGTAGTACCCGGCTAGTCCCAGGAATGATTGTATTTCTTTTACATTTCTCGGTATTGGGACATTTTTTACCGCTTTTAGTTTTTCGGGGTCAGGTTTCACACCGACTTCTGTTATAATGTGACCGAGATATTGCGTTTCCTTTCGTATAAATTCGCATTGCTTGCGTTGTATTTTTAAATTAGCCTCTCTTAGCCGCGTCAGCACTTCACATAACCGCTTGTCGTGCTCGGCGAGTGAGGCTGCGTGTATGACAATATCGTCCAAATATACATAGCATTTTAAGCCTCGCAAACCGGCCACTACTGCGTCCATTAATCTTTGGAACGTAGGAGGTGCATTTTTTAAACCAAATGGCATTCGATCATACTCGTAATGCCCTAATGGCGTTGAAAAAGCCGTTTTCGGTTTTTCTTCCTCTGCCATTAGGATTTGATGAAATCCCGAAGCGAGGTCGAGGGTCGTGAAGTAATTCACCTTTTCCAACTGGTCCAGCATCTCTGCGATATTGGACAGTGGGTAAGAGTCGCCTTCTGTAGCCTCGTTTTACTTCCGAAAGTCAACGACCACCCTTTTTTGGATTATTCCGTCCGCATCTGGTTTTTTCGGCACCACGAGCAATGGGGCATTCCATGGGCTGGTGCTTGGGCGGATTATATCCTCATCTAGAATTTTTTGTGCCTATCCTTAAATTCCCTTTTTGTGCTCCTCCGGCAGTCGATAAGGTCGCACCTTTATCGGCATTGTCCCGTCCTTGAGCGGTATCCGATGCTCGACTGCTTTCGTACAACCTAGTAGTTCTCCTTCGAGATAAAATACGTCGGGGGATTCCTCGCAGATTTCTCGCAAAATTGTTTCTTGTTCTGCGTTCAAATGCGAGTTTACCTTAATCTCGCGTCATAATTTTTTCATCCTTTTCTGTCGTATTTTGGCGGTTTTTTCGGCGTCTTCATGAGTTTCCTCTTCTTTCTTCTTTTTGTCGCAGTTTTCTTTTCCTAGGCTAACCTTGTCGATTTCCATTTTTTCCAGTTCGACCGTAGGTCTTTTAATAATTTGCTCTTTCTCGAGCACATTCATTATTATTACAGGGCAAGTGTTTGCCTCTGCCTTCACAATGGCCTTTCCCATCGTGACTCCGTTTTGGATTTTTTGTTCCCTTGTAAATCGTTGGCCTTTTCCCATCGTCCTCGCCTGGACTATACATTTTGTGCGGGCCGGTATTTTCAAGTAATTTGTGCCGTGTGCAAACGGTATTTTGTGCCCTCGAATTACTATCATTTTTCCTCCTAGTATGTTTATTCCCTTTTGGACTATACAATCCATTCCAAGGAGTCCGTCTACTGCTGACGTTACTTCCTTACCGACCACGTGGAACTGCATCTCCACGTGGTCGGTAAGGAAGTAACGGCCCGGCTGCTGTGCATTATCACAGCAGCCGGGGTGTCCAGTTTCAGCTCAGCTATGCAGAGCGTGCGGAACGGCTTGCCCCTGAGGCCGTGAAGTTCTATTATCTCGTCCTCGATGTGTGTTTCCGGATCCAGCTCAATCACTTTTACTATGCTGCACTTGGCCCCTGTGTCACGACGGAGCATCAACATTTTGTCGCGCCTGCTTTGATGATATATGTAGGTCACTGGCGTGTACTCGCGGCAGCTGAGCGCTGATGTGGTAAACTCTTCTCGGCGCCTTGTCATTGTGTACATATGGCTTTCCGAGTAGAATGAATGATTAATCGTTTTCGTTGGCACTGGCAAGCTATAACGCGCTTGTGTTTGCACCTGATGCGACGCTGGCCTTTGAAATGGGAACGATTTTCGCCCCTCGTGGGCGTGTGACGGTGCGGACTGTCCGCTACTGTGGGAAACGCTCTTCGCGATTGTTTTTGTTCCTTCGACCGATTTTTCCTCTTCGATTTCTCCTTGGATTGCTTCCCCTAACTCGTGGTACCCGCGTGACCTTACCTTTAGCTGCACGTCCTTGCGAAGTCCGTGTTCGAAATTATTTAGGTCAAAATGCCTAATTAACTGTTCGATTGCTTTCCGATCAATTTCTGAATTGTCCATGGGCGTGCAACCCTTGATTAAATCCATCATTATAGATTCGACGCGGTTTGCGTAAACTTGTACAGTCTCGTCATATTTTGTCTACAGGAATTGAATTCGATTTGTAGCGCGGGGACTGTTCGCTTCGCCTCGTACAGTGATTTTAATAACGTCAGCAAATCGTCGAACGTCTCTACGTCTTTGTAACGCAGGTCTGCCGCGGCCTTGTCTTGTAATTTAAGGTGCAATATAGCTTGTAATAAATTCGCGACATTTTCGGGGCAGACACGAGTTGGCGCGTATTTTATTGCTCGTATAAAATCTGTAAGGGCTTCCGGTTCGGATGCGTCGAATATGGGGATGCTCATTCGAGCCTCTTTCATTGACATATAGTAGTCGTGTTCGGCCATTGTTACTGTCCGTTGATTTAATAACGTAAAATCTTGGTGATTTAATTCGCGGTTTCTTTCGCTTTCAACGGGATTAAGTGTTTGGTCAGCACTGGACGACGCGTCTGACGAATTGTGTTCCGAAGGCTGATTATGCTGACGCTTCGGATTTAAATATTTCGCGTACGTAACGGGAGTCAAATCTAGTTTTTCTGTGCTTGGATTTTCCCTACGACGCTTTCGGCGTCGTAACTTACGACGGTGTTAAAAAACGAATGTAACGATCGCGATAGTTCGCTCTCCCGGGCAATCGATACCGGTCTGCTTTTTCTTCGTCCGACATAGGCGAATTCTCTGGCTTTGGAGGAGTTTATTTATTAAATGTTCCGTCACTTATAGGTCGATGATCGCAAGATGCATGCTGATCGATAATCTGCTGATCGTCCTGGTCTTCGTTCCTCCGTTTCGTACTCTGCTTTTGGGTACGATTTTCCTGATTGTTAAGTCCTTCCGTTGATCTTCGGGATCCGGGTTTGTTCGGGATCGTTGCGAAGTTAAGAGCTGGAACTCAAGTTCGTTAAATAGGAATATAAGTTTATTACTGGGCTAGTCTTATAATCGAATTTACAGTGTGTCGGTCGTACCTTAGGACCGAACCGTTCAAAAGCCAACCAAGGACTGTCTGTTCCTTGGTGTCTTCTCTTAATTGTCGACTCTCATTGTCGTAATTTGCACCAGATCAAGCATCATAAGATGCTTGGTCAGGACGTATCGCAAAGTGTCTTTTTGACGTTTGCATTTTAGCGTAAGTGTAACTCTCGCAAGGAGGGCAATAAAGTGTCACTCTCGCAAGGAGGGCAACAAAGTGTAACTCTCGCAGTTGCACAAAGACAATATTGCACAAGTTCGCGGACACGACAATACCAAAGATGAGCAAAAATGCTATATTAGGCTACGATGAAATGCTTTAACTACAGGTAAAGGTGGACGCGAGGAATGGAACCATCATGGTAGAAAACGAAATAGTCGCCGAGCTGGAAGAAGGGAGATTGATCTGGCAACGGAAAAAACTCCAAGAGCAGCCACCGATACCCTTTGTCACGATAGAGAACGGCATAAAAGACGAACTAACCCAGGAAGAAATAAGCCGGAAATTAGAGAAGTGTCCGAACTTATCAGAAGAAATGAAAAATAATTTCGAAATGCTCATACAATACTACCGACACATTTTCAGGCGAAGACCTGGGCGGATACACGCATACACCCATCAACTAATTCTCAAGAATCCTGAACCATACGTGCACCGGTCATATCCGGTACCGATCCAATATCGGGGAAAAGTACAGAAAAAAATTAACAAAATGAAAGAACAAGGTATAATTGAACGAGTAGTGAAAAAGGATGGATGAGTCCGGCTGTGTCTGGACGCTCCACAGTTAAACACATCTTCGGTCGAGGATCATCACACCGCACCACCAACCGAAGAAATCTTTCAATGGTGTGGGGAGCCCAGGTCATATCGAGCCTAGACATGACCAGCAGTTTTTGGCAAAACCCGCTAGCCGAAGAATCAAGGCCGTACACGGCATTTCAACATCACGGAAAATGCTACCAATTCACGGTAACACCGTTCGGGCTAAAAACAAGCACAGCAAGTCTAATCAGGGCGCTGGATATTGTACTCCAAGACTTAGGAGGGTCAATCATTAACTTCGTCGACGATTTGTTGTGTCTATCAAAGAATGAGAAACAACATTTGACACATCTACACCAGCTGTTCGAATGAATCAGCGCGAACAGCATGACCCTTAATTTAAAAAAGTCAAAATTCTTGGCGGAATCCCGCGGAATATACAACAGCTCCGAGGATTCTTGGGATTAGTCAACTTCTACAGCACATTTTCGGATCGACACGCAAAAGATACAATACCCCTTCCGGGGCTCCTCAAAAAGGGGCAGGGCTGGAGATGGGGCGACGAAGAGGAGAAAGCGTTTGGAAGGGTAAAGCAACTATTGATTGAAACCGTAATCCTGAGACCGGGGTACATCTTCACCACAGACGCAAGTGACTATGCCATCGGAGCGGTCCTAAGCCAAGCAGACAACGATGGGCTGGTCGGGCTCGTCTCATTTGCAAGCCAGACGTTCAAGGGAGCGGAGATAGGATATACGACAACAGAGACAAAGATGCTAGCAATCGTGTGGGCGCTGCAGAAATTCCGGACATATTTACTTGGCACAAAAATCAGAATTGCCACCGATCATAAGGCATTGACATTCATGAAATCGTGCCAATTCGTCGGGGACCGAATGCTGAGATGGGCGCTACTGGTCCAAGACTACGATATCGGAGTAGAGCATTGCCCAGGAAAAGGCAATGAAGTAGTTGACACATTGAGCAGGTCATGCGGCAACGGAGGGAATAACGATGAAAAGACGCCAGGAAAAATAGTTCTGACGGCGATCCTGGCCCAAAAACCAACAAAAAAATAGAGCAACAATTCAAAAAAATTTGAGAGATGCAGCAGGCACAGGGAAATCTCCAAGCAAATTGGGAGAATTCTTCAGAAACACAGAAAATACTAGAAACATCGGATCAACGAAGGATGCCCACAGAAATATGACCGAACGGGAAAATGGAAAGTTGTACTACCCGAAGAACTGATAGGCATCTTTATCAAAGAATGGCATGAGATGTACGGCCACCCGGAGGCCCGGAAGGTCTTCCATCTAATTAATGAAGATTTCACGTGCACTCGCCTGGCAAAAAGGGTGCGGCAGGCAAAGGGTCAAAGTCGCAGTACAGAGCAACTATGCAAAAATGCAGACCATCATACCCAAAGGAACCGGCGACCTGGTCTCCACAGACTTCTATGGACCACCGCCACAATCGGTGGGGGGGGGGGGGGGGGGGTGCAACACATCCTCCTTACAATAGATGCCTTCACAAAATTCATCATGCTATACCCGCTAAAAAAGGCAAACACAGCAGCAACCATTAACCAAATTTTCAAGGACTACATTCCAAAATATGAAAAGCCCAGACGAATACAGTTTGATCACGGGACGCAATTCACGTCCAAATTATGGGAGGAGAAATTAAAGAAAGAAGAAATACAAGGAGTATTCTCCTCAATCCGGTACCTACAAGGAAACATAGTGGAACGAGTCAATAGAGAGCTCGGGCGGTTTTTCAGAACCTTTCTAACGGAAAAACATGCAGGGTGGTATCGATGGGTGCCGGTAGTCCAGGATTGTATCAACGAAACACAACACGAAACCACCGAAATCACGCCGGCAGAACTGCAATTAAAAAAGAAACCGTACCGAGTTTGGAGAGAATGGGTGCTCGCTTTTAAAAAGGATCAAACAGGCACGCTTACGTACGAACAAAAAATCGAATTGGTCAGAGAAAGGAGCCAAAAAGGACAAGAAAGGGCGGAAAAATTTAAGGCTACGCACAAGACAACGACCTTCGAAGTGGGCGAATTTGTGCGCGTCCGGGAACTGAATGTTTCAGATCCCGCGGAACAGAGGACAGCGAAATTCATACCACTATTCGAACGCCCATATAAAATTAAAAAAGTGCGTGAGAATCGCAACATTTCTCCTGGAAAATCCAAAGACAAAGAAAGAAAGGGGAATATTTCACGCTGTCTGGCGGCGGACACTGCAAACTCAACGATGGAAAAAGAAGAGGGAGGACGCCAATCTAGCATATCAAGCTATCAAGGATAGAAAATATACGAATATAAAAGCGATGCGCGCGAACGGGGAGAATTCATAAAACCGCGAGCAGTATGACCTGTGACGAACTTGTCACCACACTTCTCCATCGATTTCAATTGCTCCCTTTACCTACTGCGTCGGCCAAAGCGAGGTACCGGGCGAATGCCCGATCCCAGAAACGGGTCTCACGACATCGTGTTGGGCGCCAGGTATGAAATACCGCCGGTCCACGACCGACTTGATTATTCGCAACGCCGCGAGTACAAGGGCAAACGCAGTAAAATGGGTGGTGAGGACTGAGGGAGAAACGGCTAGCAGCTCACCTGAGTGAGAGAATATGAGTAATATGAGAATAGAGGGGCGCAGACGTGTGGAATGAAGAAAATTATGGAACATAACAAACTTGACATGGCATTACATGCTCGCGCCATACAATCATGAACGCAAAACGCAAACGCGACTCGGGACCAGTAAAACAGTTGACACGCAACGCCAGAAATCACACGACAGCTCGCAGGGCGCAACATCGCCCAAATTGACCAAAATAGTTCGTGGGGTCCGTTAGACGGGGGATAACCCTCGGAAGTGGCCAATAGCCTCCTCAAACGCGCGGTCTTAGGATGACTCCGAAACAGGTACGTCTCTCCGCCAAAGATAGGATATGCCCGATACTCGATACGAATCGGGACTTTTTTAGGTGCGGTCTTCGAACGATAACACTAACGGAAAGTATCACCGGCGATGGCCGGAGGCCAGAGGTGACCAAAAGATGATCAAGACTGCGAAAGATAACCGAGGAATGCTGAAGGTTACGGTCGGTAACTGAGAAATAATGCCAATCACGAAAGGTAACCGAAAAATAGCGATAAGGGTGAAAGATAGCCGGACAATAATGATAATTACGAATGGTAGCCGGAAAGTAATAATAATGACGTAAAGTAACCGGAAAATAATAATAAGCACGACAGGTAACAGGAAAATAATGGTAATCACGAAAGGTGACCGGAAGATAATAATAATTACGAGAGATAACCGGGAAATAATAAGAATTGCGAGAGATAACCGGAAAATAATAAGAATTGCGAGAGATAACCAAAAAGTAATAATAATTA
Source organism: Ophion ellenae (assembly GCA_963210295.1). NCBI lineage: Eukaryota > Metazoa > Arthropoda > Insecta > Hymenoptera > Ichneumonidae > Ophion > Ophion ellenae. The sequence continues at coordinate 5,946,002 of OY723392.1, forward strand.
CGAGAGATAAGCGAAAAATAATATTTACGAGAGATAACCGGAAAAATAATAATAATTACGAGGCATAGGCGGGTATTATTCGAGCGCAAGATATTGCCCCAGGGCCCTCGAAATCCTCGCTACTTCGGTGGACCTACGATCGCACGAAAAATCGATAACGGTACAGTCGACGCGAGAGACCACGAATTAGAGAGAGACGGAGATATACAAACATCGGCATAGCCTTGGCGCGCCAGCGTACATAATTACGCTAACCGAACACATCTTCGAGATTTAACCACTCGGCTATTAATTTGCGTCGCAGAGTAAAATTGATACTCAAATGCGTCACATTTAAACTACTAATTAGATAATATACTGCGATACCAAACGGAGCTTGAACAAGGCAAAATTTGACCGAACTGAAGCCTAGGATTTTCACCTCCCGAGTACTTCTTTATCCTTTAGGCGCGCCTCCAGGCGAACAAAGAAAAGAATCTATTGTTACGTCCTGGAGGGAGATTTAGGTGGGACTCGCGAGGTTGCCGATTTAGAGCGCGAAAGTTCGAATTGAATTAGATTGCGCAGTGAGTCTTTGTTTGGCTTCCGCGTGAGTTCCGAACACAGTTTAATAACAATTTGGATTGAGACGAATTTGAGGTGCGTGATTCTGGTTAAGAGAGTTGGATCCGCCCGATGGATTGATCGTTGATCAAATAAATGTTCAGACGCGTAGATTTTGTCTTAATTCACGTAGTTCACGTTTATTACGTTTAACTCTTACAAACTTATAATTGTGGTACAAAGATAGTTACGCGTACAATGATTTCACGGAAACGCAGAGCGAAAGGGTTTAGCCTTGTAAGTCGACTGTTCAGTTCGGAGTTCGAATGCAGAGTGTCTGCTCCTTCGTGATATGAAAATTAGGAAATTCTGGTTGTAGGGGAAGGAGCTTTTTTGGGGGGAATGCATTTTCGGATCAGAGCTTCTTAGTGATTGGTTAATCAATCGTGAGAATGTACGCTGACTTACGTGATAGGTCGGCGTCATGAGTGGGAATAGTGTTGTTCATCTACTTATTAGGTCATCGCTATAGTGAATGCGGCCATTGTTCTATGTCCGAGGATCGGGTTCAGCGACCGAAGTTTCGTGGGTCTTGCGATATGACCGGGTGGCGTGTTCTGACGCAAGCGAGTTTTCCTCGTGGGATTATTTGGGTCTTAGGACAAGGTAGGATTGTGGCATAGTTCGGTCCCTGCATTTTGTTCGAGTGCTCTAGGCGTAGGGTTTCTCTTCCAAGGCTGCGAGTACGCTCCTCTCGTAAATTCGTCTGTCGTTGGCTATGTTTAAGCGTGGGGACCTACGTGCGACGGTTTCGCTTTTGGTCTTGTGGTACGTTACGGCTATCGCTCGCTTAGCGTTAAAAAAATATAGGTTTTTGATCGATGAGTGAGGGTGCTGCTATCGTGCGTATTTACCATCGTGGTTTCAAAAAGAGAGAGAAAAAAGTGAAGGCTGGGACGTAACACTATGACGGGGATTGTTCCCCAAAACTCGCAATCGCGACTCGGGAGCGAAAAACCCAGGCTTACCCAGAGATAAAGGGTGGAGAATCGGGCTCACCGCTCTGAAGTTTCAGCCGGCACTCACCGACTCTAATTATCACTTTCAATAACTCGACTGGACGCGAGCTCGCCAAATTCCCGACTGCCGATTCCTCACCTCACATCCCGAGTCTCGACAATGTCGTTGTCCCTCTCCTTTATAAGGGATTTCTAAGAATTCGCCGTCTATTATCGCGATGATGCCGAATTTCGAACTTCGGGAACCGTGCGATTGACGCGTTTGGCCTTCGAGGTCGGCCGAGACCCGGCACCACCCGGCTGATACCCGCGTGCGGATTTCCCCTCGCAGTAATAGAAGCCGGCACCGCGAACGCCTTCCTCCAGGACCCGGTGAGCGACGACGAACGCGGGGGAGGCCTCCCTCGCAAGGGCAAGGCATATCTCAAACCCCGCGGTGGGCCCACACTCGACGCTGAACGCCGAAAAAAACATCACCCGCAGTCCGCCACCGTCCCATCACGGAGGCGCCGATTTTAACGGACTGCGACGTCCTTGATTCCGGCAGGAAGGTGCGGCTCCCAGGCCGCGTAGTCCGAGGGGCACGAGACACGTTGCGTCGGTCCTAAGCCACGAGCACCGATGTTCCGTGCTCGCCTGCTCCTATGAGGGAAAACCCGCGTGTACCCGCCTAGGTCAACACGCGGAGCAGGCAATGTCGCTCGTGCCTCCGACCTTCACTAACAGGGCACGGGACGCAATCGTCTCGGGCTCTCGAGGCCTTCCTAATTTTAAATAATTTTATTTTGAAGAAAAGAAAAACAGAAAACCACTCAATCTTTTGGTAGTGCAAACACGCCAAACAGGCACGGCCATCTCGAGCACCGTGTTCCCAGCCGAAGGCCCGCGTTACGTCGTAAAGATAATTGGGATTCCCTTAAGTATTGTCATGCAATATTGTCTACAATAATAATACAATACTTCAATATTGTCATACAAAAAAAAAAAAATCCAAATTCCGCGCCTCCAAAAGGGACGTAAATCTGACCCACTGCTCGAAATCACTCCGCTCGAAGTGACGGGACGAAAAAGTCATCATCGCGCCATAGAACATAAACACAAGAAAAACTAGTGAAGAAGAAACTATTGAAGAACAGACGCGGCCAAGGAAAATACGAAGACGAAATATCCACAGACGAGCAAGGTGTTACAGGCACCACAGAAAAAATAGATAAACAGCACGAATACAAATTATTCGATGTGACCGACGACAATATAAAAGGATGGTATCCCGGGAAATCGTTAGGATTATGTAATGGAGAGGGAAATCGGGGAGAATCAATGCGTCGAAAATCGAAACAATCTCTCATCAGTCAATCCTCAACCACGTAATCGAAACCACGATGTACCGCAACTTCGACGTCATAACCCTGCAAAGAGACTATCAAGGAGTCACCGTGGCGGGCTTAACAAACCCCAACGAACTCTTCGTCCACCTGAATGAGAGATACGGCCAAGGAGGAGCAATCCTCCAAATGTGGCAACGGATGAGTCCGGAGGAACCGGAAATCCACCCTCTCCTCGAGGAGGAGGCTTTTTTGGGAGCCGCGGTTCTATGGCGCCACGAAGGAGCGTTCTTTCGGGCAACGATATAGAACAAGCAAGACAATGGACAATGGATTCTGTGGTTGGGGGATTGGGGCCTAAGTGAATACGGAAATAAAGAAGAATGTTACACTGTCCCGTTCATAGCATTCCTCCGCCAGTACCCGGCGGTCCCGGTCACACACGGCGACCTGCAGCCAACACAGGACACGTGGACCGAGGAGCAGATATTTGACACAAGGGCCGTGGTGGAAAATAAAACGTGGACGATGAAGGTGTGGGGTCAGCCAGGAGATTTGGGTATCGTCCTCGCGGACTTGTATTTGGAGGACAAAGGTCCAAATCAGGGAAGAAGTCTGGCAGATATTTTGATTGCCATCGACGTCGCTCGACGAACATCAGACCCAGGACCACCGACGATCCAGAACAAAGGATGCCGATACGACGAGGACGTATACCACCAGGAGGCAAAGCAGCAGCGGGCGAGCGACAACACTGGCACGATAAGCACCCCAGACACAAACACCACGAATAACAACAACACCCACATGGCCGAGGACGAGGAGTACGAGGAGTACGAGGACGTCGACGACGACGCGGAGACGATTATAAACGACCATGGGTACGACAGCGAAGAGGAGAGTTTCTGGCGCAATATAGTCCTCTTCCGAATGAGGAGGGCGAAACCGAGAGCGACGACAACAACAGCGTCACATCCGTATAATTACGAATAAAAGCATAAAAACCAACTGATTTTGTTCCAAAGTTATTTGCAAGCGATGGGCAGCGGCCCAACAGATAAGCGAGCGGTTAAATTTAAAGGGGTGGAGGGGAGGGGAATAAACTTAAACGATCAAAGGACGACGGTCCGATGGGCAGGACAACCAAACAAAGAAGAGGGACCGGGACGAGGAAACCAAGAGAAGTATATATTTTGTTTAGATTGTTTGGACTCTTGTTGTTTAGACTCTTCGTGATTTGGATCGCCAAAAAAGGAATCCAAAACACAATGAGCCATGGGGGTTAATGAGACGCACAGGTTCATCCCATAAACAAATAACGCCACCACGGAGTCAAGAATAACCGACTTCGTGATAGGAGAGGGGGAGGGGTGGAACGACAGACCACCGAGACGAAAAGATAAAACAGAAAGAAAAACAAAAACCATTAACATGAAAGACAATGGAGAGAAAAACAAGAAAACAAAAACAGAGTAATTGAATTAAAAAAAAAAAGCAATAACAAAGGGTAAGGGAAGGGGAAAGTAAAGGCGGCAGAACATAGCAAGAGGCGAAGCATTAAGACGACAACAGAAAAAAGAAACAAAAACAGAGTACAAGTAAACTAATTTAATTAAAAGAAAAAAGTTAACAATAACAAAGCGTAAGGGAACGGGGAAAGGCAGAACAACAAAGCAAGATGCAAGACAGGGCAAAGAAAAGAAAGGAAAACACAAAAACAGATAAGAAGAAATTTTTTTTTAATAAAGGAGAAAAAGTTAACAATTAAGGGAGTGCCGGGTTAGACACAGGGAAGGGGAACAAAAAGGCGGTAAAATATGGGTATAAAATGACGGGATTTTTGCAGGACAGGCACTTCTTCTTCTGGCTGGAAAGTCGACTAGTACACAGCACATGAATCCTGACCTTACTGGAAGGAAAGTGTAGTGGGAGAAAAGTCGACAGAACACGAAAGGTGGCGTCATTAGAGTAAAAGACTACTCTCAATTTTCACAAAAAAAAACCTAACAAGTACACAGCCGACGCGAATACTGACCTTAGGGAAAGGAAAGCGCGGTGGAAGGAACGCTAAGGAAAGAGAAAATTGAGAAGGGTTAAAAACAATCAAAAGAACGAAACGTACACATTGGTAAGGAAAATTGTAGAATAAGAGAAAAATATAAGAACAAGGATAATTAAAATTATCAATAACAAAAGGAAGCGATTTATTGAAAATTAAAGACAAAAATCGTATCAGGAGAAGATAAAGAGCTAGGAGGTAATAAGATAGGCGAGAGCACTCACATAAATATACAACACACATTTACACCAACACCTACATGCAGTGACATCAATACCAAACGAGGAAATCAAAAATTGTATCAAGAACGCAGAAAGGGTGAGGGGATAGCCCGAATTCGCAAGGATAAGAAGTTCTATAGAAAAAAAGGGACATCCGAGACTCAGATACAAACAGCGGGTATCGAAGGCCGCGGACCGGTACGTGGCGACCTCCCACGCCGCGATCCATAACCGCGCGTATAAATTATCAACCCGCGATCATTCATCGCGCTCCGGTAAATCGATCGGGTGAACGCACCGATAGCCGCGACACGGGTAGTAGGGAAGAGTAACGACGCCGCAGTAACGACGCCGTGCGATAGAGCACGCTCACCGCGTGCTCTCATATACAGGGTGCGCCAGAGAAACTTACTTATTTGAAAGGTCAATAAAAACAAAAGTACTTCAATTATTGTTTAAAATTTTTTTTATTTGAGAATACAATATCCCAATTTTTTTTTCATGCAGTCTTGAAAATGACATCGGATAAATGGCGACCCCCATTGCGCATACACTGATGAAGTCGATTTTTGAAATTCGTATCCATTCTTTGCAGCATATCAATCGGTATGTTGGCAATGGCGTCGCGAATGTTGTTCTTGAGGTGTGCTATGGTCCGTGGTCGATCGACATAAACCAGAGATTTCAAATAACCCCATAAAAAGAAATCGCATGGAGTCAAATCTGGAGAGCGTGCCGGCCATTGGAGATCGCCTCTGAGAGAGATGAGGCGGTCGGGGAAATGTTGTCGCAACAAATTCATTGAGTCTCGTGCTGTGTGTGCTGTGGCTCCATCTTGCTGAAACCACACGTTCCTAACGTTCATTTCTTCGAGTTTTGGAAGAAAAAAATCCTCGATCATGTTCCTGTAACGAGCTCCATTCACGGTAACTGCGCGACAAGTGAGCGACCGTTAGAAAAGAAGCTCTCGACTGCGAAGGCCCGCTGCTCTCTAGACCAGAGTATGATGGCAACTGACTGGAGGGAGAAACAAACTTGGGAAGTTCCCCCTCCAGATGTGCCCCCTCTCGCCCCTCTACCCGCCCAGCTCACCGCGCGGGAATTTTTTCAAATAAGTAAATTTCTCTGGCGCACCCTGTACTTTGCATAGGCCGTCGTGTGACAAAAAGTGAGGCCATTTAAGTTTCCGAAACGGGCCACACTACTTGGAGCGCTAGTATCAGAGCGGCCTATTGTGAGACAGAGAGCGATATACTAGCGCATGCGTACTGTCTTCATGGTTGTAATAAGAATACATCCTTTACATCATTACATATAGCATTTATCATAGAAACTTACTTGTGCGATGATTTGTCCATCTCCGTCTTTATGGATGAAGTGGCGCACAATGTCGGATTGATTAAAATTCTTCTCGCATATTTTGTGCGTTGTTTTTAATTCATTTATGAGTGGCGATACTGCCTTCACCCATTTTTCACGCAATAAAGGATCTTTCAGGCATTGCAAAATGTTGACTTCAATTATCAATTCACTTGAATTATCGGTTCACTTCAATAAAAGACACTTCAAATACAATAAGCATGCCCACATCTATTGGCCGTCGGTGTACGGTGTGGTAAGGTGGCGACGAGGCTATACACAATATACTAGCAAACACAACAACATTAGTATATATAAGCAAATCGGCCGCTCCGACGCTAGCGATGTGGCGGAATTTGGAACTCAATTGGCCTCACTTAGTGTCACAAGATTTTAGCCTCTGTGCCCAGACCTGTTTATAAGACCGTGATCTAGATCAAGCCCCGCGGCCCACAGCGCCGCGAGCGAGGTCGCCGGGCAACTCAACGCGCCCTAAGCGTCTAGCGTAAAGAGAGAGAGAGAGGGACAGCGCCGCGAGCGAGAACGCCGGGCAACTCCACGCGCCCTAAGCGTCCAGCCATGGAGACTAGATTAAAAGAGCCCGAACCCAATGCTGGCGAAATGGTTGTGAAAGTGATGAACGATCCGCGGATTGTACCCGCCTGGTGGCGCTACCACTGCGGGCTCCGTCCGCGCGGTGATTTTGAATCGTCGATCCGCAATTTGTCGTATATTTGTTTCTTATTAGCGCAGCTTGTAATACTGAAGAGTAATATTGATATGCTTTTGTTTAAATTATGAAATGATAATATCTCAGTAATTTTTTGATTACTGATGGAGGCGATCTATACTGTAAATGTTTTATTTTTATACGGTGAGATGTACGATTAAACAGCCATAATGTGAATTTTGCATACTGGATTTCCAAAAAAAATATTTTTTTTAGGTCGCTACAAAAAGAAATAAAATAATATATAATTTACATCAAATCTCAAAACAAACCGAATCTAAACCTCAAGCGGGGCAACAACTTAAATATTAGAAAAGTACCTATTCCAGTGATGGAAGTGATAGCTCAATGGTTAGCACGGTGGAATAGTGTGCAGAAGAACCCGGGATCGAATTCTGTCTACGCAATTTTTTTCCCCATCCATAAAAATGATATTTCTTTAATGCCTGCTTATACAATTATTATTATCTGTGTACTATGTACTTATGTATTTATTTATCATTTAAATAAATTCGGTTGCAATTCGAAATTTGTCAATTTGTTCGTCCTCATCGATTCATTCATCCGGTCGTCGGAATGATGTGCGTGGAAATATATTTTATATATTCGAAATGTATAATTCCTGCGAAAAATTTTCCATTCGTGTGTTATGGAACATAATAGGAGCGCGTTCGATGGTCCAGGCAAGTCGACCAACTATGTCACAAGCGTCATTGACGTTCTCCTATTTAAATATAAAAAATTCTTTGATTCGTCGTCCTGTTTCGCCTGGGCTTTTTTGAGTAATCTGCATAAAACAATTTTAATCTCACGTTTTTCTGAACCGCAATCGGCACAGCATCGTCAACGAGCAAATATCTGCTCCGAGAGATCATTTCCATCATACGGCCGGCCCTTACGACGCCGTCTTCTCGAACGATACTTTCTTTCGGAAAGTGCAGCTCGCATATGAAGTGTTCCGGTGAGAGATGAAGTTGGACCGCTTCGCTCCAGCGCTGGACCATGTGCTATAAAAAAAATGAAAATTTACTAGTTAATGAAAACTCAATGAACAAAGATAGAGGATTTTTTAAATTTTATCTGACAATTGACCTTTGGCACTTTGAAGACCGAAGCCTGCCTTCTCCCCAGCCGCTTGCGTTGCGACCGGTCTCCGCGCCCACTCCGACATGCGGGGTAAGCGCAATATTTACCCATGGTGGAACTGAAAACAAAAAATAAATCCAATTAAATATTATAGGTAATACATTATAACGATATGGGAGCGAGGGGTATTTATATTAAAGGATTCGCATATTTAACCTAAAAAACTTTTTTTTGTCCAGACATCATGCATTACATTTTTGCTGTATCAAAGAAATCTCTAACAGCATTAAAATTAATGGCAATTATAATTAAACTCGGCGACGATAGCATGCAATAAAAAAAATACAAACGATTTGACAAATGAACATGTGGTTGCACATGCCGATGTCAATATTTGCCAATATTTTCGCTAATTCGCGAATTAATTGCATAAACATAATTTAAGGATCAGTTTTTACCTTTATTGGATGGTCCTTTTCTGTTTTGATTTTATAAATACTTTTAATACCGAAATATCACTCAACGATGCGTAACAGCGTGAACTGTATGTAACTGGCATGTATGTAATACTCGCATATATAGTAACTGACAGTAATACGTCACTGTATGTATGTCACAAACACTGCTAAGCCGGTCCTCACGCACCTATCCTATCCGCCTATCCTGTCCACCACCTATCCTATTCCGTACCAGGCGCTGGTATCGCTTGCGGATATTTATCGAACTACAAGAACTTTTCTCACTTTCACGATCCAATTTTCGACGACTCCGCTGTAATACAGAAACCTCCAAACGCTATTACCACCTACGATCCCACATATCGTGTTGACTACTGGAGGTCACAGCGCGGCAGTACCTTACGTTCTGCCTTATAAAATTGTGCAGAGATTCTGTCGTTTCACGTGTGGGTTCGCCATAGTGAACCCCTCTACTATGATATAGCTTATACATTTCGCCGCGCTGCAGCATTTGGTGCTGCCTTCTGTCAGTTTCCCCTTCTAGGATCCCCTACTCCAAACTTCTAGCTATAAGACAAGTTATCTTAAACCCGCACGCTACTTACTGGAGCGTCTTACTCGTTTAAAACGTGAAAGTGAAAGCATATTTGTAACTTATAATAAAGGACGCTTCTCTTTAGAACAAAGGAAAACGTAAAGATACATTTTTTACTGTTTACCGCGTGACAAATTTTGGCGATCCTGCCAGGATAGTAATTCAACGATCACGATCAAACGGATACTATCTTGTGACGAATCCAGGAACTCTACGGACTCCTGTATTATTACACGGGAACGACAATTTATAAGAAGACTAAAAAAATCATACACGGTAAATCGAGTAGCCGTTATGACGAAAGGATTTGGAGAAGAAGAGAAAACAAATATTACGTTATATCGGACCACATTTCGATCCCTGAACGTATTTGGAGGCTGAAGAAGAAAGAAGCAGACGTCACCCAGCAGAGTTTGCACCGCTGACATCTCGACTCCGATCGTCGCAGCCGCAGCAGCAACTTGAGCCGACTCCGAAGTACCACGGTGCACCAGGACATCGCTCGACCCGCTGTGACGCATCGCTTCCATATTTCACGTAAGAATTCGACTCGTAGGACTGGATCCGCGAATCCATATCCTCCGTCAACAAAAATCGACACTCTGCTCTGAATTATTGGACAAGTTTGTAGCAACTAACCTCTCAATAACAGAGTTAAACCAAATAAAGGCCGGAGGCAAGGCTATCACTAACCACGCCCCACCATAATAATTCCCACGGTCAACCGCGCCGCGATCATACATCCGCTACACCCGAACGATAGTCTAAGTACACTCAAATAACTCGCAAATATAGTGAATAAGGTTTTCTTAATATATTGATAGTTGGAACAATTTGACGAATAAGCTGGCATTTCGTCAGTATAGGATTCAAAAGCAGCATTTTTCTAGTGACGAAAGTGACGATAAAACTGACGAAGACGCTACTAACGTTAGACAGCCCCTTCCTTATATCACTCCTAAAATGTCGAATTCAAGAAAAATTTCTCCTTCCCGAACATTAGAAAATTCGAATCTTGATAAAATCATGGAATTCATTAAGACTCAAGTCAGAAGAAAGATATCAGCGAATCTCTGATAAATTAACGGCAACTGACCAACGTTTCGAAATAGCAAATCAAGAAAATCAAAATAGATTACGCGATATAAAAAAAGTCGCGAGGCACATGAAGATTCTAGCCACCGAGGACGAAGAACAAAGCGATAACGATATTGCGTCTTCAATGAATTATCAAATTCGAACCACACGCTCCTCGCGCCGAAGCTCACGCTCTCCGAATACCCCCGAGTCCTTATCGCCAGAACGCGCTCCGTACGGCGAGCCACCCGCGCAGGTCACTCAGCCCCGACCAGATCGACAACTTCACCATACTGTAAACAGTGTCACGTTTCCAGCAAAAGAAATTATACGTACCATCGAAGTACTTCGAGAAAAAGGCGTTGTAGGGACCAAAGATTTCATTCGTAGCGTCCGACGAGCAAGATCGTTGTTCGCAACCCGAGTTATAGCTCAATTTTATACTGGCCGAAAAAATCCAAGACAACGCAAAACGAGAAATTCGATATACCCGAATGGAATCTTACGAAGACCTATACGATGCTCTCAAAAAGAACGTGGCGAAAACAATTTCTGTCGAGACTGCTCGCACACGCCTCAACAACGCCCGTCAAGAACAAACAGAAAATGTTCAAGCTTACACGCTACCTTTCCGTTAATCTTTGAACGAGTTGAAATACGCTGTTCAAAGTGAGCATTCCAGTACACGACACCATACGATAGCAATGCAGATTGAGGAGAAGTCAGCGACCAGATGATACGTCATGAACCTACGGGAGGAAATCGGATCTCAAGTACGCACCCAGCGACCGGATGACGTAAACGCAGCTTACCAAGAAGCACTCGAAGCCGAATGCTGGGTAAGGGAAAAACAAAGCAAGGGGCGCACCATTCCGTCATCCGATCAACAACGCACTGCAGCACGCAACCGGACGACCAACACCACTTTTACAGGGACACGCACGCCCGCGTATTCTATTCCCTCAACGGATCCAACGAAGCTAGTCTGCAACAAATGCAAACGAATCGGCCACACTGACGAAAAATGTAACGCAAAATATCCTCAGACCCGACATTTTCCGCAGGTTAACAACCTAAAGAGACCACCGCAAAACGACCAGGTGCGAATGATGAACATCGATTCAAGCGAGGAAAAAATCAGCGAGCAGGAGGAAAACCCACCGACCGACCAAGAAGAGACCAAGTATCAGCCGTATCTGGAAGACTGCAATCAATCCCAATCCGATTGTGGAGAACGAACAGAACAGGAAGATTGTTAACTGACAGTGGATCATCCATTAGCATCATCAAGAAAGGACTCATATCCCAAGAACATCATGTATGAAAAGAAGCAGGTACTTTCACCATGGGAAGAGATAAATACAAGACCGAAGAAATAACGAATTTATACTTTCAAGGAAAACGACACAGATTCCACATAGTACCGGATAACTTTCCCATGCCTGAGGATAATTGGTCTACCCTTCCGGCACGCATACGATTATGGCTTGACGAAAGACACACGCAACTTGACGAAAAAAAGTACCCACTGCAGACGAGCGAAATTTATGTACTTGCTAACAGTGTCGCTAGAATCTCGGTACCTGTGGCACAACAATCCGGTGACCTCCTAATCGAAAATATCAAAGGAATACCCGACGCTATATACCACGTACGCGGCGGAGAAATAAAAATTCCTATTCACAACGAAGAAGCAACTCCAATAAAAATAACGATCGGTCAAGTACAAGGAACACCTACGAACCTTCCACAAGAAAGAACATTTCCATTGACGCCTGCCAAATTGAACAAACGTTTGCAGCTTTTGAAAGATCATATAAGACTGGACCATATCGAACGTACTCATCGAGATTCTATATTCAGGATTATTCAAGCGTATCACGAGATATTCACGTTCGAAGAGACCCTTTTCCGTCCACCAGCCTTACTCATCACGAGATTGTTCTAAACGATAATAAAGCTATTAACAACGCGTCTTACCGACCGTCAGAATGCCACAATGCTGAAATTCCTCGCCAAATGACGAAAATCCTCAACAAACGAGTGATCAGATACTCCAAGTCGCCGTATAATTCGCCAATTTGGGTTGTTCCAAAAAAGGATGATGCGTCTGGAACAAGGAAATGGAGAATTGTGGTTTACTTCCGGAAGCTGAACGAAAAAACAGACCAAGACGCATACCCGTTACCAGTGATCGACGACATCCTGGATCATCTGGGGAAAGCTAAGTTTTTCTCAGCCCTGGATCTGAGTTCGGGTTTTCACCAAGTTCCAGTGGAAGAGATATCAAAAAAGTACACAACATTTTCCACATCCGAAGGTCACTTTAAGTATGATCGAACGGCTTTCAGACTGAAGAACGCCCCAGTTATATTTCAGCGAATGATGAACACCGCACTTCGGGGATTGATTGGAAAAATTTGCCTCGTCTATCTTGATGACATAGTTGTTTCCGGATCATCATTAAATGAGCACAACGAGAATTTGGTCATTTTATTCGCACGACTCAAGCAAACAGGATTGAAACTACAGCCAGACAATTGCGAGTTCCTGAAACCTGAACTCGAATATCTTGGACATATTATCACTAGCAAAGGTGTGAAGCCCAATACGAGCAAACTGGAGGGTGTTAAAAACTTTAGAACTCCGTCGACACCAACTCAAGTGAAATCATTTCTAGGTCCCGCTAGATACTACCGGAAGTTCATGAAAAATTTCTCAACAATTGCAAAACCTCTCACTGACCTCACAAAGAAAGATCGTATTTTTGACTGGACACCAAACTGCCACAAATCGTTCGACACATTGAAAAACATGCTGTGTTCGGCACCAGTACTAAAGTATCCAGACTTTACAAAAGAATTCACATTGACTACTGATGCATCAAACATAGGACTCGGTGCAGTGTTATCTCAAGACGGACATCCATGCTGCTATATATCCAGAACACTCAACAAACCCGAGGTCGAGTATAATACGTTAGAAAAGAAATTACTCGCAGTGGTTTGGGCTTGTAAAAGGCTCCTACGGTATTTACTGGGACGGAAATTTACCATCCAGACTGACCATAAAGCTCTACACTGGCTTGTTAACGTAAAAGATTAATCGTCGAGATTATTGCGATGGAGACTACGCCTAGAAGAGTATGATTATAAGATCGAATACAAGAAAGGTTCAGAAAACAAAGCAGCTGACGCTCTATCTAGAGTCTTCGCTACCACCGAAATTGAAGCAGAGGACGAGTCATCAACCAATTTACTCGAACGTTACAAACGATGGATTTCGAACAAGAAATCATCCCCAAAGTACATCATCAAGCCAAATGCCATCGGAAACCAGTGGATAAAGATGATTAAAACACCAGAGAGACTAACAAACAACGAGACACTCTTACCGGACTACGACGAGCAACAATGGTTAAGTATTAAAAAAAAAAAAAATTTTATTGGTTTTTTCCTTAGGTACACGCTTTTCGCGTTTGTTACCTATTCTTTCCCATCATTATGACCGTTCTTTCCTCTACTGTTTACTCCTTTTTGTCTCCATCTTTCTCCCTGTTCCCCCCTGTTGCGGCCGCAGCCGACTTCCCCCTCTGTATTATATTCATCATGACATTTCTGTCATGGTTATAGGGAAACTGCGGAAAACCTATACCAATACAGCCGGTCATCGAGTTCGCCCCCCAGTCGTGGAACTAGTCTTATTTCGCCGCGAAATGCCGAAGAAAAACATTTCACGACGAAATGTACGCGACTGGGATCCGAACCCGGGACCTCCCGGTCCGCTGGTTTAGTGGCGAGCACGCTAACCACTAGACCATCGCACCAGTGCTACAATGGTTAGGTATTTTAACAAACCTCGCAATGAATACTCTATCGCGGAAAATTACCACGATACGATTTCATTTTTGTGATCCACAATTCACCGCGACAGAAAAACTACGATTACATCAGATTTGCGATTATATATCACACGAGGTCATCCCAGATTACCAATTAATTATTTACTGTACGAACAAAACCGAGTTAACACCAGAAGAAAAGGAAAAGATTATCAGAGAAGCACACGGTTCCCCGGCTTGCCAACACTTCGGCGAAAATGAAGCCCTTGATAGAATCAAGAAGATCGCACAGTGGAAAGGAATTGAAGAGGGTATCACTCAGTTCATTAAAAATTGCGACATTAGCCAACGACACAAATTAACACGTATACGGCAACGGTCGGAAGCAATGATCCCTGATACTGCCCTCGAACCATATGACAAAATAGCTATGAATGTTTTTGGACCGCTGTCTCTTTCCGGCAAAAACAACAAGTACATCTTGAGTATCCAAGATACCTTAACCAAGTATCTTGCATTGATACCTCTGCCAGAAACAGGTACCGAAACCATCATGGATCAATTATTCGAGCACTTCATCTATATATTCGGCCCACCTAAAAGTATACTCACAGACCAAGATACGAACTTTGTACCCAACATTATGCAAGACTTCGAGAACGTCTTCCAAATTAATCATGTTAAAACAACGGCGTTTCACCCGCAAGGAAATGGATCTCTTGAAAGAACACATGCAGTACCAAAAGACCTTATTAAAATAACAATGGGTAAGAACGCTACGGATTGGGATAAAAATTTAAAATTTATCACTCTGGCTTACAATACGTCGAAACACGATTCTTGATCCAACACCATTCGAGTTTACCTTTGGACGACAAGCCAATTTGCCTTCAATCCTAGGAACCACAGTTCTCCTCACCCAGAATAAACTGGTCAACGCATGGAAAAAACGGCACAATCATTGCTTACAAGGAGACGGCACGACCGTGGGGTAGGGCATTTGGCCGAATTTTTTGTGGTGAAAGGGGACCCATAGCACCTCACGTGGTTAAAGTAGTACGCATAAAAGTAGGTAAGTAGTACGCATAAAGTAGGACGCACTACTTGAAAAATTCCGAGAAACATCGATTCAAAGTTTCTTAGGCGCTTTATGAGCTTAAAATGTCAGACACTTGTCGAGCCGCCGTCTAGTCTAGACGGTAAGGGCTCGGTCTTTTGCGCCGGAGGTCTTGGTTTAGATTCCTCCTTCGGATCTTATTTTTTTCTTTTTTTTTGTTATCCCGACAATTATTCAAAACGTTTTTCATCCCAACATTATTTTTTAAAATTTATTTACATTATTTTTTCAAATTATTTTCGTTAAAAAAAAATTATTTTCTTTTTTTTCAGTAACACAATTCATAACGGTAGGTTTTTTAACTTTTTCATTGTAAAGTATATGAGGAGCAACATTGGGTTTTTATTGAGAATAACAAAGTCGATTCGGAAAAATTCAACTCTTATTCATATAATAATTATATACAAAAACCGCAGTGTTAATTATCGTAGAAACAAAGCAAGCAATAATTTTTGCAACATCTTGCGCAACGGAGAAAATCGGATTTTTTACTATCGCAGGGAGTTTGCAATACATCCGTTAAAAAACATGTCCCATTGACATTCATGAAAATGTTTCTAGACAAGACAAATATTTACAGACAAGTTACAAATTTCATAAAGCGCTTGCAAAATTGCAGCGAATTGTTAGAGCAGAATCGTGAAATTAATTCCCGGGAAGATTGTATAGAAATCCATTCAATAATTCACCATCAATTATCGTCACCAATATTCCGAGACATGATTCAATACGCCTGGTTTGCCTCAAAATTATCAGTTACTAGAAACATTTTCATGAATGTTAATGGGACATGTTTTTGTACGGATGTATTGCAAACTCCCTGCGATTGTAAAAAAACCGCTTTTATATGTTGCGCAAGATGTCGCAAAAAGTATTGCTTTGTTTATTTCGACGATAATTACCACTGCGGTTTTTGGTAAATATTCGGAAGTGGGGCTCCTGCTAGAATCAGGCTATTTTTCTCTTATTTCTTTAAATGATCATAGCAGATGATACGAAGTAATAATATGACGGCGCACGACATTTTTTTCTTCAAAAAAATAATTTAAAAATTTAGACATGGATCCCTGCTTGCATCTGCGCTGCAAGCAGGGATCCTCATTAAAAATGAATGGCGTATTATTCCATGGGTGCGTGGAATCGTGGGGTGCGTAGAACACTGGGGTGGCCTCCCACTGGGGTGGGACCCCCGTGTTCTACGAACCCCACAATTCCACGCACCCATCCGAGGTGCCCTCCGCCCACTCCAGTGTTCTACGTACCCCACGATTCCATGCACACATCCAAGGTGCTCAACAAATCCACCCCAGTGCCCTACGCCACCGTACGCCATGGGTGCGTGGAATCGTGGGGTGCGTAGAACACAGGTGGGTACTTTACTGCATATGGTGAAGTACCGACCGGAAAGTATATGGTTATTTTTTTCCGGAAACACCATGCGCCGTTACAATAATGATAAGGATTATGTTTGTTAACCATATTAAATCATTTATACAAAAATTAGCCTGATTCTAGCAGGAGCCCCACTTCCGAATATTTACCCCAAATGATAAATATTCGAAAGTGGGGCATACTTTACTTCGGATGTGGGGCATATTTTACCATATTCTTTTCGGTGGGTACTTTACCATATGCAGTAAAGTACCCACCGCAGTGTTCTACGCACCCCACGATTCCACGCACCCATTGAATAGTACGCCATTTCACGTCCAAATTTTTAAATAATTTTTTTGAAGAAAAAAATGTCGTGCGCCGTCATAATATTACTTCGTATCATCTGCTATGATCATTAAAAGAAATAAGAAAAAAAATGAGCCTGATTCTAGCAGGAGCCCCACTTCCGAATATTTACCAACGCTTCTCTTCAGAACAAAGGAAAACGTAAAGATACATTTTTTACTGTTTACCCTGTGACACCGCCATATGCGTTCGGCCTCCTTTACTCTAGTCTCCATACGTCCAGCGTAGAGAGAAAAAGGATCAGCACCGCGAGCGAGAGCGCCAGGCAACTCAATAGGTCCCAAGCATAGGGAATAGAGAGAAAGAGGGGGCAACCACGGTGATAAGCAAAGATGCTGGATCATACTTACCACGCGAGAAAATAACATTTTTACCGACTGAGAAAAACATTGCGAAAAACACGAAAAACACACTCCAGCCATACATAGCGTCTTTTTAACATTATACAGAGCCAAATAATTCATTGAATAAATTTCTTTTGTTATAAAAAACCAAAAATACCTGGTTCCCTATTAATTTCTTCCCTGTTCGAGTCCCGAACCAATCAATTTATTTGTAACGAAATCCGACCCGTTACAATTTATATGAAAACGTATATTTATTGAACTGGTATGTACGTGACTGAAAGCTTTCGCATGCGGACGGTACGTTTGTATTGTTCGGCACCGAATTCCGCATTAAGCCATTTAAAATTTTCCACCGGCTGTTGGTATTTTTTGTACAACGCACAATAAGGTCTTTAACGCCTCATTATTAATCTCGTTTATTTGGATCCGCTTCAACATGAATTTTCTTTCCCACACAAACGCGATCGACATTCGTGCCCTGGACGTGCAGCAATTCACGGTAACATTTTTAAAATAAAAATTAAATAATTCACAGCAACGATGTTGACTTTGTGGCATGCACACTTACATGTAAGACAATTTTTATTTATTGCTCGATCATGTACGGTTAGAAAATGTATTACTCCCACTCCACACGTACATACCAAATGATCATTATATTTTAAGGCTCAACAATAAATCGGGATTAATGCCTCCGTAACGACGGATTTTGCGCAGTCGTCTCGTTTCGTTGAAACGTAATGACTGCGTGACAGTTTTATCTTGATTCTATTTGCTTTAAGCGTGACGTTCGGAATATTTCAAATATCTTACCTTCCTTTCGTTGGACCTTTTTCCAACTGAACTCGTTGTTGGCGAGGTGGCAGAGGGCATTGTCATCGTACCCGTTGAGATTCGTTTTCAATTCGCAACGCTAGCTGGGTTTACTGGCGATAATCGTCTCTGCGTTTACCGTGGCGATTACCGTCGACGGTGATAACCGTCGACCGACTTCCTTTCTGATGCAGGTGTTTTCGGGCTCGATCGCAGACGTTCGGTCCCATTCGATCCGGTACAATCCTGCATTCGAAATAGAGAAAAAACAGAATTTTAGAACCAATCGCAAAATGGGAAAACATACAGGGTGATTCATAATAACCTGTACACCGGGAACTGGCGGCTTCAGCGGGGTACCCCGAGTATGACTGTAAAGGCTTTTTTTGTCTCCGGCAAATAGTTTTTGAATGGGAGCGATTCCAATTTTGGCGTTCGAAGGATTGTTGTAGGGCTGCAGTCTGCCCTTGACGACGACGTGATACGAGGGCTGGGTCTGAGCGCGAGAAACGTAGCAGGTGACGGAAAGGTAGATAGGCATCTGTCTTGCCTGCCCGGCGAATTTGACGTTCCGCGTATTGTCTGCTATTGTTTCTTTCATCTTGGGTACGCAAGTTCAGAGCGTGAGCTGAGCCGCGCGACTGAGCGTGACTTGTTTTTTCGGATGTCGTCGATCCCTATTGGTCGCATTTTCGTTCTCTTTTATTTAATAAGCGTATCCCATCGCTCATCTCTCATTAATAAATATCTATCTTCTCTCTCGTCCTCTTTCATCTTTCCGCATACTTTTGTTTTTCCTTTCATTCCCCCTCGTCGATTATAACAAGGAACGCCACTTTGGTGCCCGCCTTCGCTTTTAATGAAACTCATGTCCATGGAATCGCACTGAAAACGCTCATACGCTTACGGTATGACTGGAAAAACAGTTGCACTTGTTGAAACCCTTTTCAAATAGAAATAGCTTTCAGATGGGGCATTTTTTTGGTCTCGGAAAAAAAATCTTTTTTTTTCTCCCGAGATTTGTTATCCCTTCCTTGACACACTGGGTAATCTTGACCCGGACAAATTTGAAATAAAATGCTCACTTTTCCATAAACGAAAGTTTTCAATCTTTTTTTACAACAATTCAATTTTACACTTTCGAATTTTAATTATGCAGCGTATTAAGGAATGTTTGAAGTGTATCCCGAATTTGTTTCAATAAGAACCGACCGATGGGTTGTTGAGGGTAAGTTGATGAAGTACTATCCGGGTCAAAATGATCCAGTGAGTCAAAGTGGTGGCCCAATGTAAGTGCATTAAGGAAGGGTTAAGTATTCGATGCAACGTTGTAAGGAAAATGACAAAAAATTCCCATTTGGAAATTTTCCTTATTTGAAAACGTCCACGTGGTACGCTTTTGGTACTGATAATACTGGGGGTAGAAAATTTGTACATTTGTTTATGTCGAAAAAAGAATTTTTGTTTGAGGTTTTTTTTCTCAAAATTTGATGAGTATTACATGCCAAATTGTAAGAAAAATAATGTTTTTTTCATCCTAATAATTATTAAAGTATGTTTAAGGAACAATAAAGTGCTCTTACAATTTTTTTAAAAACTGATCAATCCGAAAAGCGTATAAAAATGAAAGCGATGCTCCGGACGGTTTTCGCATATTCTGTCAGACATTGCTGAGATCATCCGCCCAAATTCGTTTTCGATATCATCTTATTTCCGGTCAGAGCTAACGGATCATTTGTCTGTCGAAAATCGAGAAATTAGACTCCGCGAAAAATTGCCGTATCTCAGTTTTCGCGAAGTTCAAAGCCTCAAGACAGTATAAAAGCCTATATGCAGCGGAATGGTTTTTGGTCGAAAGTAGTATAACAGGACTGATTCTAACCCAGTGATCACACGGGGGAGCGGGGTGGGGGCTCCAGCGCGGGGGGACCGAGGGCAGACGTCACGCGGCAGGGAGGGGAAAGGCAAAGGGAGGGGTCTAGCACGTGGTAGCCGAGAGTGGGGGTGTGACGTCACACTGCAAGGGCCGATGCCAGCCGTGCGGGGGAGGGGGGCGCTGAATAGAACGAGACAACAATCATAATTAGCAAGTACTTATTTTTTTTTCTCATATAAATTGCATACAGAATAGTTGCAATAGAACATTTTCATTAATAATGGAAGAATTTTAAATACAAATTATCAGAGTGTGATATACATAATACCGCGCGCGCGCCCGCGTGTGTGTGTGTCTGTGTTTGTGTATGAATGCCCGTGTGTGTGTGTTAAAAATGAAAAAGAAAATAAAAAATCGACGTCGATGCAATCGTTCTGAAACAAACAAAACATGCATTTTTGTCTGATTAATCTATGTGACACATTGACCCTATTTACAATGATACCAAAGTTGAATGGGAATACTTACAATTAGCTCGGTATACATTTACGCAGGTGATACACATGTCAGGTGGAATTATTTGGTGCAGTGGATCTCGACAGTCGTTGCAGAAAATTCCACTCATCTCAGCATAGCGTTCGCGATAGTGACCGCACACTTTATTGCTTCTCCAAACGCGTCCCGTGCGTGGAAATAGCATGAAGTGCAATACTTCGCTTGACCATTGGTTGTGAAGTAAAAATAATTCACACAATATTTCACGTTCTGGTCGAGAAGATAAATTGGAAGCATGTCCATTCTATTTTCCCGCACATCGTGGGTTTCACCATCAGATCCACTTTCATACGCGGAATCTACCGATTCGATATCACTTTCCAGATCGTCTACATCCATAACGTCGATTTCATTGCCGTCGTCGTCGGCGATATCAATCACATCAACGTCGCAAATTTGATCAGCCATTATTGGACCTTTCTTTTTTTTCTACGGCTCTTTCGTTATTAAACGCGCCTCGGAGGTTGCAGACTGGAATGGGGAAAAATCCTGTCCCGATTCTTTCTGAGATTTCGATTTTGGATCTCTATTGGGATGCAGAATGGTGGGGATGGTATTGCTCGAATTTTTCCATACTTCAACACTAACAAGGAAACGTTGCGAGGTCGATGTCTCCAATTTCGATGAAATTTGGCATGCTTGTAGAATGGTTAAAAATAGGTGACACGTATTTTTTTATATCGGCGGAACCCGATTTTTAAGGGATGAAAAGCACCCTCGAAAATTGGGGTGTTTTTCGTTTTTCGTCGATAACGTTTTAACGGTACGAGATATGAAAAAACTTCAAATTGCAGCAATGTTTATTTTTTCGCGTACTATACATTGAAGATGAGAACGATGCCGATAACAACAAATTTCATATTGTTTATTGCAAAAATGCATTTTTTTCAACCGTATCTCCGTGAATTTTTAAGCGATTGGGATGTAAAGTTGCATACATGTAGAGAATGAAAAAGTGCGGATACAGATTTTTCCTTTTTCCGATATCTCACAATTAAGGGGTTGAAACTGCACGTTGATTTTTTTGCCGAGAGTATCGTATAATCAGCTAGTCTTTTGGCATTTCGGTCTAAATTCACGTCAATATATGTTCGTGTTATGAGGCAATTGCATATTTGTAACATTCCAGCCCCCCCCCCAACGGTCCCTCTCTCGAAAGGCAAACGTTGAAAGTTCTTACCGTGCGGCATGGACGAAAATTTGTGGAAACAACAATGGGTTACAAAGAAAGAACAATCAGTCAAAATAGTCGATACACACTTTCTCCTTTTTGCGGAACGACACTCTTAAGGGGTCAACGTACCCTTAAAAACTTCGTTCTTTCTATAGCTCGTCAACGGGCCGAAATAAAAATAAAGTTCGAAAGGGACAAATGTTGCATTCTTCGACGACTAGACGTTCATGATGATAATGATGAGTACAGCAATAAATGGCGTGTTGTTTATTGCAATAATTCGTGAATTACTTGTGAAAAATCACTCTTCAGTTTTTCACTAATATGGGCAGAGGCGAGGATCGCAATCACGGACTGACTTCGTGCTTCGGAAAGCAACTGGATTACAATTGTATATTTACGAAGAAATTCCACTCCGCTCACCGTATCTGCGTTTTTGGTAATCGTAGGTGTAATCGAAGATTACAGCGTTTTTGGGTTGCCGCTGCAACTCATGAACAGAATGATGCAAACATTTTTATCAGCTTATAACGCAGCATAATTTAATCTTTATCTTTAACTTTAATTTAACAAACAGCAGAACCAATGAACGAAAGAAATAAATCTTCGCAAAGAGCGACTACGGTGCAAAGAGTGGCTCTCATGATAACCTTGAAATCGCCTTATTAAAGATTAATAGCAGTTCTGGTAATAGCGTGTGTCGTCGTTTTTTTTCATGTGTATTTATCAATTGGGTTTAAAGTCATATAAATTCACCAACGTCCATTATTGCTGCAGTTACGACGGAGAAGCCAACCATACATTTTGAGTTCGAAATACAGATAAAAATGTACGTTAATCCGGTGAATGTTATTCAACTTCTATCGATAGCGATAAGTGCTATGAATTTGCCTCGCACTCCAATCACCGAACAGGAAAAACAGTTCAGTAAGGATCTAGAAAACATGATCATTGAAGCGATGGATCAACCTATGGAAATGGAAGTCGAAACTGGTTTGGATTTTCTGTCACCAAATGAAATTCATGAAGCAGCCACAATAGAAGGTGACAGTGAAGGAGATTGGCACGGACAACGATACCTAGAACCAAAAATTGATGAAAATGTATGTACCCAAGATATACAAGAATTAAGGTACGAATACAAGAGAAGAGCTGTCGATTACTGGAGATCCGGGGCAAATGGGAATAGAAAGTTATCATCTGTTCAAACGAAATTCAAAAAGGTGAAATCAGAGCCGCAGTTGCGCCGGTGGGCCCATAGTACAAATAATGGTGGCACCTACAAAGAAAAGTTAACAAAGATACCTCACTACACGTTAAACAATTTTAATGATGCTTTGGACAAAAGGCTGCCTGACCATCATATAGATCTTCGATGATGGGCCTTACGTGCACGAGAAATTGTAGAAATATTAGCCGTAAATTTCCAAGCATCCGTTTCTTGGCTAAGGACATTCAAAAACCAATATGAAATTGTGTCACGGAAGATTACTAAATATCTAACAAAACAACAATTATTAAACGGTGATATACTTTAAAACAAAGCTATCGAATTTATAGAAATGGTGAAAGTCAACTTAGCCAACGTTGGGGCTGAAAACACATGTAATTCTGATCAGAGTGGATACAATTTAGAGCTACATACAGGCCGCACATTGGCTAAAGAAGGGCAGAAATCCGTTGAGACAGTCGTGCAACCGAAAACATCAACAACACACAATTACCTGTGTGAACTTGGCAACTGACTTTGCAGAAAGTAATTTTTTTTTGCATTCGTTTGTACTCGGTTTGTACCCGTTTGTACCGCCTTTAATTTCGTTTGTACCTTAAGGGGGAAAAAAGTACGAGGGTATGGAAAAATGGACCGCAACCCATTTAGAGCAAAACAATTTTAATTAACGCGAATGGAAAGAGAATCGTTTGTACCCGTTTGTATCGTCGACATTTTTTTTTAAATTTTTTTTTGCAAAATTTTTTTTGAAAAAAAAAATTTCGATTTTTTTATTTTTTTATTTCCCTTCGTACCGACAAGTAAATCGTTTGTACCACAGAGAAATCGTTTGTATCCGTTGCTATCGACGAGTATATCGTTTGCACCAACGAGAAAACGTTTGTACCCGTTGGTATCAACGAGTATATAGTTTGTACCACCGAGAAAACGTTAGTACCCGTCTATACTATCGAGCAATCGTTTTTACCCGTCTGTAATGTCAAGAACTGGTTTGTACTCCCTCGTACTGACGAGTATATCGTTTGTACCGCCGATAAATCGTTTGTACCCGTCTGTGCTATCGAGCAATCGTTTGTACCCGGTCGTACTGACGAGTTTATCGTTTGTACCAAGGAGAAAACGTTTCTACCCGTCTGTACTATCGAGCAATCGTTTGTACCCATTCGTACTAACGAGTATATCGTTTGTACCAACGAGAAAACGTTTGAACCCGTCTGCAGTATCGAGCAATCGTTTGTACCCATTCGTACTGACGAGTATATCGCTTGTACCACCGAGAAAACGTTTGTACCCGTCTGTAGTATCGAGCAATCGTTTGTACCCATTCGTACTGACGAGTATATCGTTTGTACCAAGGAGAAAACGTTTGTACCCGTCTGAACTATCGAGCAATCGTTTGCACCCATCTGTAATATCAAGCAATCATTTGTACCCCGTCGTACCGACGAGTATATCGTTTGTACCACCGAGAAAACGATTGTACCCGTCTGTACTATCGAGCAATCGTTTGTACCACCGAGAAAACGTTTGTACCCGTCAGTACTATCGAGCAATCGTTTGTACCCGTTCGTAAAAACGAGTATTTCGTTTGTACCACCGAGAAAACGTTTGTACCCATCTGTACTATTGAGCAATCGTTTGTACCTGTTCGTATCGACAAGTATATCGTTTGTACTGCCGAGAAATCGTTTGTACCCGTCTGTACTATCGAGCAATCGTTTGTACCCGTTCGTATCGGCGAGTATATCGTTTGTACCACCGAGAAAACGTTTGTACCCGTCTGTACTATCGAGCAATCGTTTGTACCCGTTCGTACTCACGAGTATATCGTTTGTACCACCGAGGAAACGTTTGTACCCGTCTGTACTATCGAGCAATCGTTTGTACCCGTTGGTATCGACGAGTATATCGTTTGTACCAACGAGAAAACGTTTGTACCCGTCTGAACTATCGAGCAATCGTTTGTACCCGTCCGTATCGACGAGTATATCGTTTGTACCACCGAGAAAACGTTCGTACCGGTCTGTACTATCGAGCAATCGTTTGTACCCATTCGTACTGACGAGTATATCGTTTGTACCACCGAGAAAACGTTTGTACCCGTCTGTACTATCGAGCAATCGTTTGTACCCGTTCGTATCGACAAGTATATCGTTTCTACCGCCGAGAAATCTTTGTAGCCGTCTGTACTATCGAGCAATCGTTTGTACCCGTTCGTATCGACGAGTATATCGTTTGTACCGAGAAAACGTTTGTACCCGTCTGAACTATCGAGGAATCGTTTGTACCTATTCGTATCGACGAGTAAATCGTTTGTACCAATGAGAAAACGTTTATACTCGACTGTACTATCGAGCAATCGTTTGTACCCGTCTGTAATATCAAGCAATCGTTTGTACCCCCTCGTACTGACGAGTATATCGTTTGTACCAACGAGAAAACGTTTTTACCCGTCTGTACTATCGAGCAATCGTTTGTACCCGTTGGTATCGACGAATATATCGTTGGTATCGACGAATATATCGTTTGTACCAACGAGAAAACGTTTGTACCCGTCTAAACTATCGAGCAAACGTTCGTACCGGTCTGTACTATCGAGCAATCGTTTGTACCCATTCGTACTGACGAGTAAATCGTTTGTACCAACGCGAAAACGTTTGTACCCGTCTGTACTATCGAGCAATCGTTTGTACCCGTTCGTATCAACAAGTATGTTGTTTGTACCACCGAGAAAACGTTTGTACCCGTCTGTACTATCGAGCAATCGTTTGTACCGATTCGTACTGACGAGTATATCGTTTGTACCACCGAAAAAACGTTTGTACCCGGCTGTACTATCGAGCAGACGTTTGTACCAGTTCGTATCGACGAGTATATCGTTTAGACTACCGAGAAATCGTTTGTACCCGTCTGTACTATCGAGTAATCGTTTGTACCGAGTCGTATCGACGAGTATATCGTTTGTACCTTCGAGAAAACGTTTGTACCAGTCTGGACTATCGAGAAATCGTTTGTACCCATTCGTACTGACGAGTATATCGTTTGTACCAAAGAGAAAACGGTTGTACCCGTCTGTACTATCGAGCAATCGTTTGAACCCATTCGTACTGACGAGTATATCGTTTGTACCAACGAGAAAACGTTTGTACCCGTCTGTAGTATCGAGCAATCGTTTGTACCCATTCGTACTGACGAGTATATCGTTTGTACCAAGGAGAAAATGTTTCTACTCATCTGAACTATCGAGCAATCGTTTGTACCCATCTGTAATATCAAGCAATCGTTTGTACCCCGTCGTACCGACGAGTATATCGTTTGTACCACCGAGAAAACGATTGTACCCGTCTGTACTATCGAGCAATCGTTTGTACCACCGAGAAAACGTTTGTACCCGTCAGTACTATCGAGCAATCGTTTGTACCCGTTCGTAAAAACGAGTATTTCGTTTGTACCACCGAGAAAACGTTTGTACCCATCTGTACTATTGAGCAATCGTTTGTACCTGTTCGTATCGACAAGTATATCGTTTGTACTGCCGAGAAATCGTTTGTACCCGTCTGTACCATCGAGCAATCGTTTGTACCCGTTCGTATCGGCGAGTATATCGTTTGTACCACCGAGAAAACGTTTGTACCCGTCTGTACTATCGAGCAATCGTTTGTACCCGTTCGTATCGACGAGTATTTCGTTTGTACCACCGAGAAAACGTTTGTACCCGTCTGAACTATCGAGGAATCGTTGTTACCTATTCGTATCGACGAGTAAATCGTTTGTACCACCGAGAAAACGTGTGTACACGCCTGTAGTTTCGAGCAATCGTTTGCACCCATTAGTACTGACGAGTATATCGTTTGTACCAAGGAGAAAACGTTTGTACTCGTCTGAACTATCGAGCAATCGTTTGTACCCGTTGGTATCGACGAGTATATCGTTTGTACCAACGAGAAAACGTTTGTACCCGTCTGAACTATCGAGCAATCGTTTGTACCCGTCCGTATCGACGAGTATATCGTTTGTATCACCGAGAAAACGTTCGTACCGGTCTGTACTATCGAGCAATCGTTTGTACCCATTCGTACTGACGAGTATATCGTTTGTACCACCGAGAAAACGTTTGTACCCGTCTGTACTATCGAGCAATCGTTTGTACCCGTTCGTATCGACAAGTATATCATTTCTACCGCCGAGAAATCTTTGTAGCCGTCTGTACTATCGAGCAATCGTTTGTACCCATTCGTACTGACGAGTATATCGTTTGTACCACCGAGAAAACGTTTGTACCCGTCTGTACTATCGAGCAATCGTTTGTACCCGTTCGTATCGACAAGTATATCGTTTCTACCGCCGAGAAATCTTTGTAGCCGTCTGTACTATCGAGCAATCGTTTGTACCCGTTCGTATCGACGAGTATATCGTTTGTACCGAGAAAACGTTTGTACCCGTCTGAACTATCGAGGAATCGTTTGTACCTATTCGTATCGACGAGTAAATCGTTTGTACCAATGAGAAAACGTTTATACTCGACTGTACTATCGAGCAATCGTTTGTACCCGTCTGTAATATCAAGCAATCGTTTGTACCCCCTCGTACTGACGAGTATATCGTTTGTACCAACGAGAAAACGTTTTTACCCGTCTGTACTATCGAGCAATCGTTTGTACCCGTTCGTATCGACGAATATATCGTTGGTATCGACGAATATATCGTTTGTACCAACGAGAAAACGTTTGTACCCGTCTAAACTATCGAGCAAACGTTCGTACCGGTCTGTACTATCGAGCAATCGTTTGTACCCATTCGTACTGACGAGTAAATCGTTTGTACCAACGCGAAAACGTTTGTACCCGTCTGTACTATCGAGCAATCGTTTGTACCCGTTCGTATCAACAAGTATGTTGTTTGTACCACCGAGAAAACGTTTGTACCCGTCTGTACTATCGAGCAATCGTTTGTACCGATTCGTACTGACGAGTATATCGTTTGTACCACCGAAAAAACGTTTGTACCCGGCTGTACTATCGAGCAGACGTTTGTACCAGTTCGTATCGACGAGTATATCGTTTAGACTACCGAAAAATCGTTTGTACCCGTCTGTACTATCGAGTAATCGTTTGTACCGAGTCGTATCGACGAGTATATCGTTTGTACTTTCGAGAAAACGTTTGTACCAGTCTGGACTATCGAGAAATCGTTTGTACCCATTCGTACTGACGAGTATATCGTTTGTACCAAAGAGAAAACGGTTGTACCCGTCTGTACTATCGAGCAATCGTTTGTACCACCGAGAAAACGTTTGTACCCGTCAGTACTATCGAGCAATCGTTTGTACCCGTTCGTAAAAACGAGTATTTCGTTTGTACCACCGAGAAAACGTTTGTACCCATCTGTACTATTGAGCAATCGTTTGTACCTGTTCGTATCGACAAGTATATCGTTTGTACTGCCGAGAAATCGTTTGTACCCGTCTGTACTATCGAGCAATCGTTTGTACCCGTTCGTATCGGCGAGTATATCGTTTGTACCACCGAGAAAACGTTTGTACCCGTCTGTACTATCGAGCAATCGTTTGTACCCGTTCGTACTCACGAGTATATCGTTTGTACCACCGAGGAAACGTTTGTACCCGTCTGTACTATCGAGCAATCGTTTGTACCCGTTGGTATCGACGAGTATATCGTTTGTACCAACGAGAAAACGTTTGTACCCGTCTGAACTATCGAGCAATCGTTTGTACCCGTCCGTATCGACGAGTATATCGTTTGTACCACCGAGAAAACGTTCGTACCGGTCTGTACTATCGAGCAATCGTTTGTACCCATTCGTACTGACGAGTATATCGTTTGTACCACCGAGAAAACGTTTGTACCCGTCTGTACTATCGAGCAATCGTTTGTACCCGTTCGTATCGACAAGTATATCGTTTCTACCGCCGAGAAATCTTTGTAGCCGTCTGTACTATCGAGCAATCGTTTGAACCCGTTCGTATCGACGAGTATATCGTTTGTACCGAGAAAACGTTTGTACCCGTCTGAACTATCGAGGAATCGTTTGTACCTATTCGTATCGACGAGTAAATCGTTTGTACCAATGAGAAAACGTTTATACTCGACTGTACTATCGAGCAATCGTTTGTACCCGTCTGTAATATCAAGCAATCGTTTGTACCCCCTCGTACTGACGAGTATATCGTTTGTACCAACGAGAAAACGTTTTTACCCGTCTGTACTATCGAGCAATCGTTTGTACCCGTTGGTATCGACGAATATATCGTTGGTATCGACGAATATATCGTTTGTACCAACGAGAAAACGTTTGTACCCGTCTAAACTATCGAGCAAACGTTCGTACCGGTCTGTACTATCGAGCAATCGTTTGTACCCATTCGTACTGACGAGTAAATCGTTTGTACCAACGCGAAAACGTTTGTACCCGTCTGTACTATCGAGCAATCGTTTGTACCCGTTCGTATCAACAAGTATGTTGTTTGTACCACCGAGAAAACGTTTGTACCCGTCTGTACTATCGAGCAATCGTTTGTACCGATTCGTACTGACGAGTATATCGTTTGTACCACCGAAAAAACGTTTGTACCCGGCTGTACTATCGAGCAGACGTTTGTACCAGTTCGTATCGACGAGTATATCGTTTAGACTACCGAGAAATCGTTTGTACCCGTCTGTACTATCGAGTAATCGTTTGTACCGAGTCGTATCGACGAGTATATCGTTTGTACCTTCGAGAAAACGTTTGTACCAGTCTGGACTATCGAGAAATCGTTTGTACCCATTCGTACTGACGAGTATATCGTTTGTACCAAAGAGAAAACGGTTGTACCCGTCTGTACTATCGAGCAATCGTTTGAACCCATTCGTACTGACGAGTATATCGTTTGTACCAACGAGAAAACGTTTGTACCCGTCTGTAGTATCGAGCAATCGTTTGTACCCATTCGTACTGACGAGTATATCGTTTGTACCAAAGAGAAAATGTTTCTACTCATCTGAACTATCGAGCAATCGTTTGTACCCATCTGTAATATCAAGCAATCGTTTGTACCCCGTCGTACCGACGAGTATATCGTTTGTACCACCGAGAAAACGATTGTACCCGTCTGTACTATCGAGCAATCGTTTGTACCACCGAGAAAACGTTTGTACCCGTCAGTACTATCGAGCAATCGTTTGTACCCGTTCGTAAAAACGAGTATTTCGTTTGTACCACCGAGAAAACGTTTGTACCCATCTGTACTATTGAGCAATCGTTTGTACCTGTTCGTATCGACAAGTATATCGTTTGTACTGCCGAGAAATCGTTTGTACCCGTCTGTACCATCGAGCAATCGTTTGTACCCGTTCGTATCGGCGAGTATATCGTTTGTACCACCGAGAAAACGTTTGTACCCGTCTGTACTATCGAGCAATCGTTTGTACCCGTTCGTATCGACGAGTATTTCGTTTGTACCACCGAGAAAACGTTTGTACCCGTCTGAACTATCGAGGAATCGTTGTTACCTATTCGTATCGACGAGTAAATCGTTTGTACCACCGAGAAAACGTGTGTACACGCCTGTAGTTTCGAGCAATCGTTTGCACCCATTAGTACTGACGAGTATATCGTTTGTACCAAGGAGAAAACGTTTGTACTCGTCTGAACTATCGAGCAATCGTTTGTACCCGTTGGTATCGACGAGTATATCGTTTGTACCAACGAGAAAACGTTTGTACCCGTCTGAACTATCGAGCAATCGTTTGTACCCGTCCGTATCGACGAGTATATCGTTTGTATCACCGAGAAAACGTTCGTACCGGTCTGTACTATCGAGCAATCGTTTGTACCCATTCGTACTGACGAGTATATCGTTTGTACCACCGAGAAAACGTTTGTACCCGTCTGTACTATCGAGCAATCGTTTGTACCCGTTCGTATCGACAAGTGTATCATTTCTACCGCCGAGAAATCTTTGTAGCCGTCTGTACTATCGAGCAATCGTTTGTACCCATTCGTACTGACGAGTATATCGTTTGTACCACCGAGAAAACGTTTGTACCCGTCTGTACTATCGAGCAATCGTTTGTACCCGTTCGTATCGACAAGTATATCGTTTCTACCGCCGAGAAATCTTTGTAGCCGTCTGTACTATCGAGCAATCGTTTGTACCCGTTCGTATCGACGAGTATATCGTTTGTACCGAGAAAACGTTTGTACCCGTCTGAACTATCGAGGAATCGTTTGTACCTATTCGTATCGACGAGTAAATCGTTTGTACCAATGAGAAAACGTTTATACTCGACTGTACTATCGAGCAATCGTTTGTACCCGTCTGTAATATCAAGCAATCGTTTGTACCCCCTCGTACTGACGAGTATATCGTTTGTACCAACGAGAAAACGTTTTTACCCGTCTGTACTATCGAGCAATCGTTTGTACCCGTTCGTATCGACGAATATATCGTTGGTATCGACGAATATATCGTTTGTACCAACGAGAAAACGTTTGTACCCGTCTAAACTATCGAGCAAACGTTCGTACCGGTCTGTACTATCGAGCAATCGTTTGTACCCATTCGTACTGACGAGTAAATCGTTTGTACCAACGCGAAAACGTTTGTACCCGTCTGTACTATCGAGCAATCGTTTGTACCCGTTCGTATCAACAAGTATGTTGTTTGTACCACCGAGAAAACGTTTGTACCCGTCTGTACTATCGAGCAATCGTTTGTACCGATTCGTACTGACGAGTATATCGTTTGTACCACCGAAAAAACGTTTGTACCCGGCTGTACTATCGAGCAGACGTTTGTACCAGTTCGTATCGACGAGTATATCGTTTAGACTACCGAAAAATCGTTTGTACCCGTCTGTACTATCGAGTAATCGTTTGTACCGAGTCGTATCGACGAGTATATCGTTTGTACTTTCGAGAAAACGTTTGTACCAGTCTGGACTATCGAGAAATCGTTTGTACCCATTCGTACTGACGAGTATATCGTTTGTACCAAAGAGAAAACGGTTGTACCCGTCTGTACTATCGAGCAATCGTTTGAACCCATTCGTACTGACGAGTATATCGTTTGTACCAACGAGAAAACGTTTGTACCCGTCTGTAGTATCGAGCAATCGTTTGTACCCATTCGTACTGACGAGTATATCGTTTGTACCAAGGAGAAAATGTTTCTACTCATCTGAACTATCGAGCAATCGTTTGTACCCATCTGTAATATCAAGCAATCGTTTGTACCCCGTCGTACCGACGAGTATATCGTTTGTACCACCGAGAAAACGATTGTACCCGTCTGTACTATCGAGCAATCGTTTGTACCACCGAGAAAACGTTTGTACCCGTCAGTACTATCGAGCAATCGTTTGTACCCGTTCGTAAAAACGAGTATTTCGTTTGTACCACCGAGAAAACGTTTGTACCCATCTGTACTATTGAGCAATCGTTTGTACCTGTTCGTATCGACAAGTATATCGTTTGTACTGCCGAGAAATCGTTTGTACCCGTCTGTACCATCGAGCAATCGTTTGTACCCGTTCGTATCGGCGAGTATATCGTTTGTACCACCGAGAAAACGTTTGAACCCGTCTGTACTATCGAGCAATCGTTTGTACCCGTTCGTATCGACGAGTATTTCGTTTGTACCACCGAGAAAACGTTTGTACCCGTCTGAACTATCGAGGAATCGTTTGTACCTGTTCGTATCGACAAGTATATCGTTTGTACTGCCGAGAAATCGTTTGTACCCGTCTGTACCATCGAGCAATCGTTTGTACCCGTTCGTATCGGCGAGTATATCGTTTGTACCACCGAGAAAACGTTTGTACCCGTCTGTACTATCGAGCAATCGTTTGTACCCGTTCGTATCGACGAGTATTTCGTTTGTACCACCGAGAAAACGTTTGTACCCGTCTGAACTATCGAGGAATCGTTGTTACCTATTCGTATCGACGAGTAAATCGTTTGTACCACCGAGAAAACGTGTGTACACGCCTGTAGTTTCGAGCAATCGTTTGCACCCATTAGTACTGACGAGTATATCGTTTGTACCAAGGAGAAAACGTTTGTACTCGTCTGAACTATCGAGCAATCGTTTGTACCCGTTGGTATCGACGAGTATATCGTTTGTACCAACGAGAAAACGTTTGTACCCGTCTGAACTATCGAGCAATCGTTTGTACCCGTCCGTATCGACGAGTATATCGTTTGTATCACCGAGAAAACGTTCGTACCGGTCTGTACTATCGAGCAATCGTTTGTACCCATTCGTACTGACGAGTATATCGTTTGTACCACCGAGAAAACGTTTGTACCCGTCTGTACTATCGAGCAATCGTTTGTACCCGTTCGTATCGACAAGTATATCATTTCTACCGCCGAGAAATCTTTGTAGCCGTCTGTACTATCGAGCAATCGTTTGTACCCATTCGTACTGACGAGTATATCGTTTGTACCACCGAGAAAACGTTTGTACCCGTCTGTACTATCGAGCAATCGTTTGTACCCGTTCGTATCGACAAGTATATCGTTTCTACCGCCGAGAAATCTTTGTAGCCGTCTGTACTATCGAGCAATCGTTTGTACCCGTTCGTATCGACGAGTATATCGTTTGTACCGAGAAAACGTTTGTACCCGTCTGAACTATCGAGGAATCGTTTGTACCTATTCGTATCGACGAGTAAATCGTTTGTACCAATGAGAAAACGTTTATACTCGACTGTACTATCGAGCAATCGTTTGTACCCGTCTGTAATATCAAGCAATCGTTTGTACCCCCTCGTACTGACGAGTATATCGTTTGTACCAACGAGAAAACGTTTTTACCCGTCTGTACTATCGAGCAATCGTTTGTACCCGTTCGTATCGACGAATATATCGTTGGTATCGACGAATATATCGTTTGTACCAACGAGAAAACGTTTGTACCCGTCTAAACTATCGAGCAAACGTTCGTACCGGTCTGTACTATCGAGCAATCGTTTGTACCCATTCGTACTGACGAGTAAATCGTTTGTACCAACGCGAAAACGTTTGTACCCGTCTGTACTA
Source organism: Ophion ellenae (assembly GCA_963210295.1). Taxonomy (NCBI): domain Eukaryota; kingdom Metazoa; phylum Arthropoda; class Insecta; order Hymenoptera; family Ichneumonidae; genus Ophion; species Ophion ellenae. Next base: position 5,980,214 of record OY723392.1, read on the forward strand.
TCGAGCAATCGTTTGTACCCGTTCGTATCAACAAGTATGTTGTTTGTACCACCGAGAAAACGTTTGTACCCGTCTGTACTATCGAGCAATCGTTTGTACCGATTCGTACTGACGAGTATATCGTTTGTACCACCGAAAAAACGTTTGTACCCGGCTGTACTATCGAGCAGACGTTTGTACCAGTTCGTATCGACGAGTATATCGTTTAGACTACCGAAAAATCGTTTGTACCCGTCTGTACTATCGAGTAATCGTTTGTACCGAGTCGTATCGACGAGTATATCGTTTGTACTTTCGAGAAAACGTTTGTACCAGTCTGGACTATCGAGAAATCGTTTGTACCCATTCGTACTGACGAGTATATCGTTTGTACCAAAGAGAAAACGGTTGTACCCGTCTGTACTATCGAGCAATCGTTTGTACCACCGAGAAAACGTTTGTACCCGTCAGTACTATCGAGCAATCGTTTGTACCCGTTCGTAAAAACGAGTATTTCGTTTGTACCACCGAGAAAACGTTTGTACCCATCTGTACTATTGAGCAATCGTTTGTACCTGTTCGTATCGACAAGTATATCGTTTGTACTGCCGAGAAATCGTTTGTACCCGTCTGTACTATCGAGCAATCGTTTGTACCCGTTCGTATCGGCGAGTATATCGTTTGTACCACCGAGAAAACGTTTGTACCCGTCTGTACTATCGAGCAATCGTTTGTACCCGTTCGTACTCACGAGTATATCGTTTGTACCACCGAGGAAACGTTTGTACCCGTCTGTACTATCGAGCAATCGTTTGTACCCGTTGGTATCGACGAGTATATCGTTTGTACCAACGAGAAAACGTTTGTACCCGTCTGAACTATCGAGCAATCGTTTGTACCCGTCCGTATCGACGAGTATATCGTTTGTACCACCGAGAAAACGTTCGTACCGGTCTGTACTATCGAGCAATCGTTTGTACCCATTCGTACTGACGAGTATATCGTTTGTACCACCGAGAAAACGTTTGTACCCGTCTGTACTATCGAGCAATCGTTTGTACCCGTTCGTATCGACAAGTATATCGTTTCTACCGCCGAGAAATCTTTGTAGCCGTCTGTACTATCGAGCAATCGTTTGAACCCGTTCGTATCGACGAGTATATCGTTTGTACCGAGAAAACGTTTGTACCCGTCTGAACTATCGAGGAATCGTTTGTACCTATTCGTATCGACGAGTAAATCGTTTGTACCAATGAGAAAACGTTTATACTCGACTGTACTATCGAGCAATCGTTTGTACCCGTCTGTAATATCAAGCAATCGTTTGTACCCCCTCGTACTGACGAGTATATCGTTTGTACCAACGAGAAAACGTTTTTACCCGTCTGTACTATCGAGCAATCGTTTGTACCCGTTGGTATCGACGAATATATCGTTGGTATCGACGAATATATCGTTTGTACCAACGAGAAAACGTTTGTACCCGTCTAAACTATCGAGCAAACGTTCGTACCGGTCTGTACTATCGAGCAATCGTTTGTACCCATTCGTACTGACGAGTAAATCGTTTGTACCAACGCGAAAACGTTTGTACCCGTCTGTACTATCGAGCAATCGTTTGTACCCGTTCGTATCAACAAGTATGTTGTTTGTACCACCGAGAAAACGTTTGTACCCGTCTGTACTATCGAGCAATCGTTTGTACCGATTCGTACTGACGAGTATATCGTTTGTACCACCGAAAAAACGTTTGTACCCGGCTGTACTATCGAGCAGACGTTTGTACCAGTTCGTATCGACGAGTATATCGTTTAGACTACCGAGAAATCGTTTGTACCCGTCTGTACTATCGAGTAATCGTTTGTACCGAGTCGTATCGACGAGTATATCGTTTGTACCTTCGAGAAAACGTTTGTACCAGTCTGGACTATCGAGAAATCGTTTGTACCCATTCGTACTGACGAGTATATCGTTTGTACCAAAGAGAAAACGGTTGTACCCGTCTGTACTATCGAGCAATCGTTTGAACCCATTCGTACTGACGAGTATATCGTTTGTACCAACGAGAAAACGTTTGTACCCGTCTGTAGTATCGAGCAATCGTTTGTACCCATTCGTACTGACGAGTATATCGTTTGTACCAAAGAGAAAATGTTTCTACTCATCTGAACTATCGAGCAATCGTTTGTACCCATCTGTAATATCAAGCAATCGTTTGTACCCCGTCGTACCGACGAGTATATCGTTTGTACCACCGAGAAAACGATTGTACCCGTCTGTACTATCGAGCAATCGTTTGTACCACCGAGAAAACGTTTGTACCCGTCAGTACTATCGAGCAATCGTTTGTACCCGTTCGTAAAAACGAGTATTTCGTTTGTACCACCGAGAAAACGTTTGTACCCATCTGTACTATTGAGCAATCGTTTGTACCTGTTCGTATCGACAAGTATATCGTTTGTACTGCCGAGAAATCGTTTGTACCCGTCTGTACCATCGAGCAATCGTTTGTACCCGTTCGTATCGGCGAGTATATCGTTTGTACCACCGAGAAAACGTTTGTACCCGTCTGTACTATCGAGCAATCGTTTGTACCCGTTCGTATCGACGAGTATTTCGTTTGTACCACCGAGAAAACGTTTGTACCCGTCTGAACTATCGAGGAATCGTTGTTACCTATTCGTATCGACGAGTAAATCGTTTGTACCACCGAGAAAACGTGTGTACACGCCTGTAGTTTCGAGCAATCGTTTGCACCCATTAGTACTGACGAGTATATCGTTTGTACCAAGGAGAAAACGTTTGTACTCGTCTGAACTATCGAGCAATCGTTTGTACCCGTTGGTATCGACGAGTATATCGTTTGTACCAACGAGAAAACGTTTGTACCCGTCTGAACTATCGAGCAATCGTTTGTACCCGTCCGTATCGACGAGTATATCGTTTGTATCACCGAGAAAACGTTCGTACCGGTCTGTACTATCGAGCAATCGTTTGTACCCATTCGTACTGACGAGTATATCGTTTGTACCACCGAGAAAACGTTTGTACCCGTCTGTACTATCGAGCAATCGTTTGTACCCGTTCGTATCGACAAGTGTATCATTTCTACCGCCGAGAAATCTTTGTAGCCGTCTGTACTATCGAGCAATCGTTTGTACCCATTCGTACTGACGAGTATATCGTTTGTACCACCGAGAAAACGTTTGTACCCGTCTGTACTATCGAGCAATCGTTTGTACCCGTTCGTATCGACAAGTATATCGTTTCTACCGCCGAGAAATCTTTGTAGCCGTCTGTACTATCGAGCAATCGTTTGTACCCGTTCGTATCGACGAGTATATCGTTTGTACCGAGAAAACGTTTGTACCCGTCTGAACTATCGAGGAATCGTTTGTACCTATTCGTATCGACGAGTAAATCGTTTGTACCAATGAGAAAACGTTTATACTCGACTGTACTATCGAGCAATCGTTTGTACCCGTCTGTAATATCAAGCAATCGTTTGTACCCCCTCGTACTGACGAGTATATCGTTTGTACCAACGAGAAAACGTTTTTACCCGTCTGTACTATCGAGCAATCGTTTGTACCCGTTCGTATCGACGAATATATCGTTGGTATCGACGAATATATCGTTTGTACCAACGAGAAAACGTTTGTACCCGTCTAAACTATCGAGCAAACGTTCGTACCGGTCTGTACTATCGAGCAATCGTTTGTACCCATTCGTACTGACGAGTAAATCGTTTGTACCAACGCGAAAACGTTTGTACCCGTCTGTACTATCGAGCAATCGTTTGTACCCGTTCGTATCAACAAGTATGTTGTTTGTACCACCGAGAAAACGTTTGTACCCGTCTGTACTATCGAGCAATCGTTTGTACCGATTCGTACTGACGAGTATATCGTTTGTACCACCGAAAAAACGTTTGTACCCGGCTGTACTATCGAGCAGACGTTTGTACCAGTTCGTATCGACGAGTATATCGTTTAGACTACCGAAAAATCGTTTGTACCCGTCTGTACTATCGAGTAATCGTTTGTACCGAGTCGTATCGACGAGTATATCGTTTGTACTTTCGAGAAAACGTTTGTACCAGTCTGGACTATCGAGAAATCGTTTGTACCCATTCGTACTGACGAGTATATCGTTTGTACCAAAGAGAAAACGGTTGTACCCGTCTGTACTATCGAGCAATCGTTTGAACCCATTCGTACTGACGAGTATATCGTTTGTACCAACGAGAAAACGTTTGTACCCGTCTGTAGTATCGAGCAATCGTTTGTACCCATTCGTACTGACGAGTATATCGTTTGTACCAAGGAGAAAATGTTTCTACTCATCTGAACTATCGAGCAATCGTTTGTACCCATCTGTAATATCAAGCAATCGTTTGTACCCCGTCGTACCGACGAGTATATCGTTTGTACCACCGAGAAAACGATTGTACCCGTCTGTACTATCGAGCAATCGTTTGTACCACCGAGAAAACGTTTGTACCCGTCAGTACTATCGAGCAATCGTTTGTACCCGTTCGTAAAAACGAGTATTTCGTTTGTACCACCGAGAAAACGTTTGTACCCATCTGTACTATTGAGCAATCGTTTGTACCTGTTCGTATCGACAAGTATATCGTTTGTACTGCCGAGAAATCGTTTGTACCCGTCTGTACCATCGAGCAATCGTTTGTACCCGTTCGTATCGGCGAGTATATCGTTTGTACCACCGAGAAAACGTTTGAACCCGTCTGTACTATCGAGCAATCGTTTGTACCCGTTCGTATCGACGAGTATTTCGTTTGTACCACCGAGAAAACGTTTGTACCCGTCTGAACTATCGAGGAATCGTTGTTACCTATTCGTATCGACGAGTAAATCGTTTGTACCACCGAGAAAACGTGTGTACACGCCTGTAGTTTCGAGCAATCGTTTGCACCCATTAGTACTGACGAGTATATCGTTTGTACCAAGGAGAAAACGTTTGTACTCGTCTGAACTATCGAGCAATCGTTTGTACCCGTTGGTATCGACGAGTATATCGTTTGTACCAACGAGAAAACGTTTGTACCCGTCTGAACTATCGAGCAATCGTTTGTACCCGTCCGTATCGACGAGTATATCGTTTGTACCACCGAGAAAACGTTCGTACCGGTCTGTACTATCGAGCAATCGTTTGTACCCATTCGTACTGACGAGTATATCGTTTGTACCACCGAGAAAACGTTTGTACCCGTCTGTACTATCGAGCAATCGTTTGTACCCGTTCGTATCGACAAGTATATCATTTCTACCGCCGAGAAATCTTTGTAGCCGTCTGTACTATCGAGCAATCGTTTGTACCCGTTCGTATCGACGAGTATATCGTTTGTACCGAGAAAACGTTTGTACCCGTCTGAACTATCGAGGAATCGTTTGTACCTATTCGTATCGACGAGTAAATCGTTTGTACCAATGAGAAAACGTTTATACTCGACTGTACTATCGAGCAATCGTTTGTACCCGTCTGTAATATCAAGCAATCGTTTGTACCCCCTCGTACTGACGAGTATATCGTTTGTACCAACGAGAAAACGTTTTTACCCGTCTGTACTATCGAGCAATCGTTTGTACCCGTTGGTATCGACGAATATATCGTTGGTATCGACGAATATATCGTTTGTACCAACGAGAAAACGTTTGTACCCGTCTAAACTATCGAGCAAACGTTCGTACCGGTCTGTACTATCGAGCAATCGTTTGCACCCATTCGTACTGACGAGTAAATCGTTTGTACCAACGCGAAAACGTTTGTACCCGTCTGTACTATCGAGCAATCGTTTGTACCCGTTCGTATCAACGAGTATGTTGTTTGTACCACCGAGAAAACGTTTGTACCCGTCTGTACTATCGAGCAATCGTTTGTTCCGATTCGTACTGACGAGTATATCGTTTGTACCACCGAAAAAACGTTTGTACCCGGCTCTACTATCGAGCAGACGTTTGTACCAGTTCGTATCGACGAGTATATCGTTTAGACTACCGAGAAATCGTTTGTACCCGTCTGTACTATCGAGTAATCGTTTGTACCGAGTCGTATCGACGAGTATATCGTTTGTACCTTCGAGAAAACGTTTGTACCAGTCTGGACTATCGACAAATCGTTTGTACCCATTCGTACTGACGAGTATATCGTTTGTACCAAAGAGAAAACGGTTGTACCCGTCTGTACTATCGAGCAATCGTTTGAACCCATTCGTACTGACGAGTATATCGTTTGTACCAACGAGAAAACGTTTGTACCCGTCTGTAGTATCGAGCAATCGTTTGTACCCATTCGTACTGACGAGTATATCGTTTGTACCAACGAGAAAACGTTTCTACTCATCTGAACTATCGAGCAATCGTTTGTACCCATCTGTAATATCAAGCAATCGTTTGAACCCCGTCGTACTGACGAGTATATCGTTTGTACCACCGAGAAAACGTTTGTACCCGGCTGTACTATCGAGCAATCGTTTCTACCCGTTCGTATCGACGAGCATATCATTTGTACTGCCGATTAATCGTTTGAACCCATCTCCGTTTACTTACTTACATACTCTACGAAACTTACGCTCGGCGGTACACACGAAATACTTGTCGATACGAACGGGTACAAACGATTGCTCGATAGTTCAGACGGGCACAAACGTTTTCTTGTTGGTACAAACGATGTACGTGTCAGTACGAATGGGTACAAACGATTGCTCGATAGTACAGACGGGTACAAACGTTTTCTCGTTGATACAAACGATATACTCGTCAGTACGGATGGGTACAAACGATTGCTCGATAGTACAGACGGGTAAAATCGTTTTCTCGGTGGTACACACTATGTACTCGTCGATACGAACGGGTACAAACGATTGCTCGATGGTACAAACGGGTACAAACGATTTCTCCGTAATACAAACGATATAATCGTCAGTACGAGGAGGTACAAACGATTGCTTGATATTACAGACGGGTACAAACGATTGCTCGATAGTACAGACGGGTACAAACGTTTTCTCGTTGGTACAAACGATATACTCGTCGATACGAACTGGTACAAACGATTGCTCGATAGTACAGACGGGTACAAATGTTTTCTCGGTGGTACAAATGATATACTCGTCAGTACGAATGGGTACAGACGATTGCTCGATAGTACAGACGGGTAAAAACGTTTTCTCGTTGGTACAAACGATTTACTCGTCAGTACGAGAGGGTACAAACGATTGCTTGATATTACAGACGGGTACAAACGATTGCTCGATAGTACAGACGGGTACAAACGTTTTCTCGTTGGAAAACACGATATACTCGTCAGTACGAATGGGTACAAACGATTGCTTGATTGTACAGACGGGTACAAACGTTTTCGCGGTGGTACAAACGATATACTCGTCGATACCAACGGGTATAAACGATTGCTTGACAGTACAGTCGAGTATAAACGTTTTCTCGTTGGTACAAACGATTTAGTCGTCGATACGAATAGGTACAAACGATTCCTCGATAGTTCAGACGGGTACAAACGTTTTCTCGGTGGTACAAACGATTGCTCGATACTACAGACGGGTACAAACGTTTTCTCGGTGGTAAAAATGATATACTAGTCAGTACGAATGGGTACAAACGATTGCTTGATTTTACAGACGGGTACAAACGATTGCTCGATAGTACAGACGGGTACAAACGTTTTCTCGTTGGTACAAACGATATACTCGCCGATACGAACGGGTACAAACGATTGCTCAATAGTGCAGACGGGTACAAACGATTTCTCGGCAGTACAAACGATATACTTGTCGATACGAACAGGTACAAACGATTGCTCGATAGTACAGATGGGTACAAACGTTTTCTCGGTGGTACAAACGAAATACTCGTTTTTACGAACGGGTAGAAACGATTGCTCGATAGTACAGACGGGTACAAACGTTTTCTCGGTGGTACAAACGATTGCTCGATAGTACAGACGGGTACAAACATTTTCTCGGTGGTACAAACGATATACTCGTCGGAACGACGGGGTACAAGCGATTGCTCGATATTACAGATGGGTACAAACGATTGCTCGATAGTTCAGACGGGTACAAACGTTTTCTCCTTGGTCCAAACGATATATTCGTCAGTACGAATGGGTACAAACGATTGCTCGATACTACAGACGGGTACAAACGTTTTCTCGGTCGTACAAACGATATACTCGTCAGTACGAATGGGTACAAACGATTGCTCGATACTACAGACGGGTACAAACGTTTTTTCGGTGGTACAAACGATATACTCGTCAGTACGAATGGGTACAAACGATTTCTCGATGGTCCAGACTGGTACAAACGTTTTCTCGGTAGTACAAATGATATACTCGTCGATACGAATGGGTACAAACAATTACTCGATAGTACAGACGGGTACAAACGTTTTCGCGGTGGTACAAACGATATACTCGTCGATACGAACGGGTACAAACGATTGCTCGATAGTTCAGTCGAGTATAAACGTTTTCTCGTTGGTACAAACGATTTACTCGTCGATACGAATAGGTACAAACTATTCCTCGATAGTACAGACGGGTACAAACGTTTTCTCGGTGGTACAAACGAAATACTCGTCGATACGAACGGGTACAATCGATTGCTCGATAGTTCAGATGGGTACAAACGTTTTCTCGTTGCTACAAACGATATACTCGTCGATACCAACGGGTACAAACGATTGCTCGATAGTACAGACGGGTACAAACGTTTTCTCGGTGGTACAAATGATGTCCTCGTCAGTACGAATATGTACAAACGATTGCTCGATACTACAGACGGGTACATACGTTTTCTCGTTGGTACAAACGATATACTCGTCGATACCAACGGGTACAAACGATTGCTCGAAAGTACAGACGGGTACAAACGTTTTCTCGGTGGTACAAATGATATACTCGTCAGTACGAATGGGTACAAACGATTGCTCGATAGTACAGACGGGTACAAACGTTTTCTCGTTGGTACAAACGATATACTCGTCGATACCAACGGGTACAAACGATTGCTCGATAGTACAGACGGGTAAAAACGTTTTCTCGTTGGTACAAACGATATACTCGTCAGTACGAGGGGTTACAAGCGATTGCTTGATATTACAGACGGGAACAAACGATTGCTCGATAGTACAGACGAGTACAAACGTTTTCTCGATGGTACAAACGATATACTCATCAGTACGAATGGGTACAAACGATTTCTCGATAGTACAGACCGGTACGAACGTTTTCTCGGTGGTACAAACGATATACTCGTCGATACGGACGGGTACAAACGATTGCTCGATAGTTCAGACGGGTACAAACGTTTTCTCGTTGGTACAAACGATATACTCGTCGATACCAACGGGTACAAACGATTGCTCGATAGTACAGACGGGTAAAAACGTTTTCTCGTTGGTACAAACGATATACTCGTCAGTACGAGGGGTTACAAACGATTGCTTGATATTACAGACGCGAACAAACGATTGCTCGATAGTACAGACGGGTACAAACGTTTTCTCGTTGGTACAAACGATATACTCGTCAGTACGAATGGGTACAAACCATTTCTCGATAGTCCAGACTGGTACAACCGTTTTCTCGGTGGTACAAACGAAATACTCGTTTTTACGAACGGGTACAAACGATTGCTCGATAGGACAGACGGGTACAAACGTTTTCTCGATGGTACAAACGATTGCTCGATAGTACAGACGGGTACGAATGTTTTCTCGGTGGTACAAACGATTGCTCGATAGTACAGACGGGTACAAACGTTTTGTCGGTGGTACAAACGATATACTCGTCAGTACGACGGGGTTCAAACGATTGCTTGATATTACAGATGGGTACAAACGATTGCTCGATAGTTCAGACGAGTACAAACGTTTTCTCCTTGGTACAAACGATATACTCGTCAGTACGAATGGGTACAAACAATTGCTCGAAACTACAGACGGGTACATACGTTTTCTCGGTGGTACAAACGATATACTCGTCAGTACGAATGGGTACAAACGATTGCTCGATACTACAGACGGGTTCAAACGTTTTCTCGTTGGTACAAACGATATACCCGTCAGTACGAATGGGTACAAACGATTGCTCGATAGTACAGACCGGTACGAACGTTTTCTCGGTGGTACAAATGATATACTCGTCGATACGGACGGGTACAAACGATTGCTCGATAGTTCAGACGGGTACAAACGTTTTCTCGTTGGTACAAACGATATACTCATCGATACCAACGGGTACAAACGATTGCTCGATAGTACAGACGGGTACAAACGTTTTCTCGGTGGTACAAATGATATACTCGTCAGTACGAATGGGTACAAACAATTGCTCGATTGTACAGACGGGTACAAACGTTTTCTCGTTGGTACAAACGATATACTCGTCGATACCAACGGGTACAAACGATTGCTCGATAGTACAGACAGGTATAAATTTTTTCTCGGTGGTACAAATGATATACTCGTCAGTACGAATGGGTACAAACGATTGCTCGATAGTATAGACGGGTAAAAACGTTTTCTCGTTGGTACAAACGATATACTCGTCAGTACGAGGGGGTACAAACGATTGCTTGATATTACAGACGGGTACAAACGATTGCTCGATAGTACAGACGGGTAAAAACGTTTTCTCGTTGGTACAAACGATATACTCGTCAGTACGAATGGGTACAAACGATTGCCCGATAGTACAGACGGGTACAAACGTTTTCGCGGTGGTACAAACGATATACTCGTCGATACGAATGGGTACAAACGATTGCTCGATAGTACAGTCGAGTATAAACGTTTTCTCATTGGTACACACGATTTACTCGTCGATACGAATAGGTGCAAACGATTCCTCAATAGTTCAGACGGGTACATACGTTTTCTCGGTACAAACGATATACTCGTCGATACCAACGGGTACAAACGATTGCTCGATAGTACAGACAGGTATAAATGTTTTCTCGGTCGTACAAATGATATACTCGTCAGTACGAATGGGTACAAACGATTGCTCGATAGTATAGACGGGTAAAAACGTTTTCTCGTTGGTACAAACGATATACTCGTCAGTGCGAGGGGGTATAAACGATTGCTTGATATTACAGACGGGTACAAACGATTGCTCGATAGTACAGACCGGTACGAACGTTTTCGCGGTGGTACAAATGATATACTCGTCGATACGGACGGGTACAAACAATTGCTCGATAGTTCAGACGGGTACAAACGTTTTCTCGTTGGTACAAACGATATACTCGTCGATACCAACGGGTACAAACGATTGCTCGATAGTACAGACGGGTACAAACGTTTTGTCGGTGGTACAAACGATATACTCGTCAGTACGACGGGGTACAAACGATTGCTTGATATTACAGATGGGTACAAACGATTGCTCGATAGTTCAGACGAGTACAAACGTTTTCTCCTTGGTACAAACGATATACTCGTCAGTACGAATGGGTACAAACGATTGCTCGAAACTATAGACGAGTACACACGTTTTCTCGGTGGTACAAACGATTTACTCGTCGATACGAATAGGTAACAACGATTCCTCGATAGTTCAGACGGGTACAAACGTTTTCTCGGCAGTACAAACGATATACTTGTCGATACGAACAGGTACAAACGATTGCTCGATACTACAGATGGGTACAAACGTTTTCTCGGTGGTACAAACGAAATACTCGTTTTTACGAACGGGTACAAACGATTGCTCGATAGTACAGACGGGTACAAACGTTTTCTCGGTGGTACAAACGATTGCTCGATAGTACAGACGGGTACAATCGTTTTCTCGGTGGTACAAACGATATACTCGTCGGTACGACGGGGTACAAACGATTGCTTGATATTACAGATGGGTGCAAACGATTGCTCGATAGTTCAGAAGGGTACAAACGTTTTCTCCTTGGTACAAACGATATACTCGTCAGTACGAATGGGTACAAACGATTGCTCGATACTACAGACGGGTACAAACGTTTTCTCGGTGGTACAAGCGATATACTCGTCAGTACGAATGGGTACAAACGATTGCTCGATACTACAGACGGGTACAAACGTTTTCTCGTTGGTACAAACGATATACTCGTTAGTACGAATGGGTACAAACGATTGCTCGATAGTACAGACGGGTAGAAACGTTTTCTCCTTGGTACAAACGATAAACTCGTCCGTACGACCGGGTACAAACGATTGCTCGATAGCACAGACGGGTACAAACGATTTATCGGCGGTACAAACGATATACTCGTCAGTACGAGGGAGTACAAACCAGTACTAGACATTACAGACGGGTAAAAACGATTGCTCGATAGTATAGACGGGTACTAACGTTTTCTCGGTGGTACAAACTATATACTCGTTGATACCAACGGATACAAACGATTTCTCTGTGGTACAAACGATATACTTGTCGGTACGAAGGGAAATAAAAAAATAAAAAAATCGAAATTTTTTTTTTCAAAAAAAATTTTGCAAAAAAAAATTCAAAAAAAAAATGTCGACGGTACAAACGGGTACAAACGATTCTCTTTCCATTCGCGTTAATTAAAATTGTTTTGCTCTCAATGGGTTGCGGTCCATTTTTCCATACCCTCGTACTTTTTTCCCCCTTAAGGTACAAACGAAATTAAAGGCGGTACAAACGGGTACAAACCGAGTACAAACGAATGCAAAAAAAAAATTACTTTCTGTAAAGTCAGTTGCCAATTTCACACAGGTCACACAGTTATAATATACAGCCTTTGGTTTCTGCGAGTGGCGAGCTTTTGACACCTATATTGATCGTTTTGAACGAACCTACTGGAAAATTTGGTCCTCGAGTGGAACAAACTATGTTCAGAGCCGAAAATACATTTCTATTGGCTTCGAAATCTGGCAAATGGACGACTGGTTTCATTAGTTCTGTAGACAATTAGTCCATATGATAATTAGTCATTCCTGCAGGTACGACTGGAATGATACAGCCCCTTGATGTTTATGGCTTCCGTGTATGGACAAACTTCGTCAAACACTTTTCTGACGCAGTAATATTATACAATTACGACGTTAATCTGCATTTGAGAGACAATATTGTTAAATTACAATCTCTTACACACAACCAGTTTTCTTCTCCACGGTTTACAAACCTTTTCAAATATGCGTGGTACAAAAGCGGGTACGAAGAAGAAAGACCACCAAATTTCGAAAATCCGGTAGAATTTTGCTTTCAACAAAATGTACCGACATGCCATATATGCGGCGAAGCAGCTATTATCACTTGTGCGTGGTGTGAGAAATCTCTTTGTTTCAAACACTTTTATCATGACTATCATTATTGTAATAAGTATAATCCATAAAAAACACAGAGTTGAAACGTTGCCTAAATGAGGAAGCGTGAGAACACTTTTCCGATTGTGTTGTAATCTTCAAAGGCAGTTGCGTGGCGGGGGAGAATTTCTTCGTAAATATACACTCACCGGCACAATTAACCTACGTTTAGTGCCACTGTATGTGCTAACGTTAAGTAAAGCTTATCGAGGTAAGTGTTATTCGTCAAGAAAGTATTTTAACAGTAAAGCAAACACTTAGTACCGTTGTTTTATTTCTTATCTGTATTCCCGATACATTTTTAAGGTTAAGTGATAAGTTGACATTCTTAGCGGATTCGCTACTGTGATTGATAATCTTGTTCTCTTTGTTTTTGGATATTCACAGCTGTTCTCGACTCTCTCTGAGTCTTCAAAAATTACGAACAATGCCATTAGATGCGACTGGAGCGGCTAGAGCTGTAGCTTTTGCTGATGCTGGGTATAGCCAACGTCAGATTGCTCACTTACTCGCTGTGCCTCGGACCACTGTTCAAGACGCCATCAGGAGATTTCGGGACACTGGTTCTTACACGCGGAGGCCAGGCCAAGGCCGACAACGTTGCACTTCGGCTCGAGACGACCGCTTTGTTGTCAGTAGCGTGCTAAGAGACCGCTTTTGTACAGCTACTAAAGCTCGTAATCGACTTTTCGAGGTGAGAAATGTTAGTGTGAGTGAACGCACTGTAAGAAGAAGACTCGCAGAAAGGGATCTTAGGGCATTACGTCCGGCTCGGGCCCCTGAACTTCTCCCACAGCACCGTAGAGCCAGACTTCGTTTTGCGCGAGAATATGCCAAATGGACTATCGAGCAGTGGAAGAACGTAATGTTCTCAGATGAAAGTAGAATAGGTTTGAGAGGTCCAGATGGGCGTCAGCGTGTGTACAGACGACCAAAGGAGAGGTTTGCTTCGTGCGCCATAGTTGAAACAGTCGGTTACCAGGGAGGCTCGATAATGATATGGGGCGGTATAAATTATGAGGCTCGTACCGAACTTGTCGTCTTCGATAGAGGCAGTGTGAATGCTCAAAGATACGTGGAAGAAGTTCTTCAAGATCACGTGGTACCATTTGCCCCTTTTATTGGGGACCGTTTCACCTTTTTGCACGATAACGCTCCTTGCCACGTCGCTAAATCGGTCACTCAATATCTCAATGAGGTGAGGATTCAAACTTTACCATGGCCGGCACGCAGTCCTGATCTAAATCCCATAGAACACGTGTGGGACAATCTAAAGCGACGCGTTCGGGCTAGGGTACCAGCGCCAACAACCCTCGGAGAGCTCCGGATAGCCGTTTTAGAGGAATGGCACAATATCCCTCAATCGGATATCAAACACATCCTGAATGGACTCCCAAACAGGATCCTGGAAGACATTAGAGCAAGAGGGGGTAACACCCGTTATTAAACTTTAAACAGTTCTATCAAATATTGTAATTTAAAGAACAAGTGAAAATGTTACTTTTAATCAAAAGTTGTAATAAACATATTTTAATGATTCAAGATCAATAAAGCAATTTTTCAAAAACTTTCACCTTTTGTTTTTCATTGCCTAAGCATTGCTGAAAATAAAACTTGCGTTAAATTTGCTTATTATTACAGGATATCGACAAAAATGAAGAAAAACTGGGTGGCCGGTTAATTGTGCCGGTGAGTGTACAATTGTAATCCAGTTTCTTCTCGAAGCACGAAGTCAGTCTGTAATCGCGGTCCTTGCCTCTGCCCATATTAGTGGAAAACTGAAGAGTGATTTTTCACAAGTAATTCACGAATTATTGCAATAAACAGCACGCCATTTATTGCTGTACTCATCATTATCATCATGAACGTCTAGTAGTCGAAGAATACAACATTTTTCCCTCTCGAACTTTATTTTTATTTCGGCTCGTTCACGAGCTATAGAAAGAACGAAGTTTTTAAGGGTGTGTTGACCCCTTAAGAGCCTCGTTCCGCCAAAACGAGGAAGAGTTTATCGACTATTTTGACTGATTGTTCTTTCTTTGTAACCCATTTTTATTTCCACAAATTTTCATCCATGCCGTTTGTAGTTGGTTGTAGGTCCGTATTTATCGTTTGTAGTTGCAGAGGAAGTAACTATTACAAACGAGGAAATGACATGAAAATAATTCTTTAGCCATTTGAGAACGAAATGTTCGTTTCTAGTAATTAAGTTTGTAACTACAACCGATGCCCGCGCTTCTGAAACGATTGTAGTTGTTTGTAGTTCAGTATTTATCGTTTGTAGTTGCAGAGAAAATAACTACAAACGAGGAAATTACCTGAAAAATATTTTTCCACGATTTTCGAAGGATATGTCCGTCAATAGTTACTTTCTCTACAATTACAAACAATAAATACGGAACTACAAATAACTGCAAACGTTTTAGAAGCCCGGGCGTCGATTGCAGTTACCTACTTCATCACTACAAATAAACATTTCCTTCTTAACAGGTTATACGCAGATAGAAATTTCAAAAAATCGAATTTTTTTATTGCGTTTTCGGAATGTACAAATATGTGAGTATATTCCCTGAAAAGTTTTAATCGATGCAGTGAATATTCTCGAAAATACACACATATTTTTAAGGACGCTCGGAGCGCTACAAAGTAAGCGCCCGAAAGAGCGGAATAGCAGCTGTTGTTATGGCGCGCGATACCTGAGGTGACCCTTCCCATTGTATTCGGAGCATAAAATTTCAATGCAGAAATAGACCTGCATTACTTGAGTATACTTGAGAGCAACTTAAGTATACTTAAGAGCAAAATTTAGCCGTTGCTTATACCACAGAAGTGAATTTCGTCAGTTGAAACAGCTCTGCCACGTTGTAAAGTCGTGCGTTCAGTTCATACTCTCTGTTCGTAGTTTTGCGTTTCAAAATGCCCCTCAAGTGTAGTAGAAAACGAAGAGCATCTGACAAATACAAATATCAAGAAAAACAAAGTGAAGAAATATTTTTAATCCAAAAACAGTTGAGACCGATGAAATTAGTTTCAGTGCGTCCGCGAGAAAATTAAAAAGACAGCAGGAGATCTTAGTTCCCAATGATTCGTCTACTGAATATCGGATTTTAAATTTTATAACAGTGTTTGCAGCAATAAGTGAATACGTAAAATGTAAATCTTGTGATGGAAAAGTCAAATTTGAAGTAGCTTCACAACGAGGACTTGGTTTCAAAGTCGTTCTGCTGTGTGATAAGTGTGATGCTCGAGTCATAAACTCCTGTCCCTTTATCAATAATTTTTACGAGATAAACAGACGATTTTTATTTGTCATGCGAACTCTCGGATTAGGATTGAAAGGTGCCTCTAAATTTTGTGGATTGATGGACATGCCAGCTTTTGTACCGCAAAACACTTATGACCTGATTATAAAAAAATATTCTCTCTTGTACGAAAATAGCCACCGAGAAACTTTTCGAAAAAGCTTGTGCTGAAGAAAAAGATGCGTCTTCTGAAAACCAAGGCAATGAAAATCGTGACGAATTGACAGTATTTGGCGATGGAACCTGGAAAAAAGAGGGTTTACTTCTTTATACGGGGTAACGTCATTGATCGGATATTATACGGGGAAAATTATCGATATTGTTGTGAAAAGTGCGTACTGCAAACAATGCGAACTTTGCAAAAAGAAAACGGATACTGAAGAGTACAATGAATGGTATAACGGCCACAAAGATATTTGTTCTGCGAATCATAACGGTCCTTCGGGAAAAATGGAAATCGATGCGGTCGTGGAAATGTTCAGACGTTGAATGGGAAAATTAAACGTTCGTTGCAAAAGTTACATTGATGATGGTGACTCTAAAACATACTCTGGGATTTTAAAAGCTGCGCCGTACGGTCAAATCGAAGTGGCCAAGAAAGAATGTAATGAACATGTCCTAAAAGGAATGGGCTTACGACTCCGAAACTGTGTAAAAAACAATGCTGAAACTGTAGATAAAGGTGGGCAAAAAAAAACAAAAAAAGTACTCAGTGGAAAAGGCAAGCTCACCGCTAAACTGATAGATAAGTTGACAGTTTTTTTTTTTTTTTTTTTTGATAAAGTGAGAAGACCTTAGGATTATTATCCCATCTGGTCAGTGGTTACTTAAGTACAAAAGTAGAGGGGTACAACAATAGACTTTTACAGGTTTCAACAGTATGTCACTTATCGTTACAAGTTGACAGTTTATTATGGCTTGGCAATCAGGAGACATTGTGATTTCGTTGACAATATGTATAATGCAATATGGGCAACATATTACCATTATTGTTCAACGGATGAAAATACTCAACACGAAAAGTGCTCGGTCGGAGCGGAGTCATGATGTTCTTGGCAGCGAGCGCAAGCTTCGAATACATCTTCAACTTACAAACATGACTATCAGTCATTACCACGTGATGTTGCTGAAGCTCTGTTTCCAATCTACACAGATCTCAGCAATGAACAATTACTGGAAAGATGTGTTGATGGTTCCACGCGAAATAAATACGAAACCTACAACCAGTTAATATGGAAAATCACTCCGAAAATCATTCCTTCTGGTTCGAAGATAGTGGAAATGGCAGCTTACATCGCAGCCGGCACATTTAATGAAGGTACAACATCGCTTCTGTATTACATGAGTGCACTAGGACTATCAATTGGGCCCAATGCCCATGCCTATGCCAAATAGGAGGATGTAGAGCGCCTCCGAATATCCGACTTGAGAGCGCAAGAGAGCACGCGCAAGGGAAGAATGGCTCGCAGACGACACTAAATGGGGATATTGGAAACTGCTGATGACGCAGAGGATTTATCATATGGCCCTGGAATAGATGACTCCATGTAAGTTGAAGAAAAAAAGTCTTAAATATGTGTGAAAGACTGTTGATACTTCGAACGCGTTTTTCTCGAAACGGTGTTTTCAAAGCCCGTGAGCACGATTTCAAAAAACAGCTCAACCGATCGGTCTGCAATCTTAACACAACCTTGTCAAATATATTCTTCAGGTATTGATCGAAGGAATAAGATTTCCGATAATCATTTCTATTTTTTCCAACAATTTAAAGAAAAAATGTTGGTCGAAAATCGAAATTGTTTCTTTCCGGAGCCACCATTTTGTGAAAAAGAAAATTTCGGCCATTCCTTCGATCAATACCTGGATTCATCTATCCCCTAAAAGAATCTTTTTGGTTTTTTTTTCATTTTGGAGATTCCAAACCGGAGATACTTTGCTCACCGCCGGACACTTTTTTCGGGGACCTCCAGGAGACTTCCTACAGGAGCAATGTTAATGAATGTTTTGAAAATGAAAAATGCCAATCTGAAGCTGAAAGATGCCACTATACTGCCTAATACTTGTTGTTTTGCGCAAATGAAATCCTTTTCCAGAAAAAAATCGTGAAAAAAACGACTTTTCGCACTTGCAACTGCGTATACCGCCTTAATATGCTGAAAAAAATATTTTTACGTGATATCTTCGTTTGTAGTTACTTTTTCTGCAACTACAAACAATAAATACGTAACTACAGAAAACTACAAACGTTTAAGAAGCGCGGGCGTCTTTTGTAGTTGCCTACTTTATAACTACAATTGAACATTTCCTCCTCAAATAGCCGAACAATTATTTTCACGTTATTTACTTGTTTGTAGTTACCTTCTCTGCAATTACAAACGGTACATACGAAACTACAAACAGCTACAAACGATTTGAAAGCCCGGGTGGCGTTTGTAGTGACTTATTTTTTTTTACTACGAACGGACAAATCCTTCTCAAATGGCTGAAAAATTATATCCACCTAATTTCCTTGATTGTAGTTACTTCCTCTGCAACTACAAACGATAAATGCGGAACTACAATAACTACAAACGTTTTAGAAGCGCGAGCGTCATTTATAGTTACCTAGTTTATTACCATAGACGGACATATCCTTTGAAAATCGTGGAAAAATCATTTTCAAGTGATTTCCTCATTTGTATGTACATTCTCTGCGACTACAAACGATAAATACTGAACTACGAACAACTACAAACGTTTAAGAAGCGCGGGCATCGCTTTTAGTTACCTAGTTTACAACTACAAACTATCGATCCTACCGTACGATAGGATATATCGTTTTCCTGCCTTTGCGGTCATTGCAAAGGAAAATCTGCTTATAAAAATAGTGAAATATTGCATTTCAGTAATGCCGGTGTTTTGGTTCATGTTTTTTATTTCAGACATATGTTAATGCATTTAGGACTCACTCCAAAAATTGTTGCCAGCCGTTTCATTTTCCGATTATTACTTTTGTGAAAAAAAAACCATCAACTGAAAAGGAAAATAAATTTACTACCATCAACTGTGAACGATTTTGAATGAAAAACAATTCTTAATGTTCGTTATTTTTATTCCGGAGATGCCGTTTTTCAAATTTTTTGATTAAAAAACAAAATTCTCCGCTACTACAAACGAATTTAAGTTTACTACAATCAACTGCAAATGAAAACCTACGGAAATCACAAAATAATTGTGATCAGAGATACTCGGGTGCGAAGTTCACAGAGGTAATACAGCCGAGTATTTCGTTTGTACCCGTTCCCATCGACGAGTATATCGTTTGTACCGGCGATTAATCGATTGTACCCATTCGTACTGACGAGTATATCGTTCCTACCGGCGAGTATACGTTTGTTCCCGTTCGTATCGACACGTCTATCGTTTGTTCCACCGAGTAATCGTTTGTACCCATCCGCACTGAGGGGTATATTGTTTGTACCGGTGTTTAATCGTTTGGACCCGTTCGGTTATATGGTTTGTACCACCGTGCAATCGTTTGTACCCGCTCGTATCGACAACTATACCATTTGTACCACCGAGTAATCGTTTGCACCCGTTCGTACTACCGCGTATATCATTTGTTGGCGAGTATACCGTTTGTACCGCCGTTTAATCAGTTATGCCCATTCGTAATGACGATTGTATCGTTTGTACCACCGAGAAATCGTTTGTACCCGTTCGTATCGACAAGTATATCGTTTGTACCTGTTTGTATCGACAAGTATACCGGCGCTTAATCGTTTGTACCCGTTCGTACTGTCGATTATATCGTTCGTACTACCGTGCAATCGTTCGTACCCATTCGTGCCATCGAGCAATCGTTTGTACCCGGTCGTACCACCGAGTAAAACGTTTGTAGCGGCGAAAAATCGTTTGTACCATTTCGTATCGACAAGTATATCGTTTGTACCACCCCTGTCATTTAGGTCAACCGGTTGAAAAAGACAGTTGAATCAACGTAAAAGTTCAACGGTTGAATTTGGACAGCTTATCAACTGTTCGTCTTCGAAAGTCATCCATCTTGCGTTTTCTGTGGATGGTTGACTCGACAGTTGACTGGATGGTTGACTCGACGGTTGACTTGACGGTTGACTCAACGCAATGTATTAAATGATTAATCATATTATACTACCTTGATGATTAAATTGATGATTTGCGGAGAATTGAGTAATCAAACACAGGGGGGAGAGAATATCAGCCGCACATTGTGTGACGCAGTGATGAAATGGGTGGTACATTTACTTTTGATTTTCTTTTTCAACATTTTTATACGTTTATTTTACATTTATGGTACATTTATTTTTATCACGAGAACAATTGTTCTCGCTGTTTGTGTCCAATGCATTGTCGCACCAAAATTCAATAAAAATAAAATATGATTTTTTAAATATTGATTGGTAATCATCATATTATCACATATCACAATTTTTAATATTCCATTAAACGCGTGGAATAATTATAAACCGCCGGTAGTTACGACGGTACGTGTTTGTTGCGGCGGTGCAAAAATATAATTTTAGCATACCGTGTTGAAGACCGAAAAGGCCGGCACCTACCACTCGTTTTTCTCGGTTTTTTTTGTCAGTTATGGTACATACAGATTCGCTTTCTCCGTTAATTCGCTTCCCAAACATTGGGCATTTTTACACCGTACGCATTGTTATTTACGAAGATCATAACCACCGGGACTGCAACATCATTCGTTCCCATGAATACCCTGCTATTTTCCCTTGGTGATAGTTTCCGAATGTGCCGTGCTTCGCCGAAGATACCGTCATCGGCAAGTACATCGATGACGAGGCCGTTGACACTGTGTTTGTCATGGCGAAATTGGATAATGTTTAATATTTCTTCAATTGTGTTATTAGTGGTACAAACGAATTTGTTGCATGATCGTCTTTGCTCTCGATCTCCTCGACATCTGTATTCGATCCCGTTTGCTTTCGCTTCTTTGTAGAACATAACGTTTTGCGGTAGATAATGCGCTTCGAACAAAATTCGCGATTGCCAAGCACTTCGTTGTGCGATTATCATCTTTCCGAGGCCCTTAAAATCATTAGCAACTCGGTGCGGTTCAGTTTCTTCATATTGCGCAGGTTTAAGTCTTGTTCCACCGTTCAATATCGAATATACAAGTTGTCGCGTCCTCGGTTCTACTCTTGCATCGTACATATGGAATTGTATAAATCGATGCATCAGGAATCTCGTTACAATTTGAGTCGGCCTCGAATTTGCGAGTACCATTCGGCCTCCACGTTACGACAGTTGTGTATAGCGTTTGCAATTCGGTAATGGTCGGAGAGAGAATCATATTCACATTGGGATGAACTATTTCTACCCACACGCCTACCATACGTGTTGATTTTTCAGATACAGCCATCCGTATTAATCGTCAAGGAAGTTATTTTTGTCGTGCAAAAAACCGCCTGGTCGCGATAGTTTACAACACTGGAACCCATCATAAATGTCTTCGATATTTTCGTCTCCTTTTTTTGTTCGTTCGTACCGGTATAAGAAAGAATCAGTAATCCCAGGCTGAGCTAAGAGTTGGTTAAGCTGCGGAGTTAAGGGTACCCGTATGAAGTAAGATTTCAATTTCATCAGATTTTTCTCCGAATTATTTTCCTTGCACGAACACGACAATGGTACTGTTTGCTCCGTTCCGAGATACCATTTGCAGCTACGACAAAACCAATGACGGACAATCGCCAATTCGTCACTGTTTAGTAACATTTTCCACAGACCACGCATAGTTGTTGGGAGTATGCTGCCGTTGGTGATGGAAGCCATCATTTTCAAAAACGACACAGTTTCGTAGGTTATACGGTGTCGCGTACTTGTGGCAATAATCATGGCCAGTAATTGACTTTCCGGTACATGAGGTCGTATTGTCGCGATTTGCAATAAAGTATCCATGCCTTGTGCATTGAAGTTTCCTTCCAAGTCATCATTTTCCGATTCTTCCTCTTGACTACTATCGTTTCTCGAGACCTCGGTACTGTTATTCGCGAACCCACGTGAACTCATCGAAATGTCGCTGCTGTTCCGATCATTGAGATCCACGCTTGCATTATCGTTCGTGGCATCACAAGTTCGTAAGCTGTTACTGTCGGACGAATCCGAAATTTCCGATCCGTTCTTATCGGTACAATCACAATAATCGCATTATTGTCTTCGCCATAACACCGTGTACCTCCGCGTTGTCATTTCCGTCGGTATGAGTATTCCTTGCAATCATATCGACTCCCAACCGCTCAGCGTTATTTCCTTCTTGCGCAGAACTGGTTTCCGAATCATCATCGATGCCCTCTATTATTCTTCTACTGGCGACACTTTCGCGTTCGTCGTCGTCGTCATCGTCATTATCGTCGTTGTCGTCGCCTGGTATTTCAGGCCTTCGGCCCCGCTGCATTAAGGAAACGTCATCTCCGTCATGTTGTTTCGACCGTACCCAACGAACGGGATTTTGTTTCTGAAATAAAAAAAAAAACGGTTTCATCTATGTACTTCCTTTATCCGGTAACGCATTGAGCGACAAAACAATTTCTTTATTTTAATTAGTAGCGTCTAATTTTAAACTTCACTTTGACTTACGGATCTCAAATTATCGGGTAATTTCACATTTTGCACAAAATCATTCCCTGAATATTTCAATCCTTGCAGCGCAATAAATCTTTGTCGTCGTCTCTTCATGGTCCTTGCACACACTGGCCTTTCACCATACGACAGGTTTCCACGTTCAGACTGATCTGGTTCGATGTCATCAGCCATTTTTCAGTTGCAGCTATGCACATGCAATCTTCGACGTTTAGAGTGTTCTGGAATAAGCGAACAATTGTTATGATTTGGCGTCGCAAGCATATATTGGTTCAATCTCCACGCAAGAAAGTTTAACTACATACCATTGCAACTTAACAGTTTTCTAATTACTGAATTTATAAATGCGTTTCTCAATAGGCTATATAACAATTTCTTCAACAACGAATAAATGCCGTTGGACACATATAATTTGTATTGTGTTATTTCTTCAATACAGTAATGATTTTGTTCGGAAACGCTAATTTTCAAAATTCTTTACCCGTCATATACATATATCGATCTGTACGAGTAGCGCGGTACAAAAAAAATGTTACAAACGCGTACTTAAATCCACGGACATGAAAAAATTGTTTTTCGCTCGCCCGGTACACAATGAACATAATTCTCTTCCGTGAGATACCGATGCGTCCCTCGGTTCGGCAGCTTTCGACGGTGCGAGACTTGCAGCACTGTTACGACACAGCAGACAATATGGAATCTTCGATGTTAGTAGTGTTCTGAAAAAAGCGAACAATTGTTATGTTATATGGGCTTCGGCATATCATAGCCATGTTATGCGATCAAAAGATGATACTTTTTTCACTAATTTTCACATTAACGACAAGTGCGAAAGACTTTCTCATACAAGTCTTACGCATTTGTTGCTGATATGCAAATTTGCAAAGAAAAGTATGAAATTTTCTTTGCGTCGCTATACGTTAATATTGGAATAAAAAATATTAATTGATTACTAACCTTGCTCCCTCGTTTTGATATTGCTCGGGGAATTTTTCCACAATCGGGAGGAATTGAAATAATGCTCTTGTTACAAAGTTGTTCGTACGACGATAAGGCGAACACCAACAACGACGGGTCTATAACGAGCGGGTGACATGCAGCAATACGCGGAAGCGATTTGTAGGTTATTTTTTTCTCTGCTACGCACAATGCAGAAATGTCACATTACTTATTGTTGGTATTTGCCCGAAATACCTTTGTAAAGTTTGATAATTATTTGATGACACCGTACACACACGCCCATCGTCGATATACACGAATTTATCGCGATATGCTCTTCGTCATTAAATTTTCCACACGACACGACTGCACTTATGGCGGGCTACTCGTTTCGCGTCTCTCTCTCTCTCTCTCTCTCTCTCTCTCTCGATCTCTGGGCACGATCGACTTGGGCGCTTCGGGCGCTTACCGAAAGTGTTCTTGAGCTCTATCTTTTGCGTATACTAAACATGAGCGTTGAAAGTGTGTAAGCGCTCAAGTCGAACGTACCCTCCTCTCTCTCTCTCACGCGCTTTTTTTCTCGTATCGTTTCTAGCTACTTGCGGGTCTGTTCGCGTCGGTCGAAGTGGCAGTTGGGCATCGCAAGCATATACTGGTCCGATTTTCAATATTGTATTTTATAAACGCATTTTTCAATAGGCTGTATAACAATTTCTTCAACAACGAATGAATGCCGTTGGACACATATAATTCGTATTGTATTATTTCCTTAATACATACAGTAACGACTTTTTTTCTCAAACGCGAATTTTCAAAATCCATCACCCGTCATATATATATATTGTGACCGCAAAATCGAGAGAGCTGGGGGAAAAGGACCGAGAGAGTCACAAAACTCCCCTCCTCCCGTCCCGACAATTTATATAGGGCGCCAGCCGAAAATCGGCTTGTCGGGATGAGAAAAGGGAACGCAGTGTCCGGCCAAACTGCAGCCTCGTGGATAAGGTACAGGGGATGGGTCAGGTGTCAATCACGCGCGGCAAGAGAAATTTATGGTCAGGAAATTTATTTTTCCTTCGCAAGGAACACGGGGGAAAAAAATCGGAACACAAAATATGTACAATACGCGCGAAATCTCGCGAGCCAGTTACTGTCGCGCGCACACACACACACACCAATTCCGACCGGGGCCTACGCACACTCACAATACACGTCGAGCTTGTCTTGGCCTCTCCTCTCTCTCCCCTGCCGGCCACACTAATATTTCAAAACCGGACCCCCGCTAATCGGTTACCCGGCCGAGCGTTAAAATAAAGAAAGAAATATCCCGGGAAAATTACCCCGGTCGTTACTTACGTGGACGTCGATGCTCGGCAACCTCTCCCCCGCGACGAAGCCGGGAAAATCCCCACACTGGGAAAAGGGGCACCCGGTAGATATTGTTAAGGTAGAAGGGAGCCCGCACGGGTCCGAACCCGCGACCCGATGATAAACGAGAGGCTAGTTCTCCGTGAAGATGTCCCGACTTGAGGGCAATCTCTCCCCCTTTCCCCTTGCACAAGCCTCGCTGCAGGCCAACGGATCACCAAGGACGACACGTCCCTATTTTTGCAGGCACACATTCACTCACACTTTTTACAGGCTAATCGAGCCGAAGCTCGTCGCAAAACGGGATTGAGCTTCCCGCGCGCAACCACGACACAATTTCTCGACACTACGCGCTAGCTACGTACGACGAGGTTCAAAAATTACGGGAACGCGACAGAGGCCGTGGCCACGAAAAAGATACCCGAGATCGAGGATCGACCACGCGGTCAGAGATCTACGTGAATTACTGCAACGGGCAACGCTGAGCTCACCGGGAGAAAACAACTGGCCGGTTTACGCTGGTCGTCCCACGTCCTTCCGGCTCGGTACCTCGCGAGAAGCTGTCCGGCAAGCCAGCCGGCGTGCGAGACGCGTACCCCTGCCCCTCCCCGCTCCTCGTCTTTTTCTCTAGCTTCGCGCGAGAGGGCAGTCTCGTGCCGATTGTTTCGGGAGTTCGCCCACGATTCTAGCGCGAATTTCGAATTTCGTAACTCCCGGAACGAAAGAATAAAATCCGCGCGCTAGCTCTCACGAATCTCGGGTCTTGGCGGGAACAATAACTGCAACCCTTTTTATCCTCCGTGTTACACGGGCTGAGAGAAACCTCGCAGGGGGGGGGAGAAGTCTGCGCGTGGATCCGGCCCCGATAAATTATTTTCTCCGGATAATGTGGGAGCCGCGAACGTCGGAATTTTCGCATAAACCTTGGCCGCTCCCATCGTTCAACCGCTTAAGGGCCTCCTGCGTTTTCCCGATCTTCAGCCCAGGGTGAACGTTCTACTTCGCCGTCCGCTGCCTCGGATGTTTCCTTTCTTGACGGCGCGTCCTTCCTCCCGCGGGAGAAACCTCGACATCGGGTTTACATTACATAATAAAAATAAAGAGAAATACAGACGGAATTAGTAAATAATATACAGCTATTCAGGACCCTACGGAATCGTGTCGTGGCGGCGATGGTGGCCCCGAGCCGGAGGACGCGCTCGCCGGGCATACCAAGGGGCCCGGCGGGCCAGCGGAGTGTTACCCAAAAAAAAAACACGTTACAACACCCCCTCCCCAGACATCGGCCGCCCCGGCCGAGATCTCAGCCTTGCCCGGCTATTCCGTCAATCGCGCCACGCGGCGATGACCAACATCACGCCCGACTCCGTAGCGCCCTCCATTGCAATCATAATAGAATAAAATAAGAAATTGAGGACCGTACGGTAAGTTCGGTACATCCTATCTATCAACCGGTAAGCCCCGCCGAGGAACGTGGCCTCGAACGCGGCAATCTCAAACACCCGCTCCCGACACACCTCAGGAAATGCCAATGCCATACTACAGGGATACCACTTTTTTTACGTTCCCCAACGGGATTCAAAACAGGGAAGGAGTGCAGGAGGCAAGTCAGAGCGGAAGTCAATAAACAAAATAATGATAGCAAGACAACGACAATGATCCAATTGTCAAGACAGAAGAAAATCACTCCATCAAGTCAGAAGAAAATGAAACAAAAATGAAAACGATAACAGCAATAATATCCGATACTACACACAGACAAATAAACACATAAGTCGCTATTTTGGCGCACCCGGGAACATGTTACCCCACGAAAAAAAATACTCGTGGTCAATTAGCTACCATCGGAATAATTGGAAACTCATCGAGTTAGCCGGCCTGAAACGCAGGTCCGCCTACTCATGAAGCAGTAAAATACTTGTATCGGTGCTTCCGGGAACATGTTACCCCGCGAAAAAAATACTCGTGGTCAATTAGCTACCATCGGAAAAATTGAAAAACTCATCGAGTTAGCCGGCCTGAAACGCAGGTCCGCCTACACGTGAAGTAGTAAAAGACTTGTTCCAGTGCTTCCGGGAACACGTTACCCCGCAAAAGCCTACGACAACTCGTCCTAGCAAAATCGATTCATCGAACGGATTCAGTCCGCCGGCCTGCAATTCAGGTCCGGTGAACCAAGGTATAATTTTAAAAAACAACCATGTACCATAAGTACGTCGTAAGAGCGATAGAAAAGAACGAAGAAAAACAAACAAAGAAAAGGAAGAAATAAAATAAAAAGAAAAATGGCTCAATAAAATAAATTAAAATCAAACCGTCTACAAAAGAAAACAATGAAATCAAATTTAGAAAAAAAGGTCGGTAAAATAAAAAAATGAATCCAAGCCAAAATATAATTTGATTGAAGGAAATCTAATAACTTATTTAAACGAACTAAACGAATTTAAGCCAACAAACGAATAAAAGAGAAGAAAGTCAACTAAGTTCGTTAAAATACAGTCCATAAATGAATTATGTTAAATAAAGTCAATAAATAAATTAGATAAAATAATGTCAGTCAGAAAATAAATGAAATTTTAAGTCGACACCCTAAAATTTATCGTGCAATAATAATATTGATAAGATAAATTAAACAAAGAAACCTTAAAAGATGTTGAATGCCTAACATAAAAGAAACCGTATTAACCCCGAAGACAAAATAAATAAATAAACTCGACGTAACAGAACTGAGAAAATAAATTAGCGGGGTCGACAAGAGTAAAAGCTGGTCTTATGTGCCACTTAGAGTCCCATTTGTGGATCACCCTGTAGATCGGAATATTCAACGAGACTCGGGAGTTCAGGAATCTCGTAAATTTTTCAATACGTCGGCAAGTATTCTGTCTCCAGTTCGGGATCTTAAATGTGCGGATGCAAAAAAAACGTAAACACAAAGTTGACATGCAGAGCGCGAGCGCCGGGCCACTCGGCAAGAGCTCGCGCTGGACTCACCGGCCGGGCAAAAAAAACTCGGCTTAGCGACACGGGGAACCAAGAGCACACGGTACTCGAGGCCTCAAAGATATTTCGTTCGATCTCGCGCTGCATTTTTTTTTTTTTTTTCCCTAGAGGACGGATACAAAGGGACGACCATTATATTGACACAAAAAAAGACATACACGATCACGATAAAGACGGTTGCGAAGGAGACGAAAGATCGGGAATAAATTCAAATTTAACTTCGTCGGTGTAAAATAAATTTTTTTGCGCGCAATGACACAGCCCCACGTTGGGCGCCAAATTTGTGACCGCAAAATCGAGGGAGCTGGGGGAAAAGGACCGAGAGAGTCACAAAACTCCCCTCCTCCCGTCCCGACAATTTATATAGGGCGCCAGCCGAAAATCGGCTTGTCGGGATGAGAAAAGGGAACGCAGTGTCCGGCCAAACTGCAGCCTCGTGGATAAGGTAGAGGGGATGGGTCAGGTGTCAATCACGCGCGGCAAGAGAAATTTATCGTCAGGAAATTTATTTTACCTGTCGTTAATAATTCCCCTCCTTCGCAAGGAACACGGGGAAAAAAATCGGAACACAAAATATGTACAATACGCGCGAAATCTCGCGAGCCAGTTACTCTCGCGCGCACACACACACACACCAATTCCGACCGGGGCCTACGCACACTCACAATACACGTCGAGCTCGTCTTGGCCTCTCCTCTCTCTCCCCTGCCGGCCACACTAATATTTCAAAACCGGACCCCCGCTAATCGGTTACCCGGCCGAGCGTTAAAATAAAGAAAGAAATATCCCGGGAAAATTACCCCGGTCGTTACTTACGTGGACGTCGATGCTCGGCAACCTCTCCCCCGCGACGAAGCCGGGAAAATCCCCACACTGGGGAAAGGGGCACCCGGTAGATATTGTTAAGGTAGACGGAAGCCCGTACGGGTTCGAACCCGCGACCCGATGATAAACGGGAGGCTAGTTCTCCATGAAGATGTCCCGACTTGAGGGCAATCTCTCCCCCTTTCCCCTTGCACAAGCCTCACCGCAGGCCAAGGGATCACCAAGGACGACACGTCCCTATTTTTGCAGGCACACATTCACTCACACTTTTTACAGGCTAATCGAGCCGAAGCTCGTCGCAAAACGGGATTGAGCTTCCCGCGCGCAACCACGACACAATTTATCGACACTACGCGCTAGCTACGTACGACGAGGTTCGAAAATTACGGGAACGCGACAGAGGCCGTGGCCAAAAAAAAGATACCCGAGATCGAGGATCGACCACGCGGTCAGAGATCTACGTGAATTACTGCAACGGGCAACGCTGAGGTCACCGGGAGAAAACAACTGGCCGTTTTACGCTGGTCGTCCCACGGCCTTCCGGCTCGGTACCTCGCGAGAAGCTGGCCGGCAAGCCGGCCGGCGTGCGAGACGCGTACCCCTGCCCCTCCCCACTCCTCGTCTTTTTCTCTAGCTTCGCGCGAGAGGGCAGTCTCGTGCCGATTGTTTCGGGAGTTCGCCTACGATTCTAGCGCGAATTTCGAATTTCGTAACTCCCGGAACGAAAGAATAAAATCCGCGCGCTAGCTCTCACGAATCTCGGGTCTTGGCGGGAATAATAACCGCAACCCTTTTTATCCTCCGTGTTACACGGGCTGAGAGAAACCTCGCAGGGGGGGGGGGAGAAGTCTGCGCGTGGATCCGGCCCCGATAAATTATTTTCTCCGGATAATGTGGGAGTCGCGAACGTTGGAATTTTCGCATAAACCTTGGCCGCTCCCATCGTTCAACCGCTTAAGGGCCTCCTGCGTTTTCCCGATCTTCAGCCCAGGGTGAACGTTCTACTTCGCCGTCCGCTGCCTCGGATGTTTCCTTTCTTGACGGCGCGTCCTTCCTCCCGCGGGAGAAACCTCGACATCGGGTTTACATTACATAATAAAAATAAAGAGAAATACAGACGGAATTAGTAAATAATATACATCTATTCAGGACCCTACGGAATCGTGTTGTGGCGGCGATGGTGGCCCCGAGCCGAGGACGCCCTCGCCGGGCATACCAAGGGGCCCAGCGGGCCAGCGGAGTGTTACCCCAAAAAAAAAACACGTTACAATATATATATATATATATATATTGTAACGTGATTTTTTGAGCCACGTCACAAAAATGCTACCGATGATCAAGATATGCTCTCGATGCCCGGGTTGCGACCCATCCGTTAGTGTTAAGGGTCGTTTCTCTAGAATGTTTGTCTTGTTACGTTTTCGGTTTTGGGTTGTGTTTTCGGTTTGATTAGGTTGGCGTGCGGAACTCGGTCGAGCGGCGTGTGGCGCAATCCCGACCAAGGAATGCACCCAGTGAGGCCTCTCGGGGAATCGGTGCACGCCCGGCTGAAACGCCGGCGCCCCACCGTAGTGGTGCATCGTGCTGGAGAGCGGGCCGTTTAAGTTACGGGCGGAGGCTGGAGACCTCCGCGTTTCTGGACAGAAGCTTTGCCCGCTTTCGCACGGTGGCCCGGGGATGCGATCTCCGAGAGCCTCCATGTTACCGATGAGAAAAAGTCCCGATTTGTTACCGTTCCGTTTTCGGGGTAACTCGGGCAGAAAATATAGGTTCCGAAAGGAATATTCCATTAGAATATTCTAGCTCCCGAAATAATATTTCAGCTCTCGATATTATACGAGATAAAGTTCTCGCTTGAACCGGCGATTTCGCATGGTCCGATGCCGCGAGCGTGTTGACATTTTTTCTGTTAACACGCTCTGTCTCGCTCTCGCATAATCCCTCGCACGCCGGCCTTGGTCGCGCGAGGTACAGAGTCGCTACCGAATCTTCGCGTAAGACGGTTGTCTCTGAAATCGCGATCGCTCCCGATTTTGAAGATATCGTGACAGAGTTGTCGATCGGACGTCGCGATGGAGAGACGTGTCGTGTCTCTCTCGCGCCCGTAACGTCGCGCTCTCGTTCTCCCGTTAGAGGCACGTCGTCGTGCTCTCTCGTTCCCGTTCGTGTAACGTTTCGCGTGCAGTTCGTGTTCGCGATTAAATTTCGATTACGTGAAAAGTTCTCGGGTGGATAATCCACCGGCTCCCTCACTATAAAATAAAACCATTATTTTATTTTATTAGTGACGTTTCCGATGTCACGAAAGCGACAGATCCCGCGCTCGCTCACGCTACTCCCCGGTGAATCCCGACCCCTCTACCACAACCCACGGCCTGAGCGGCCGTGCTGTACCGCAACCGTCCTCCCGTGCAAGTGCATCCAGTTAGTTCGGTTATGATTCCGGCGCACAGTAGGAGAAAAGCCCAAAAACCTGGCCAAAACCCCAAAAAATAAATTTTCGAAATAGGGTCAGTTGAGTAGTCATTCAGGTAGAGGACTAGTAACTGCATTCTATTGTGGAAGGGAAAGCCCCTTAAGTGTATACCTGCGCCGCAGCGTCAGTTGGCAGTGAGTGTTCGTGAAGAGTGTACGTGTCACGCGCTGAACAGACGAAAATAACGCTGACTTCAAAAACCCATAACTTTAAAGTGACGGGTTTAATTTCAATTCTGCAACATGGATACGACTTCTAGAGGTATGTAGAACATGTTTTTACATCGGTTGAATCGAAAGTTTATGTATAAATGATTGAAATGTAGTATAGCCTTCGGCATAAATAAAATTGAATAATTTTGAAAACTTATATTTTCAACGGTCCGAAAAGTTATATATTTTGTCACATTTTGCAAAGCTCCTAGTCTCGGCCTTTAGTTTAATGTATAAGCTTTCGAAATTTACAAGAGTTACCTGCGGAAAACGTGCGTCTTGTCCGTTATGATTTTTTTCGCATCGTGCGGTAGCCGAGCGTGCACGCGGCACTATTGAGCAGCCGCTGCGCCTCTACCTGAGAATGGGTGAAGTAGCATCATAACGGACAAGACGGCTGTTATACGCTTGAAATAAATTATTTTAATATATATGTATGTGTATATATATATATATATATAAATTTTCTGTGATTTAATTATGATATATACGTATGCATATATATATATATATACATATTAAAATCAACCACATGAAAATTTCTTAAATATGAATGAAATGTTATAACATTCGAATAAAATATTTGAATATATATATATTATATAGTAAGCAAAGCTTTCTTTTAACCAAATCCATGTCAATATTTTCTGTCTAATTTTCTTAAAATTATTTCAATTATTGCGGTTATTTATTTGGTAAAATAATGTACATTGTTCAAGTTTTTGTATTAATTGAAAATTTTATCTTTTCCTTTAACATCAATTTTCTACAATTTTATGTCTTTATTGCAGGATCCGGTTACAAATAATTGGTGCTGACAAGGAAAGAAGTATTTTTGATAATCAGCGAGCATTTATCCGATAAATTCGCTTCCTTGATCGAATTTATGGTAGAAAAAATTTCCAAGGACACCGGACGTACAGTTGTAGTGCCTGAGGACTCGAAACAGACTTTTTCGATACTCTTCAATCAAATGAGAACGAGGTGGCAACAAGCTCACAGAAAATCCTGTGTATTTTTCAAGAATAACGGTGAATGGCTTAGCAAGCAGGTATGTTTTGCCGCACCTACAGACACTGTAGTAACAAGCCCGGGTAATACGGGCGGCCGCCCGTCCCTTGAGTTTACAATGTCCAGTGAAAGATCTAAACGAAGGAAGACCCAAGATATTCGTACATCGTTCAACTCGGTCGAGTTAGCATACGCTACTCAGATGAGCCTTCGCTCTTCAGGACAATCCGACGCCGCAAAAGTTATTAAGGACGTAACAATGACGAGTCCTTTAAGAGCTTCCAAGTATCGTAAAGCTTACTCAGCAACGGATGAAATTACTTTATCCGAAGAGGCTGCACTTTCCGCTATGATTGAATATAAATTCTCCAAGAGTACTTACCAGGGAATGAGAAGATTAGGGAAGGAAAATAACTGTAAGCTATATCCGTCTTACGAAAAAGTGATGAAAGCAAAAAAGCGTTGTTATCCACCACGTGATGCAATCAGGATTACAGAGAGTAGTGCAGAAGTCCAACTACAGGCACTATTAGATCATACAGTTGAACGTATTTTACTCGTCCAAAATGTACTCATTAAAAGATTGACTCCAGATAATGTTCGTAAAATGGACTTGATTTGCAAGTGGGGTTGCGATGGAAGTTCTGGGCAAAGTGAATATAAGCAGACGTTCAGTGATGACAGCAAATCTGATGCGCATGTATTCTTTACTTCAGTCGTGCCATTACAACTCGTGTGTTATGATCAACAATCGAAGGAAGAAATAGTTGTTTGGAAGAACCCCAGACCCTCGTCTCCACGATTTTGTAGACCGCTTAGACTACTGTTTCTACGCGAAGACACAGAGTCAACACTTAATGAAGTCCAAATTGTTGAAGAACAAATAAAGTCACTTCGTCCATTCGAAAGTCTAATAGATGGAAAAGAAATCTCCGTAATGTACAAGTTGTTGTTCACCATGATAGATGGTAAAGTTTGCAACGCTGTATCATTGACGAAATCTGCTCAACGGTGCTATTTGTGTGGAGCAACCAGCAAAGATTTTAATGCCATCGACACTGTATTGCAAAGGGAAATCAATGAAACAAATTTGAAGTTCGGATTGTCGACGCTGCATGCGTGGATACGGTGCTTCGAGTATTGCTTACACGTGTCTTACAAACTCGGCATTAAAAAATGGCAAGCTCGAAGTGCCGAAGAAAAAAAAATTACCCAGGAACGCAAGAGGGCCATTCAAGAAGGATTCAAGAAGCAATTGGGTCTAAATATCGATCGCCCAAAGCC
The DNA here is from genome assembly GCA_963210295.1 of Ophion ellenae. Classification (NCBI taxonomy): domain Eukaryota; kingdom Metazoa; phylum Arthropoda; class Insecta; order Hymenoptera; family Ichneumonidae; genus Ophion; species Ophion ellenae. The sequence goes on from OY723392.1 coordinate 6,014,586, forward strand.
TGGATACGGCAGCAGCAATGATGGCAACACAGCTCGGCGATTCTTTGAAAATTCGACGGTTTCCGCTGCGATAACGGGGGTCAACGAAGAAGTTATTAAACGCTTGTACGTAATCCTACAAGTTATATCGTGTGGCCACGAGATAAACTGTGAAAGATTTGAACAGTATGCTATTGAAACGGCAAGAAAGACCGTTGCATTATACCCTTGGTTCTCCATGCCTACTTCGGTGCACAAACTATTAATTCATGGTCCAGTGATAATAACTCATGCTCTATTACCAATCGGCCAATTATCCGAAGATGCTCAGGAAGCTCGAAACAAAGACATCAAACGATATCGAGAAGATTTTGCGCGACAAAGTTCCAGGGTTAAAACTATGGAAGATGTTTTTCATCGGCTCTTAGTTACTTCTGATCCGTACATTTCAAGTGTCAGAAGACTACCACAGAAGAAGCTGAAGAGTTTGTCGCCGGAAGCTGTAGCGATGTTGATCGCTCCTAAAGTGACTGCTGCAGCAGACGAATTTTGCGCCGAGATTGAAGCCGTGCCGGGAGTTGTAATAGATACAAACTCGGATAATGATTCTGACTCCGACTCCGACTCCGATTACGATTTTGATTAAGAATAAAATTTTCTATTTTTGAAACGTTCCGTATGTATTTTGGAAATAAAAATAATAATTGCGTAGAATACACTGTTCACGTTTATTTTATTATGATGATTTTTTAAATATATTAATTTATCTATTTAGCAGGATACTCGGCCATTTTGTTTATAACAATTTGCTGTAAGCTCTTTGTTGCAAGTTATAAACAATAGATATCGGATTGGTAATCAGCGACCTTGAAAACCCGTATATACCAATTTTTGTCAACATCTGGTAACTTTTTAACGTTCATGTCGGCCATATTGGATCGGCCATTTTTTTTACGATAATTTGGCTTGCGATTTCGTAATCAGCGACCTTGAAAACCCGTAAATACCAATTTTTGTCGACATCTGGCAACTTTTTAACATTCATGTCAGCCATATTGGATCGGCCATTTTGTTTACGATAATTTGGCTTTCAGATTCGTAATCAGCGACCTTGAAAACCCCTGTAAGCCAATTTTCATTCCCGTCAAAGGTCATTTGAGGTTTTGGCCAGGTTTTTGGGCTTTTCTCCTACTGTGTGGCGCCACGGATATTGCGGATGCATGCGCGCGGGGTGGACAGCCGAAGGTGACGGTTTCTCGCACCTAGCTCTCGTCTTTAAGTTCTCGATTCCGTGGTAAGGAAAAGTAGTCCCCGTCACAATATATATATTAGGGTGGCCGTTATTTTGGCTTCGGTAAACAAATTTTAACGTCTAGCAAAAAAACTAATCAAGATATGAAAAAAAAAATCTGTGTAAAATTTGGACGCGCTGGGATAAGGAGAACACGTGCCACCGAGCAGTTTAAATTTCAAAAATACATGCATTTTTTTAAAGGCCGCACTGAAATATTTATTAGTCTCATAATATTATTTTAAAAATCTGGAATTGGGTACATCGATTATACATATTAAGAGTTACAAAATATTTTATTTACTGATTTTTTCCATCAATCACGTACCGCAAATTCGTACCTTTACATGAAATATTATATAAGTAATAGCAGTTCACCTATGAAATGATTGAAGTAGAGTACATTTGTTTACGTTCGGAATTTTTTTTTATATTCGGCCAGAACTTGAAGAACAAATGGTTTTTAATCTTCATCATAAGTCAATCGATTGTTATAATCGGTGATAAGTTTGATACCTCGCTCCGCTATATCATTACAGACTCTTATTTTTTTAATCAATTGCACGCCGATTTAATAACTCTCGTTCGAGTCCAAACAGATACATCGGTGTCGAGAAAAGTACAATCAATTTTAAATCGTTCAAAAAACGCCTCAGATTCGGCACTAATAAAGAAATCAATGTCTTTATCGAGCAGAAAAGTAAAGTCTGACTGGAAAACCTCATACCGTTTGGAACCGCATCGTAAAATCGAAATAAATTTGCAGAACCGTAAAGATTTCATGTGTTATATTTTTTTTCTATGTCCAACAATGGCAAACCAACTCGGTCGGTAATGCTCGGGAGGTAAAAATAAACGGACGAAGCGCCATAATCAAATTTCGAACTATTTGTCTGCACTATATTTTGTATTATCGCCACTACAGTTGGAAAATCTTCTCGCAGGCTCAAGAAAAAAAATATCACTTTGAAGCATTCAATACACGATTATTATATTATTATTTTCATAAAAAATCCGCTCCGATAATTAATTCACTGCTTCGATTTCCCGCCACATTGTGGCCAAACCGCCACGTCCGTTTTCAATTTTTTTATTAATTTTTCAATCCACTCACTACTGTACATAATTGATGGAAAAAAATCAGTAAATAATATATTTTGTACCTCTTAATATGTATAATCAATGTGCCCAATTCCAGATTTTTAAATTACTATTATGAGACTAATGAATATTTTAGTGCGGCCGTTAAAAAAATGCATGTATTTTTAAAAATCAAACTGCTCGGTGGCACGTGTTCTCCTTATCCCAGCGCGTCCAAATTTTATACAGATTTTTTTTTCATATCGTGATTAGTTTTTTTGCTAAACGTAAAATTTTTTTACCGAAGCCAAAATAACGGCCTACCTAATATATATATATATATATATATATATATATATATATATATATATTGCGGATATATAATCTCAAAGACCCCTATCTCAATCCGTCATCATTGGCATTCGAAATTGTGGATTGTCATGGTTGTTAGTTTGGTTGAATAATAAAACAATCATTACACTCATACATAGCGCTATTTAAATTATATCGACCCATAAAAAAACTGAATAAATCATATTTACTTGTTAAAGAATACCCAAAACACCTGAGTTTATATTAATTCCCTCCCTGTTTGAGTCCCGAACCTATAAATTTATTTGTAACGAATTAAGACCCGTTACAATATCGAGGTTGAAAAAAAGTTTGCACCGTTCGCTTAATGTACCGTACCGTGGAAACGCATGATCCTAATCGGCATTTGTTGATTGTACGGTTGTACAATCGAATTGTACGGTTGTGCATATTGAACCACATGACCACTAGATGTTTGTGCGAGTTTAATATCATTTTCATAACCTACATACTTAACCTCAAAATTGATGAAATCTCGTGGTCGTGGTTTGTTATCATTACAATAAATGGAAATAAAAATTGCGGAATTACGTGTTAACCTCAAAACGACAGCTTTGTGTAATGATTGCGTATCGCCGTTCTCCAATGGGTACCTCAGTGTATGGGTGGAACCCAATTTTGCATCCAATATAATCTTTTCGGTACATTTTCCATACGTCACATCAGCGACGCCCGTTATTGGATACCGCAATTCATCAATTCGGCAGGCAGTTATAACATTTTCGTAATTACGGGTGTACTTGACGACGCAAAAATGGTTTGCCATTTTCAATAATGCCGGTAAAAACGATGAAATGTACTAATAATCCCCTGTCACTCGTGATTGTTTTTTCTCTTCCTTTATGGATACACACGGCACTTCGGTATTGCGAAACTGGTTGTACATGCAGGGCGCTTTTGTTTCTTTACCGCCATGGCGAGATTGACAAGGGCGTCGTAGATAATGGAATTTTTTTCCGACAACTTTTTTTCCTCCGTGTTCGTCACATGTAACCTCTCCCCCATTCGTCGGTACAATTATCTCCTGTCTCTCGTTATTATTATTTTTTATGGTAATTATTCGGAAAGTGACCCCCACCAGGGAGGGGAGTGGGAGGTGGGTCGATTTATAGATGTTGACCCCCTAAACACGATGGTGGAGAGAAATCGCGGCGGTCACCCCCCTATAAAAAGTTATGGGGTGTTGAAGTTCAAAATTGATTACTTACTTTTTCAATCTTCGTTCTTTGGAGTATCATCCGTTGCCAGTGGAAACATATTTTTAATCGCCTCAAAAAATGCCGAAATCCGTTCCGTGTATGCGTGGTTTCGTTTGAAAAGAAATTCAGCAACATACGCAGGCCAAAACTTCTTTCGCCGCCCGTACTTTGGTATTGCTCCGCGCAGATCCCTCCACAAACGCTCAATATTTTGAGTGTGAGCCTTTGTCTCTGGATCAACGAAATTCATCGCATGATTCACCGTGAGATGAATGAAATTTTCATGGCTCAAGCAATTATATGCACGCCAGCAATCTGAATAAATTGTGGTTCCCTCAATGATATGTTCTTTTATTGCGGTCAAGAGCGTGTCTGCATCGCGGGTTTCCACCGGAACAATAAATGTTTCTTTTGTATCCCGATCGATGCCGCCGAATACCCACTGGCCTGTGACGATGCGGCCCTTATTATTTTTTCTTTTACCGATTTTGGCTTCGTCTATTTTGACAATTTGTCCTACTCCTATCTTTCGCCGTATTTTTTTCCACCCAGAACGAACAAACCTAAGGTACATAAATAATTATGTATACCGATAGAAATGGTCTGCGAACACATTCGCTCATACTCATACATACTCGCGTACGCAGACACATACCTCTCGACAGAAAGACAGCCAGTCAATGATTGTTTCAGACAATAAATCGAGCTCTGCTCTTAGCCGAGCAACATGTGGAGGAGGGAACCACACAAAATACGCGAGAAAGCGGTATATCGTTTCGAGTTTGAGGTGTACTTTGCTAAACCATGTGTCCGTAAATGCCGATATGCGGTAACTACATCGTATTTTCCGTCTTTTTTTTTATTTACAGTTTTATAAAAATTGTTCGAGCACTGGAGTTTTAAAGTGTTCCGATCTACTTTAATGACTGCCTTACAATCGCGACACACAATTTGTTGCCCAATCACGTTGTACTCGAAAAGAAAATCAAGTAATTTTTCCCGGTCATCGACAAGACGCAAAAATTCGTACAGTTTCATTATTCACGGATCGAATTAGACTAACCACGATAACCAGGCGAAAATTCCATGTCCGCAGTAATCGTATACATATTATAATCATGTACACGTATACTTACCGCACTTTTTGATACATTTTCGTACCGAGTTCTCCACCATCGTGTTCAGAGGATCAAAATCTATAAACCTTCCACCCTCCTCCGTCGTGGGGGTACGTGCACGTACGCGTGCACGACGTCGCTCGTGAGCTGTACGAGCGCGAGCGAGACGGAAAGTGTGTGTGAGAGAGAGAGAGAGAGAGAGAGAGCCATCTCAACAACGGCTCAACGTGCGTGCATGCGCCTCACATAAACTCTTCCTATCCTTGTCCGTACAACGGAGACGGCGCCTCTCGCCGCCCGTTCCTGATCTCCGGAAACGTACTAATTATCCAACTAATACACCTATGACCAGAAAATCTAACTCTTAATGATTGTTTCATTATTCAACCAAACTAACAACCACGATAATCCACAATTTCGAATGCCAATGATGACGGATTGAGATAGGCGTCTTTGAGACCCTCGAATTACTGAAGCATCTTCCAAAACACTTTAAAAATTCCTTCCCATCATTCCCGGCATATCACTGGTACATCGCCCTTCAGGAAGGCTCCGGGAACCCCGCATCATCCAACGGCAAATACTCGCCCTTTTGAATTGCTTTCTCGAATGCCCGCATGAATGCCGGGTCGAGAAACGAAATAAAAAGCTTTCGTGCAAACCCGAAACATTTCAATATATATATATATATATATATATATGTGTGTGTGTGTGTGTGTGTGTGTGTGTGTGTGTGTGTGTGTGTGTGTGTGTGTGTGTGTGTGTGTGTGTGTGTGTGTGTGCGTGCGTGCGTGCGTGCGTGCGTGCGTGTGTGTGTGTGTGTGTGTGTGTGTGTGTGTGTGTGTGTGTGTATATCTCACACACTTTCCGTCTCGCTCGCGCTCGTACAGCTCACGAGCGACGTCGTGCACGCGTCCCGCTTCACACACTCTCCGTCTCGCTCGCGCTCGTACAGATCACGAGCGACGTCGTACACGCGTACCGCGGGTTTCGGGGTTGCCTCTGGAACGAGAAAGCGTTTTCTCGTTGCTTTGATTATTTCGGGTGATGAGGATCGGTTATATGGCGTTACTTCCGGCTGGCACTTGTTGCAGAGTGCAACGTAGCGCACGGGTGCCACGCCGTGTCGCTCACGCGCTAGAGATGCTAGCGATCGATAATACGCGAGCTCGAGGACGGGTTATCCTGCGACCCTCGAGAGCGTATAGCGGGGCCGTCCGAGAGGGACGGCTGACCTCCTTGGTGCCAGGCAAGGAGGATGAAAGACCAGAGATGCTGGTCGAGAATATTCCCTGTTATGCAGCGAAGTGCGACGGGCACTTCTCGGACTGCACACTTCGAGTAGTTTGGCGTGGGATATCGGGGAGAGCGATCAATGGCCGTAAGGACTATTGATCGGGTATTGATTAAGGTTCCCTACTAGCAATCACCACGCAGTCTCCGTTTCCGAGGTAGGACTTCCAGCGCAATGCTGGGTCTTCCCAAGGAAACAGAGCACCTTACCACGAAGCTGGGTTTATTATTGGATGGAACCAAGGCTTAGGCAGCAAGGCCTCCATCCGGCGATCCGAGGTATCGGATGATGAGTTAACTCCACGTTGAATGATGAGTAATTTGCGAAGAGTGCCTCTCGTGGTCGTGCACGCCTTTAAATAGCCTCACGCACATCAGGAGAAATTCCATTTCTCTAGCGTTTCTGGGGTGCTAGGTAGGGGATCACATCGCTGGGAGACGCTCAGTTAGTGGGGCGACCGTTCTGGTGACTTTGGAGACATTCGCACACTGTAGACATTTTAAGGGGAATGATCTTCCAGATTGTTTCTCGCCTCCATATCAGGCACACAGTAAGTATGAAGAGGCGTCGTGATGAATTTTGGGGCGCACCCTTATCTCATGGGAGTGATCGCAGGGCGACACTCGCGAAATGTTAGACAGGGGGCGGGTACTGCCGCGAGTCAGCGGTTGTTCTGGGGTAATTATTCGGAAAATGACCCCCACCCGAGAGAAGGATCGGAGGTGGGGGGGTTTATAGATTTTGACCCCCTGAACACGATGGTGGAGAGAAATCGCGGCGGTCACCTCCCTATAAAAAGTTATGGGGTTTTGAAAAATAATAGACATACCTCCTACGATTCGCATATGTACACGTACCCCCACGCCGGAGGAGGGTGGAAGGTTTATAGATTTTGATCCTCTGAACACGATGGTGGAGAACTCGGTACGAAAATGTATCAACAAGTGCGGTAAGTATACGTGTACATGATTATAATATGTATACGATTACTGAGGACATGGAATTTTCGCCTGGTTATCGTGGTTAGTCTAATTCGATCCGTGAATAATGAAACTGTACGAATTTTTGCGTCTTGTTGATGACTGGGAAAAATGACTTGATTTTCTTTTCGAGTACAACGTGATTCGGCAACAAATTGTGTGTCGCGATTGTAAGGCAGTCATTAAAGTAAATCGGAACACTTTAAAACTCCAGTGCTCGAATAATTTTTATAAAACTGTAAATAAAAAAAAAAGACGGAAAATACGATGTAGTTACCGCATATCGGCATTTACGGACACATGGTTTAGCAAAGTACACCTCAAACTCGAAACGATATACCGCTTTCTCGCGTATTTTGTATGGTTCCCTCCGCCACATGTTGCTCGGCTAAGAGCAGAGCTCGATTTATTGTCTGAAACAATCATTGACTGGCTGTCTTTTTGTCGAGAGGTATGTGTCTGCGTACGCGAGTATGTATGAGTATGAGCGAATGTGTTCGCAGACCATTTCTATCGGTATACATAATTATTTATGTACCTTAGGTTTGTTCGTCCTGGGTGGAAAAAACACGGCGAAAGATAGGAGTAGGACAAATTGTCAAAATAGACGAAGCCAAAATCGGTAAAAGAAAAAATAATAAGGGCCGCATCGTCACAGGCCAGTGGGTATTCGGCGGCATCGATCGGGATACAAAAGAAACATTTATTGTTCCGGTGGAAACCCGCGATGCAGACACTCTCTTGGCCGCAATAAAAGAACATATCATTGAGGGAATCACAATTTATTCAGATTTCTGGCGTGCATATAATTGCTTGAGCCATGAAAATTTCATTCATCTCACGGTGAATCATGCGATGAATTTCGTTGATCCAGAGACAAAGGCTCACACTCAAAATATTGAGCGTTTGTGGAGGGATCTGCGCGGAGCAATACCAAAGTACGGGCGGCGAAAGAAGTTTTGGCCTGCGTATGTTGCTGAATTTCTTTTCAAACGAAACCACGCATATACGGAACGGATTTCGGCATTTTTTGAGGCGATTAAAAATATGTTTCCACTGGCAACGGATGATACTCCGGAGAACGAAGATTGAAAAAGTAAGTAATCAATTTTGAACTTAGCACCCCATAACTTTTTATAGGGGGGTGACCGCCGCGATTTCTCTCCACCATCGTGTTTAGGGGGTCAACATCTATAAATCGACCCACCTCCCACTCCCCTCCCTGGTGGGGGTCACTTTCTGAATAATTACCATAAAAAATAATAATAACGAGAGACAGGAGATAATTGTACCGACGAATGGGGGAGAGGTTACATGTGACGAACACGGAGGAAAAAAAGTTGTCGGAAAAAAATTCCATTATCTACGACGCCCTTGTCAATCTCGCCATGGCGGTAAAGAAACAAAAGCGCCCTGCATGTACAACCAGTTTCGCAATACCGAAGTGCCGTGTGTATCCATAAAGGAAGAGAAAAAACAATCACGTGTGACAGGGGATTATTAGTACATTTCATCGTTTTTACCGGCATTATTGAAAATGGCAAACCATTTTTGCGTCGTCAAGTACACCCGTAATTACGAAAATGTTATAACTGCCTGCCGAATTGATGAATTGCGGTATCCAATAACGGGCGTCGCTGATGTGACGTATGGAAAATGTACCGAAAAGATTATATTGGATGCAAAATTGGGTTCCACCCATACACTGAGGTACCCATTGGAGAACGGCGATACGCAATCATTACACAAAGCTGTCGTTTTGAGGTTAACGCGTAATTCCGCAATTTTTATTTCCATTTATTGTAATGATAACAAACCACGACCACGAGATTTCATCAATTTTGAGGTTAAGTATGTAGGTTATGAAAATGATATTAAACTCGCACAAACATCTAGTGGTCATGTGGTTCAATATGCACAACCGTACAATTCGATTGTACAACCGTACAATCAACAAATGCCGATTAAGATCATGCGTTTCCACGGTACGGTATATTAAGCGAACGGTGCAAACTTTTTTTCAACCTCGATATTGTAACGAGTCTTAATTCGTTACAAATAAATTTATAGGTTCGGGACTCGAACAGGGAGGAAATTAATATAATCTCAGGTGTTTTGGGTATTGTTTAACAAAAAAATATGATTTATTCAGTTTTTTTATGGCTCGATATAATTTAAATAGCGCTATGTATGAGTGTAATGTGTTGTTTGTGTTCTTTTATCGTACGTTTCGCAATATTTTTCTCGGTCGGTCAATTACTCATTACTCGCATGGTACAATGAGGTCGGGCGGGATCATTTATAATGGATCGATATCTGCTACCCCGTCTCTTCTAGTTCTGAGGCTTCAGTCAGCCTGGGTTTGCAACGCGCTTTCGCTGGCGGCGCTATAGGTATCGGTGCTTGGCCTATGGCAATGCGGTACTTTCCTTTGTAAATTTCCCTTAGGGCGCGTCGAGTCGCGGCGCACTCCCACTCGTGGCGCTAGGACTCGCGATCGACGGGCCGTAGGCGCGCGATCGCGATCTCTCTCTTGTCACGCGTCGAGATCTATTCCCCTACCCTAGCTCTGCCCTTCGAGTCGCGGTGATCGATGCTCTCTCCCGATCAATTATCGCGCGTCGATAATTGATCGCACGGTCCTCGATCTTGGCGTGCGATGTCGCCACCTACCTGTCTACGATAGTCTAATCGAGCGATGTGCCGCGAGCACTCCAATGACCCTTTTTTGCATAGGTTTCGGTGCTCCCGTAATTTCGGAATACCTCCTTGTCCTTTCTGCGATCCTGATCCATATTAATCGATGATCCCGGTGTGTGTGTGTGTGTGTGTGTGTGTGTGTGTGTGTGTGTGTGTGTGTGTGTGTGTTTCGTATGACTGTAGCGTACGCTTTCTTATCTCCTAATATAATGGTTCCTGTATTTTACTAATTTAATATTTGTCCGTTATACCTATCTGTAACGCTCGCTCGCTAGAATACCTTCTCGAACTTTATTTTCTCCTAGTATGATTTTCCTACCTATTTTGCGATAATTGTTCACTACCCTTAAGTGGTTAACTTTCCTTATTGCTCTCTAGGGTTAGGGGTGCCTCGGTGGGTCATTCCCGAGACGACGGCCCCGAGTTTGTCTCTGTTTTCATCTTATGTCCGGTCATTTTTCATCAAGAAGTACAGCGATGCCACGAGGACTATGACCGGAGCATTTGCTAGTAAACATAGATGAAAGCAGGGCGCGCGATGATTCTTGTGGTCTCGGTCGGTCATTCTTGGTGCGACGGCACCGAGTTTCTCTCCGCTTTCATCCCACTTCCGGTCATTTTTCGTCCAGAAATCTGACGATGCCGCAAGAACTATGACAGGAGCGTTTGTTATTAAACAAAGGTAAAAGCAGCGCTCGCGATGGTTCTCGGGGTCTCGGTCTGACATCCGCGACTCGACGGCCCCGAGTTTGTTTTTGCTTTCATTTTACTTCTGGTCATTTTTCGTCAACAAGGCTGACGATGCTGCGAGAGTGATGAACGGAGCATTTGTCAATAAACAAAGCTGAATCAGTGCTCGCGATGGTTAGGGATGCCCCGATGGGTCATTCCCGAGACAACGGCCCCGACTTTGTTTCTGCTTTCATCTTACTTCCGGTCATTTTTCGTCAAGAAGTACAACGATGCCACGAGGATTATGACCGGAGCATTTGTTAATTAAAGAAAGATAAAAGCAGTTCCTGCGATGGTTCTTGGCGTCTCGGTCGGTCATCCTCGACGCGACGGCTCCGAGTTTGTCCTTGCTTTCACCTTACTTCCGGTCATTTTTCGTCGAGAAATCTAAGGATGCCGCCAGAACGATGACCGGACCATGTGTTTATAAACAAAGATAAAAGCAGTGCTCGCCGTGGTTCTGGGGGCCTTGATCGGTCATTCCCGATACGACGGTCCGGAGTTTGTCTGTGCTATCATCTCACTTCCCGTCATTTTTCGTCAAGGAGTCTAACGATGCCGCGAGACCGATGACAGGAGCATTTGTTAATAAATACAAATAAAAGCGACGGAAGTGACGATTCTAAGGGACTTAATCGGATATTCCCGAAGTCACAGTACCTAGTTCGCGCTCGCTTTTTTCGTATCTCCGATCGTAGTGTGTAAGGAATTATGACGATGCCGCCAAAACGGTGGCTGAAGCATTTGTTAGTATACAAAGATGAAAACGGTGCTCGTGACAGCTCTGGGGCCATCAATCGGACATTCACGATGTGACGGCACCGACTACGCTCTCGCTTTCACCTTATTTCAGGTCATTTTATGTCAATAAATACAACGATGCCGCGAGAACTATGACCGGAGCATTTGTTAATAATGAAAGATAAAAGTGTCTTTCGGGATGATTCTAGGGGCCTCCATCGGACATTAACGATGTGACGGCATCGAGTTTGCTCTTGCTTTTATCTTATTTCCGGTCATAGTACGTCAAGAAGTAAGAGGATGCCGTGAGACCGATGGCAGGAGCATTTGTAAACCCCTTCTCAGTAACGGGAAATATAGAGTTTCGTGTCACTTTTCTATTGGAAAATAATCTTCACAGATTTACCCTAGAATTTCAGCTCCAAGGGTTTTCGAGGTCGCTGAATCTGAATCTGAATCTGAAATGGAATTTCCACAATTCAATATGGTGGCTCCAATACGACAGAAAAGGTCTTCAGTTTTAGTATGATTACGTTGATTCGTTTGGGTTTGCTTGGGTTTGGATCATCTAAACACTGTCAATATAACGAATAACGGTATGATCAGGTGAAATATCGAAATTCTTTTTCATGTCTTGTCCAAACATGAAATAAGAGATATGAATTAATGAAAAAAAAACTACGAAGAATGAAACGTATACTATAGATACACACAACACCGAAAAATAATGAAATCAAAATCGAAAAAAAAGAAAATAGGAAAGAAAAATGAATTTTTCACGTCGCCAAAATACAAAAAAAAATCGAATACGAGAAATACGAAAAAAAAATGAAAATATGAATAGTAACAAAAAAATTTGATAATACGAAAATCACAGAATAAATTGAAAATACAAAAAGCACAAAAGAAATACAAAAAGTACAAAAAAAATACCAAATCGTAGTCAATGATCGTCACGTCCTCGGTCCGTGACTCTGGGTTCGCCAGAGAGCGGGATATAAAACCAAACAAGTATTTTTTTACATATGTTACTATGGATAGATTGTCATACATGATTTGCTAAGTCTTAATTCATCATATTGTATCCAAGCATTATACACTTGAAGTTAGGACTCTAATTCGAAATTCTCGACCATAAAGATCCTAAAGATACTAATTTTTGTCGAAATCTAACTACTTCTCGAATTTGCGTTCACCATATTGGATTCGTTATTATCAATTTTAAAAATCCGAATTCAATTTCAGATTCAGCGACCTCAAAATCCATACGTTACGTACTTTCGTCAGAATCAACCCATTTTTCGCATTTGCGTCCGTCATATTGGATCCGCCATTTAGAATTTTGGAAATTTGTTTCCAAATTCGGATTCAGCGACCTCAAAACCTACGATTTACTAAATTATAGTCAAATCGCTGTAGTAGAAGTATATTTTATTTCGAATGCCCACATGTGTGTCATGATACAAAAATGGCACGACTTTTTTTTGCCATATGTGTATCACTGACAGTCAAAGGGTTCGTACACAAAAATAGAAGCGGTGCGCCCGATGGTTCTGCGGGCCTCAATCGGACATTCTTGATATGATCGGCTTTCAATTTGACCCCGCTTTGGTCATACTTCCACAATATTTAATAGACCATTTGTCCTCTACTCGAAGCTACAGGTTTAATCATATAATCATTCTTTACGCGACAAGATCGAAAAGAACGTATTGCTTGATGTTACAGCCTGAGTTCAACTCTCTTTCGACTATGCACCTTATTGAATTGATGGATTGATTTTGATTTTGCGGTAATAAGCTCCGAGAATTTTGAGATGCATTACTAAAAAAGAGCCGTAGTTATTATTTCTCGATATCAAGAGAATAAAGATTACACCGATGCTCCAAATGATTTTCACATATTCTATCGATTCTGATATAGAAATCGACCGTTATTTGTTTTTGTAACTTCTCGCACGGATCTCCCGTTGCGAATGTCGGCAATGAGGCGCGATTTCATTTTAATGAGGCGCTATTTCATTTTAATTATGAAATTTATTATTAGATACCAGAGAGAAAGTCGAATAGAGCGAAATTAAAGAGTTCGGGAAGTTCGACAATGCGTGATGTGCGTACGTACGTACGTGAGAAAATGTTCAGGGTGCCTAATAATTTTGACCGAAGCTCTATTTATATTTATTTTCATTTCCTATATTTGTATTATTTACAATTTTTTATTTTTATTCTTTACAATGATTATTTTTATTCCTGACAATTTTTTATCTTCATTCTTCTTTATCTCTTATTCTTTAAAGGTTTCTTCAATTAATATTAAATTTTTCAAAATCTTCACGGCCCCCGAACTCCCGGGTGGAGGAAACCCTGTAAACTAAAGACAAATTTTATTCTCATCTAATTCATTCTCCGATACGGTGGCAGGTCATTTTATTAACAAATTTAAAATGCTCTTCCCAATGAAAGATGCCTTCCATTGCCGGAAGGGATCTTTGGATTGGTGTATTCACCTCTTCATCGTCGACGCTTTTATCGCTGTTCGACGTCTTTCTTCGCTCGTGACGGGAAATCGGTATCTCAGTGTGGCTAAAATTACAAATAATAGTAGCGATTTAGGTATCTTTCACGGAAAGAAATTAATTGCCTGAGAACATTCACAAATAATTACCTTGGCGGTACAGTGTCAAATTCCGATCGGCCTAAAATCGACTCACGCATCGCCCGTCCAACTTCTACGAAACTGTTCCTGTAAAGAAATTATTGTTGATGATTACACGCTATTTTATGACCGGAGCAAAATTGAACATATCAATTTAATTGTAGTTACCATTTTGACATTTCCGTGACGTTTTCCGTAATTTTTTCATTTCGATGAATGCGGTGATTGCGCGACGATGTCGATCGACAAAATTTCGAATATAATTTTGCCTTTTTTTTTGTCGGTAATGCCACGAAAGAGAAACTGCAAATTTTCTTCAATGTGTTGGCCGAAATCCATTTCTCATTCCCACTTTTAATTTGGCTCAAACTGACAACAACTTTTCCTAAAATTTCTTCGCTCAAAAGCAGGTTTTTGTAAAATTTGCGTGGATTTTGAGACGCGGAGTCCCGCACAGCGGCCGAAGCCATAGTGACAGTGAAAGATATATGGGTACAAATTCTTTCTCCTATCACCGCCTCCAACATGAAGTAAGCTTAGTCTCCGTAAGCTTAGTTCACGGTGGAGAATAAAGATTAATTCACGTTGGAGACGTAAGCTTGGTTCACGTTGGAGACGGTGATCGGGAAAGTGCCATATGTATCGGTAAATATTTCACTTCTCCGGTGGCAGATGTGTCTCTACCGATGCATCGGTCACTGTCACTCTCATGATAGCTTCGGGCGCACTGAGTGACTACGTGTCGAAAAGTCATCAAAAATACAATAAAAATGTTCCATTAAACGACAAAATTATCGGAAGGATCGTTGTCCGTTTCAGGAAGAATAAAAATTGGGATGAAAAATGAATTTCAGCAATCACAATAAAGAACATTTGCTTCGGTAATCATTCTCGCGGCATCGTCAGCCTTCTCGACGAAAAATGACCGTAAGTTAGATGAAAGCAGAGACGAACTCTGGGCCGTCAAGTCGGGGATCACCGATCGAGGCTCCCAGAACCGTCACGAGCACCGCTTTTACATTTGTTTACTATCAAATGCTCGTGCCATCGTTCTCACGGCATCAGCAGACTTCTTGACGGACTATGATCGGAAATAAGATAAAAGCGAGAGCGAACTCGGTGCCGTCACGTCGTGGGTGTCCGATTGAGGCCCCCAGAACCGGCACGAGTACCGCTTTTATTTTTGTTTAATAACAATTGCTACTGTCATGGGGGTCGCAGCATCGTCCGACTTTTTGATACTCTACGACTAGAAGTAAGATAAAAGAGGAGACGGATTCGGCCTTGTCATATCCGGAATGTTCGAGTCAAGACTCAAGGACCATTCGCAGCTCCGATTTTATCTTCCGTGCATCATCAATATTCTTATAACAGTTCTCGCAGCAACGTGAGATTTCTCGACGCCATCTGACCGGAAGTAAGAAGAAATTGGCGACGGATTCGGTTCAATAATATCCGGAATGTTTCACTGAGGCCCCGAGAACCATTCCAAGCACCGATTTTATCTTTGTTACGTTAACAATCACGCTCTTTGTTACGTCAACAAACACACTCAATCGGCGCATAACATTTTCTAGGCAGATCAGGACCAGTACTTTGTCCCTACTCGAATTTTTACCCGGAACACACGGGTCATGGAATTTCCTCAACAGCGGGACTTGGTCAGAATCAAGCGTATCACCTCGCTCTTCTCGAATCTCGTTTCCATAGACCTCTTCATGAGCGTCTCTTAGAAGTATGTTTGCAAAATTTCAGTGCTTTAAATTGTCGGAGAGTGCATGGAATATCGATGTTTCATTTTGCGTCCCACAGAAAATCATTATTTCTCTATTTATTTATTTACTCATTCATGATTTTTACTGTCGTCGAATCACGCATCTTCGCCTCTCGTTAGATGCGTGTTTGCAAACTTTCAAGGCTCTACGTAGTCGCAGAGCGGATGACATGTCGGTCTTCCGTTTTGCATTCCACAAAAAATTGTTCTCATTTTCGTTTTTTTTTTAAGTTGAATCATGCATTGCCAAGTTAATTAATCATCTCAAATAAAATAATCAAGTAAATAAAAGCTTGCAAATTGTAAAAATAATCGCTCGGTGCTTCCGAATTTAAGAAACATCAACTTATTTATCTTTCGATTCATTATTCCGACGAATCCAATGAATAATTTGAATTTTTCATCATCGTCGCATTAATCATTGCCGCACGAAGAATTACAAGCATCATGAATATCGACGATCCTCATGCCTTGGCATGGAGCGACATTTATGGAGCGACAGAAAACGACGCGTGAAATGCCGAATCTGCCGTCCTGTCACAAGTCTCGAACCCGATTGGTTTGCAGGCGCCCTAAGGGAATGATACGCGAGATGTCAAATCACGCTCGCCGTTATCTGTCAAACGTTGCCTTTCTGCATAACCTTGACGCGCGGTCTGAACTTGCCCGCGAAATATGGCGGAAGGCCATAGCAGACGACACACGAAATGTCATATTGCCAAGACAAGCGAGACAAACGCCGATCTACCTTGCTCGTCGCCTTCTACGCATACGCCAGGCATAGCGTTTCGCCTTCAGTTGTAACGCTATTCGAACATGCTCATCCTTCAATTTATCTATTTAATTGTTTCTGAGTCCCGAGGCGTGTCAGGTGCGGTACTGAAACACGGCCTGAGCCATTATTCGCCGACACCGAGAGAATAAAGCTTAAATCAATACTCCAAACTGATTTCGCATGTTCTACGAGACACTGCTAAGACCATTCACTCGGATTCCTTTTCGATTTAATCTTATTTCCGATCAGAGCGAATGGATCAATTGATCAGTGCTCCAACGCTACGTTTAATCATAGAGTCGTTCTCTACGCGACAAAGATAAAATGAATGCCAATCTTGACGTTTCGATTTAAGTTATAACCCTCTTCGAAAATGCACATCATCGATCTGAAGCAAGCACTCCTCGAAGAAACTGGTAGACGGCTCGAGTTATTAGTTCGATCGACCACTAAGAAAATAATACTCAAACTTCGTGCGCAACAAAAGAATTTTAATATTTTGCAATGAACTTTAAACAAATATGTAAAGAGAAATATATTTACATTAAAGAACAATAGAAGGTGTGTGAATCGAACGAACAGTATTTACAATGAACGTATGAACATGATGAAAACATAAAATATGTACAGTTAGAGGAAACCGAATCTACAAACCGAAGGACTCAACGCCGCCAAAACATATAACTCTAGGCATCGGAATATCCCGGGTCATAGAACTTTCCCCACATCGTCAATGGTGGAAAAATGCCTAGACCGATTTTCTCAACGATAATCTACACTTAATTTTTGAGGAAACCATGGATGGCGTTAAGTATACGCCCGTTCAGAATACGTACCTTATTCGGCTATTTGGTAAAAAATAGCGTGCTTGCCACCACCACGGTCATAGAGCAACAACGTGTTAGACATTTTCCTCCAATTTCCAAATAGTTTTTTTCTATTTATGTAGAATGAATCGTAGTTAGCAGAACCCACCAATTCGAAACGCCGCCTTTTTTGTTTGAAAAACTCAAAACATGTTAAGACATTAAAACGGACTATAGTAGTATAGCTGTGACAGTTCTAACTCAGGGATCTCAGGGGGGAGCGGGGCGGGGGGTTCACGCGGGGAGGGATATGACGTCACGCGAGGAGGGGGACTCGGCGGAGAGGCTGACGTCACGCGGGGAGGGGGAAATCGTTGGAGCGGAGGAGGGGGGTAAATATCGATTATCGATTAATTGATCATCGATTATTGACCTTGATATATTGAAAATTTATTATTGATTTATTTAGTCTTATATTGTTTACTTCATGGATTTTATTATTTAGCGACTGTCGCCAGAGAGCCAAGTTAGTTGACCCGTGACGCTGAGAGAAGCGATCGGATTACACGTATGCATAAGAGGGAGCGAGAATGAGAGATGGAGCGACCGCATCTCATGCATGTGAGATAGAGCGACTCATCTGCATGTATAAAGACATATACACTTCAGACATTCAACGGTTAATGCGATTGGGTTTGTTTGGGTGAAATCTCAAACAAACGACTGCGCACGTCTTCGAACATCTATTGCATCTCAAGGCCAAAATGCCTGGGACATTCGCAAAAGAATAAAATTATGTGAATGATATTGCAAGCGCTTCGCGGATCTCGTCGAAAAAGTTGATGTCAGCAAAAATCTAAAAGTCTGTAGAAAAATATATAATGATCAAATGCACACGGCACCAAGGATGCAGCTGTTATAGAAATGGAATATAAATCGTGATTGAGAGGTACACACTTTCAGCGTACATAGGAAAAAAAGCAACGTTAAAAATGTCGATTCAGCATCACGTGTCATCTCAAGGTCAAAATGCCTGAGATATTCACGAAAGAATAAAATTATGCGATTGATTCTGCGAGCGCTTCGTGAATCCCGTCGAAGAAGTTCATGTTAGCAAAATCGAAAAGTCTGCAGAAAAATATATAACGAAAAAATGCACACGGCACCAAGGATGCAGTTGTTATAGAAATGGAATATAAATCGTGATTGAGAGGTACACACTTTCAGTCAATGTTTGAATTTCCGAGATCGCGGAGTGCCTCGCGCAGAGACATGACGGATAATATTGAAAAAAAACTTTGTGACCAAGGGGCTCAAATTAGTTCGGTCGAAGAGTACATTGTGTGGGAACAACGATGTGACGAGTATATCGAGTCGTTAGAAGAACAAAGTCGAATTAAACGACCGCGATTATCGATTGGAAATCGTCAATCGTTGGTAGCCCAAATTGCGCGACTTGAAGGCTTCAAGAATTCGGTGCGTCAGCGTTTCATACACACGGGTGCTGGACATGACAATCATGGATTCATATGGCGAGAAATTGATACGGCATTCGAGGGTCGTATCTTGACTGGTGTAGTCATAAATCACAACCACATCGAACCTCAACAATTTCTCAAGGACGCTAGTGATGTCGTGCTTTCACGCATTCAAACCATTATCAACAATCATGGTAGTGTGAAAATTAATACCGTTTTTAACGGCGAATTTGTGGCGGGTGACAAGCGTGCAAATGAAAGCATTAATACTAAAAACTATGAACTTTTCAATACGTCTGATTTACGCGAGTGGTACGATCAAAGAGTTATTGAGCCCATTTCGACATCACTCGAAGAGTTTCAGGAACGCGACAGCGGGTGGGCATTGTCACGAATATATAACTTGACTATGAATATAAATAAATATAATCCAATGCGTGCGGGATGCAACATAATGTTATCGCGGTCGATAATGCTGAAAAGAGCAGTCGTTAATGTGAAATCGAGTGATCATGCATGTTTCGCATGGTCCGTAGTTGCTGCTCTTCATCCAGCCCAACGTAACAGTGCGCGTGAATCTTCATACCCGCACTACTCGACAGTGCTAAATGTTCAAGACATTGAGTTTCCAATGACTATGAATCAAATTAAAAAATTTGAAATTCGTAATGACATTTCAATCAATGTATACACCATTGAGAACGACAGCACTCTTCCAATTCGCGTGAGTGAGCGAAAGAGAGAAAAGCATGTCAATTTGCTCTACGTGGAAGATCCGCAGCAAAACATCGTTGGACATTTCGCATGGATCAAGAATTTATCAAGGCTCGTCAGCTCACAGTTGACTAAACACGATGGACAGAAATATATCTGTGATAGGTACGTAGATTTGATATGATTTAATGTATTAAAATAATTAGTTCGAAACTGATTTTTTTTGTTTATTTTCACAGATGTCTACACTACTTTCACTCGGAGCAAAAATTGCAAGGGCACACTGTGGACTGTGGCCAGATCAACGACTGTGCCGTCCGTCTACCGAACGATGCGAACAAGTGGCTCACTTTTAAAAACTTCAATCATAAGGAGCGACTTCCATTCGTAATATACGCCGATCTTGAGTGCGTTCTTGCGAAGACGAATGAACAAAACATGTACCAACACCACGAGGTTTCTAGTATCGCATACTACGTACATTGTTCATACGATCAATCGTTATGCAGATATGAATCGCACCGTAGTAGCTATTGCATTGCATGGTTCGTCGAAGAACTAAAAAATGCAGCTTTGCATGTAAAGAATATTTTATCTTCAAATATCCCCATGGTACAGTTAACATCCGACGAGGAGCTTGAATTTCGAAGCGCGATTAAGTGTCACATATGTGAAGAAGATTTTGCACATACCGATACACAAGTTCGCGATCATTGTCATTTAACTGGGCGATACAGAATACAGAAAACAGGGCCCATTCGAATTGCTATCTAAATTTCAAACAATCATTTTTCATCCCGGTAGTTTTTCACAATTTGTCTGGCTATGATGCGCATTTTATAATCAAAGAAGTGGCCACCGCCTTCGAAGGGAAAACTTACGTGCTTCCAATAACAAAAGAAAAATATATTTCGTTCACGAAAACTGTTCAAACTACTACCGAAGAGAGAAAAAACCAAATTAAATTACGCTTCATCGATTCATATAAATTTCTAACCACAAGTCTTGAGAAATTGGCATCATTTTTAACGACGGACAAATTGAAAATTTTACGCTCACAATTTGATGGCCTACCGATGCATGATTTTACATTATTAACACGAAAAGGTGTCTTCCCGTACGAATACATTGACCATGTCAGCAGATTGGATGACACGTGTTTGCCGCCGCGCGACTCATTTTACAGTTCCTTGACCGGGGAAACGATCAGCGCGAGCGAGTACATTCACGCTGAGAATGTCTGGGAGCGGTTTTCCATTCAAACGCTTGGTGAATATAGCGATTTGTATTTGAAGACGGATGTCTTGTTATTAGCAGATATTTTCGAAAATTTCCGTGATACGTGTATTGAAAGTTATGGGCTTGATCCGGCGTATTATTACACTCTTCCCGGATATACTTGGGACGCCATGTTGAAATATACGCACATAACGTTTGAATTATTGACCGACATCGACATGATTTTATTCATCGAGCGAGGTATACGCGGAGGTTTAAGCCAATGTTCAAACAGATATGCACATGCTAATAACAAGTACATGCAATCGTACGATCCATCGAAATCATCATCATACCTGATGTACTTCGATGTGAACAACTTGTATGGATGGGCAATGTGTCAACCTTTGCCTTATGCTGATTTTCAATGGATCGACGACACATCGAATTTTGACGTATTATCCGTAGCGCTACATTCGCCTGTAGGCTACGTTCTCGAAGTCGATCTCGAATATCCACAACGTTTGCATGATTCGCACAGTGACCTTCCGTTTTGTCCTACACGCGACAAACCACCTGGCAAGCGCCAGGAGAAATTGCTCGCAACCGTATGTGATAAGAAGCGTTACGTGATACACTATCGTAATTTGCAGCAGTGTATGCGTCATGGACTTAAAGTAGCGAAAATACACAGAATTTTGAAATTCACTCAATCCCCCTGGTTGCGTTCATACATCGAATTGAACACACAGTTTCGAACACGCGCTACAAATGATTTCGAGAAAAATTTGTATAAATTAATTAACAATGCAGTATTTGGTAAAACGATGGAAAACGTGCTAAACCGTGTAGACGTGAAACTGGTAACAAAGTGGGAGGGACAGTATGGGGCAGAGGCAATGATCGCTAAATCAAATTTTCACAGTCGAAGTATCTTTTCGGAAAATCTTATTGCCGTCGAATTCCGAAATCTGGAGGTAAAATTTAACAAGCCGATTTATGTGGGTATGTGTATACTCGACATTTCGAAAACATGTTTATATGAGTTTCACCACGAATTCATGATTCCGTTGTATCAGCAAAACTGCAACATCATGTATACCGACACCGATAGTCTCATATACCACATCAAGTCTGACGACGTTTACGACGATATGAAGCGTAACATTGACAAATTTGATACAAGCGATTACCCGATGGAAAACGTGTACGGTTTACCGTTAGTCAACAAGAAAGTGAAAATAGTCATGAAAGATGAAAATAATGGTATGGTAATGACGGAATTTGTGGGATTGAGAGCAAAAATGTACGCTTTGCGAGTCGATGGTAAAAAAGACACGAAAAAGGTGAAAGGTGTGAAAAGTAATGTCGTCGCGCGAACAATAAATTTCAATGACTACACTCGCTGTTTACGGGAAGAAATTGAGATGACTCGTCAGCAGTCTTGCATAAGATCGAAGCTGCACGAAGTTTACACTATTTCAGAGTCAAAAATTGCTCTAAGTCCACACGATGACAAGCGGTATATCGTGCCGAAAAGTACGGAAACTCTACCCTGGGGTCATTATAAAATAGCATTGTAAATGTGTTTGTTAGGCTACATTGTATATATTGTTATAAAATAAAAATGGATAGTTATAATGAATGTAGTAATGTAAATTTGATCTATATTGGAAAATGTTATATATAATGCGAGTATGTTAATGTTTACAGGGTATAGTAATTTATTTTTATAAGGAATGTTGAATGTATACATAAATAAAATGGTATGCTTATTGTAAATAAACTTTATTGAGTTTTTCATATACTTTATAAAAGTTATTACAATATGTTATTTTTGTGTATCCACGAGTTTTGAGATTTATCCATTCCCAACCATTTAACATAAACATCATTGCCCTTTTTGCGTATTATCTTCTCCACGAGATATATGTTTGGATTGGCAACACGTTGCAGTTCGTATTCGTAGAATCCTACGGCTATTGGATTTCCACTTGAGTCCTCGACTAGGTACGTTACAGGATAAGTTTGTTGCACCTTGACGATTTTAAACACTTCGGTGGTCCAATTTGGTGTGAAACCTTTTTCAAATATTGTCTTGAATTTGCTTACGCGCACAAAATCATTGACTTTGAATCTTGCAGGAGCCGTAATTTTTACATTGCTGTATACGGTGGTTAAGAGTTTATCCGCGATCGCAGGAGTAACGTCGATGGGCCTCATGCCAATCGTACGATGCTTTCGAGCATTGTACTTCATAACAAGTTGCGGTAACGCATCGATCCACTTGTAATTACCATTGAGTGTAAACCTTTTTGCACATATTATTTTTGAGAGTGCGATTGAATCGTTCGACGACCGAGGCCTTCATAATAGAATACGTCGAATAATGATTGATGTTGTATTTCTCCATGAGTCCTTGCACGTTTACATTGTAAAATTCTCTTCCTTTGTCAGTCTGAAGATTTTTCGGATATCTGTTATGATCGTGTATGATTTTCGCGATCGTTGTACCCATTTCGTAGCCAGTTTTACTTTTCAAGGGTACGGCCCATGCATACTTGCTCAACACATCGATGACGGTGAGGATGTAATTGTAGCCTTTGTTGAAACGCGAATACAGCCGCATTTCGACTACGTCAGCCTGCCACAAATCATCATACCCACGTACGATGACACGTCTTCGCAGAAACTTTTCTCTTGCTGGTGCATGTAATTCCTCCACGAGCTGCTTTTCTTCAGACCTTTTTTCTTCTCCGAGCATAGCGTGTGTTTGGCCAGACGATGTTTACAAATCTTCCTGCGTTGTGTCAGCTACAGCGTCGGTTACATACTGAATCGTTTTAGACGTATCGTTCATAGTTATTCGAAGCGTATCCTCTAGTGCGATGAATTTCTTCTCAAACTCATCCAGGCGTTCTGTTAACAGCTTGATTTTCATTTCCACGTAACGTTTATTAGCTGCATCGTAATCCCCTTCAGGTAGGACTACGCCTCGTATTTTACGTGATCTTGCATCGAAGCCACTAGAGGTTAGACAGAGAGCATTATCACGTGTATAATTTCTTATTAGCCCAGTCCATTGATAGTATGAATTATCCTGCGCTCCAAGCGATGATCCGAATTTATTGATCGACATCTCGGTATCAATAGTGATGAAGGAATGATCATTATCGCCGATGCATAGGTTAATTTATAATGAGACCTGCTTCGCGAAGTTCCTCAATAATCGACATTATCGCATTGTCGTGAGCGTTGTTACCCGCGTGTCGTGAAGCTTCTAACAAGCGCAAACGATCGACCAACTCATTGGGATCATTCCAATGCACGTAATCGATTTTGTTGTTATTTAACGCCATGGCGAGTGGTATTTCTATACCTCTTCCAGTTTTTCGGTCGAAAGTTAATGGTCCAATTATATATTTATACTTGAAGCCTTTGTTTCCTAATACAGGATTGAGTATATTGCTACCACGTCGATGTGCATTTGTTGCCAACAATATACGGTGATGTCGGGATGGACACTTTTATTATAATTTTTGAGGAAAGGAGTGGCTGACTCGCTCCAGAACTCGGTTGTAGGACGGAATAACTCGGTTAACACGGATTGAGCTACTTGAGACGAATTTATTCAGGTAATTGATGGACAGAGATTCAGTGTTGTACAGTATTCGGAGACTTACTGACTACCTTAGTTTAGAACGAAGGTAATTTATAGTGATGGAGTGTGGGAAAGTCGAGATGGTGGGAGGAAGGGCTGACGTGACGTTAGAAAAGTTGGCCATCGGTTTCATAAGACTTGAGAAAGCATATTGCCGAATGAAAAGTTAGGGCGTTCCTAATACGACTGGCCGGACGTGAAAGTGCCGCTCATGAAGATCCAGGCGTATCAAGGAGGGCCTTCATCATAGGTTTCCCAAGAGTGTCGAAACTCATGCGTGACATTCGAAATGTAGGTACACGGACGCTATAAATTTGGTGAAAGGCCACTTGCACATATGTATCAGTAATATGGATCGCAGGAAGAAAATAGGGAGAAGAACGACCAAGAGAAAAATAGAGGATCTCATTACACCTCCCCCCTTATTTAAGAAAATTCATAAAACAAGATGAATTTTCTTTTACGCCTTGAGGCTGGTGGATCGCCGACGACCTGTTGGTTTCACAATTACCTTATCGTAATTAACATTGTAGTCTACATGTTCGTTGTTTTGACGAAAACAATTATTGTACACGTTGATGCCTTTAGCTATCACGGTTTGGTTTTGAATTAAAGTACTCATTTTCTTATTGTCAGTATGAAGGTTATCAATCTCATCGTTAAAATATTTAGCATCAGAATTCCATAAAGTTCCAAACAAAATTTTACTAATCTCGCCGATAAAATTGGAAACACCTCTTTTGAGACGAGGTCTATAATCAATTATGTTCATTAGTCTAGATCTTCTTGATTCTATTCTATTCAACCTCTGTCGAAAGATTTCGATTGATGCAGATTCGGCGGAAGTCCTTTTTGTCGGTTCCATTGCAAATTCTTGACAGGGATATCGAAGCCATATGCAGCTCATCTCGGTGCAGATTTATTTCGGTGATGTCGACGTAGTTGACTACTGTCCAGGTTTGATGGTAGATTACGGCACTTCCCAGGTTTTCCATATATACGGTGCCTTCGAGTGGTTCCACCCTTAATTCTTCGGATGTAACACACGTTACAAGCAGAGGAAGAAGTAACAGCAATCATAATGCCTGCACAGAATTTTTGATTAGTTTCTATGGTAAGGTTTTAATTTATTAACGTGGATTAATTTTCTTCTATTTTTAAGCAAGATCTCGTAGTTGACGTCTGATGTTTGTTCCAAAATAATGGCTGGTCCTTCCCACTTCGGGGCAAGGGGTGTCTTGTCTCGCTCTTGAGCAACGAGGACCTCGTCGCCTTTTGCGAAGACGGGTATAGTGCGATGTATGTGAGCATCCTGGACTGCCTTGTATCTTTCTTTAGCTGCGATCAAATTATCGCGTCCTCGTTTGACGATGCGTTCGTGATCCGCACGTATTCCTTCGAAGTATTCGTCAATCGTCGTATTAGTCCTTTGAGCTGGCAAATTATTTGGAATATTGGGTTTTCTTCCGAACTGCATTTCTAATGGAGTTAGTCCTGTCCCTTCGTGTTTGGCTGTGTTATAAGCCATAGAGACGAACTTTAATTTCTTGTCCCAATCTTCTTGATGGTCGTATATCAATGCTTTAATTTGTTCTTTTATCGGTCCGTGTGCTCGCTCGAGGCTCCCATTACTCTGAGGATGAAACGTTGTCGTTGTCATGTGGGAGATCTTAAAGAGCTTTTCTAAATGCTTGAACGTTTGGCTGATGAAGTTTCATCCGCCATCGGTTAAGATGATTTTCGGAGCTCCGTGAATGTAAATAAAGTTTTCAACCAGTGCTGTCACTGTTGATTGAGCATCCTGTGATTTTAATGGGATCAGTGTAATGTATTTTGTGAGCTGGTCTTGTACAGAAAGAATGTACTTATGACCTTCGTACGTTTCAGGTAGTGGGCCTACAAGGTCCAATGCAATTTTTTCGTTGGGTTTCTCCGGTGTGTCAGTAATTATTGCTTCTGCTCGTGGTTGTGTTCGCACGAGCTTCACCCTCTGGCACGTGTCGCATCTACGGATGTAATCTTCGATGTCTCTTTGCAGATTGGGCCAGGTAGCAACAGCCTTCACCCGATCGAGGGTCTTTGTTACTCCGAAATGACCTGTGGCGCTTGTCCCGTGGTATTGCTTCATGATGTCTATCCGTTCCTCTTCTGTACCTGGCTCGTACAGTTCCATGTCGTAAAGATAAAGAAAGGGTCGTTCTGTTTTCCTTGACCAAATAAACGAGATCATCTGCTTAATTCTCATTTTTGTAACTGGATTTTCATTCAGGTATTTGCAACCTAAATAAATCTTGGTAGGTTCATTGGTAACCGACAGTTTTTCGGCTAACACGTTATACCACTCGATTTCATCTCTTGCGAAATCGAGGTGCAGTTCATCTTCACTGTTTTCAAGTTGGTCGGTTATCTTGATCCGCGGTGTGTTCCTGGGTGGTGCTTCCTCCAAAATTTCAGGAACCTGTGGACTTTCTTTCAATAGTTCGAACTCTATGTAAAGGGGAAAATTTTCGTTTTCCATTTCTTCTTGATCATTTTCTTTTTTCACTGTGTTTTCGGTGTCTGCCGCGTTGTCGCTTTCTTCTTCGATGACGATATCTGATACTTCCTGCTTTTCGGCCCCCTCATTCGGAGCGCCGTTGTGCTTTCCTTGACGGGTAGTTACGGGGTATATCCGTGATAGTGCGTCAGCGTTTGTATTCAGCGTTCCTTTTTTATAAATGGCCTCGTATTCGTATTCCTCTAGTTTTAACCGGAGCCTCATTAGGCGACTATTCGTTGGAGGATTCGAGGTTTTGAGGATCCAGATTAGCGGCTTGTGATCCGTAACAATTTGGAATTTCTTTCCAAACAGATATTGGCGGAAGTGCTTGACAGCCCAGACTATTGCCAACATCTCTTTTTCCGTCGTCGAATATCGTTGTTCGGCTTTATTAAGAGTGCGTGATGCGTAAGCGATGGGACGATCTTTACCGATGGGTCCCTGCGATAGCACTGCACCTATGGCGTGGTTGCTCGCGTCGGTTGTGAGCACGAAAGATCCCTCGAAATCCGGATATTGGAGGACCGGAGATGTCGTCAGCGCTGTTCGTAATAGGCTGAATGATTGTTCTTGTTTGTCTGTCCAAGACCATGGTGTATCCTTCTTCAGGAGTTCTGTAAGTGGTTTCGCTAATTTGCTGAAATCTTTTATGAATTTTCGGTAATATCCAGCGAGTCCTAAGAACTGTTTAATCTGCTTCTGGTCACTTGGCCTTGGAAAATTCTGCACTGCTTCTGTTTTCTTTGGATTGGGTTTTACTCCTTCTTCCGAGATTACATGTCCCAAAAATTCCAATTCTGGCCGTAGAAATTCGCACTTGTCGGGCTGCAACTTCAAGTCTGACTCGCGAAGACGGGTCAGCACGTCAATTAATTTCTTATTGTGTTCGTCGAGGGTTTGTCCGTAAATAATAATGTCGTCCAAGTAAACGAAGCATGTATTTCCGATCAATCCCCTCAACGCGTTATTCATCATGCGTTGAAATGTCGCGGGTGCGTTCTTCAATCCAAACGGCATTCTGTTGTAATGATAGTGACCTGATGGTGTGGAAAACGCTGTCTTCTGCTTGTCTCGTTCGTCTATTGGGATTTGATGAAATCCCGACGCTAGATCGAATGCGGTAAAATATTTTGCTCGACCTAATTGATCCAAAATTTCGTCGATGCATGGGAGAGGATAGGCGTCGTGTGTCGTTTTTTCGTTCAATTTCCGAAAATCAATAACGATCCTCCACTTCTGTTTTCCTGATGCATTCGATTTCTTAGGTACCAACCAAATAGGCGAGTTGTATGGTGAGTCACTCGGCTCTATTAATTCTTTCTCCAGCATTTCGTTTACCTGCCTGTCGATTTCTTCCTTGTGAACCGGCGGGTACCTGTATTGTTTGGTGTTCACGGGTGTATCATCACTCGTGATGATCCGATGCTTGACCATTTTTGTGCCTGGGAGTGGATCACCAGGTAGGGCAAATACATCTGGAAAGCTGGAGACGATGTCCCAAACCTTTTCTGCTTGATCTGGTGGGACGTGCTCGAGTCGAACGTTTTCTTTTAATGTGTGAATACGTTCGGCAGTATTCGTAATCTCTATAGCATTGACACGAGCTACATCCTTCGGTGCGTCTTGGCGCTCCTCCTCAGGCGAACGGGCGGCTTCACAGAAAGGAATGCCCTGTAGCTGGTCAATTGTAACCGTCATCGGTTCTTCCGAGTCATTCAAAAATGGCACTCGGGTTTCGTAATCCTTGGCTTCGAAGATGCAAGGCACTGTTGCTCCTGGATTGTTCTCGTCCGTGATGGCTGTTCCGTTTTCAATATTCGTACGAACCGTAATAAAATAGATCGTTCGTGGCGGGATGGTGACAGAAACTTTCTCGAATTCAAATCGTTGATCGTCGAACGTTAAGTAATTTTCTCTTCCAATACCGATTTTTGTTTGGTACTTTTCCATGAACGGAATGCCGATCAACCCATCCTCGTCTAATGGGAAGTCATTGGGAACGACGTGAAAGATGTGAATCTTTCCTTGAAATTCCTGTTTAGCAGCAAATAAGGATTCATGTTGTTCATTGCCCATGGAGAACGGTGTTTTAATGTTCCGATTTATCTGCGATCCTTCCGTTAACATGTTGATTTTTATGAGATTTATGGCTGATCCGGTATCGAGAAGAAAACAGCCTATTCTGCTAGCTGTTCGTGTGGGAAGTTTGACCACTCGTTTAGCGGATCCGATGGCATTGACTCGGGGGATGTTTTCTTGTGTCGTAGTGATTGCTTCTCCTTCCGGTATATAATTCACTGTTGTTCGCGTTGGTCGATGATTGTGAGACTGCCTGTTGTGGAAACCCGATTGTTGTGGTACGTTCCTGTTAAGGTTTTGTGAGTCGTATGCTTTCTTACGGCAGTCACGTTCGGAGTGACCCATGCGATTGCAATATCGGCATATTATCGAAGAGAACGGTGCCGCTGAGGGAGTCCGGAAAGATTTATGATGGGGCGGCTTGCGGATTTCTGAGCTACCTGTATTTTTTTCAGTAATGTTTATGTTGCGCGTCATCATCTCTCTTGTGTAGTCGTAGGCTTCTGCCGCTTGTGCCCGAGCTATTGCCATTCGAATGTTCTCCGGTTTTTGAGCCCGTACTTCAGTGGAAATCTCTTTTTTTAACCCTAACAGATATTGGTCGAGCCCTTGTTGGCGTTCGTATTCCACAATGAATCGTCTTTGTGTTTCGTCTGGAGTTGAATTAGCTAATACGGAAAGGAGTTGATTTTGTACTTCTAAAAATCTATTCGTAAATCTCGAAACACTTTCGTTTTTTTGTTGAAACATTCGCGATCTTTTGTCTCTCCAAACGCTGACCGGTTGCAAGTTTCCGAAGAGGATCCGTAAGCATTCATAGAGCTGTTCGTACGTGTTTGTCTCGTACTCTTGAATTTCTCTTGCCGCGTCTCCGATAATTTTTTTTGTGATTATTAATCGACGAAAGTAATCTGATCGGCTCACTTGTGGTCTTACATCTTCAATTGACGTAATGAAAGTTTCGACCCCCAGAGATTTACCATCGAATTCACGGATTAGTTCCAGCGCTTCCTTCGGTGTTAGCTCTTCAAAAGAATCTTCCGGTAACGCGTGCGTAATGCGCGAAGCGTTATCTTCCATTTCGGTTTGTGAATCTGAGTCTTTTATTCGGCTGAACGCCGTTTTGATGGCTGCGTTTACGTTAGACAACGACATTTCGGTTTGATCTACTGAGTCAGTTTCGGAATCGGTAGTTATAATTTGCGGCTCGCGATAATGAGTAAATGAGTCTTTACTCACCGATTCCTTTCGTAGATCCCGTTTAAAACGTCGTCCCTCGTAGACTCGGAGTGTCGTCAATCGGTCCTATGTTCCCAGCGTTGATTAGTCAGCACACCCCACACTAAGCACCAATTGTGATGTCGGGATGGACACTTTTATTATAATTTTTGAGGAAAGGAGTGGCTGACTCGCTCCAGAACTCGGTTGTAGGACGGAATAACTCGGTTAACACGGATTGAGCTACTTGAGACGAATTTATTCAGGTAATTGATGGACAGAGATTCAGTGTTGTACAGTATTCGGAGACTTACTGACTACCTTAGTTTAGAACGAAGGTAATTTATAGTGATGGAGTGTGGGAAAGTCGAGATGGTGGGAGGAAGGGCTGACGTGACGTTAGAAAAGTTGGCCATCGGTTTCATAAGACTTGAGAAAGCATATTGCCGAATGAAAAGTTAGGGCGTTCCTAATACGACCGGCCGGACGTGAAAGTGCCGCTCATGAAAATCCAGGCGTATCAAGGAGGGCCTTCATCATAGGTTTCCCAAGAGTGTCGAAACTCATGCGTGACATTCGAAATGTAGGTACACGGACGCTATAAATTTGGTGAAAGGCCACTTGCACATATGTATCAGTAATATGGATCGCAGGAAGAAAATAGGGAGAAGAACGACCAAGAGAAAAATAGAGGATCTCATTACAATACTTTTATATTTGTTTTTGTCTTCCTCGGTGTATATTGCATCGTCAGGAATTCTCTTGAAGATTAGCTCATAGAGTCCAGGGGTTCCCAAGTATTTTATGCCATCGATGAATATATTATCATCATTATCCACATCGAAACGCTTATCGCCTAACATCATTCCTTCATTGGTAAATTTGATGCCATACACGTAATCCATGCTGGAATTTTTAACTTGTGAAAGAATAGATGAAATATATTGTTGACCGAGTGGACCGAAATGTTCGCGCAATGTATTTTGACCTTCAGCCGTTTGTAATTGACGTTGAACTGTAGAGACGAATGATTCGGGCGTAGTCTCAAAAACGTCTTCTTCAACAATGGTGGCTGGTTGCAAGGGTACAGCAGCCATCGACGTATCATCCAGAGATTCCTTTCGTCGCTTGCGTTTCAACGGATTCGGTGTAGAAGTTACCAGCGAATCTTGAAATAACGAATGTGTGCGCTTTGTTCCATGTTTCACATCCTACTCTAGGTCCTTTGCTTCCGACATACTCAACGATTCAATTTCCGGCCCAAGAGATTCAACAGC
The DNA here is from genome assembly GCA_963210295.1 of Ophion ellenae. Lineage (NCBI taxonomy): Eukaryota > Metazoa > Arthropoda > Insecta > Hymenoptera > Ichneumonidae > Ophion > Ophion ellenae. Next base: position 6,046,266 of record OY723392.1, read on the forward strand.
AGCTGATTGCTCAACAATCTGCTTGAGAGGTTCGGTGATTGGCTTGAAGTGTCTCTCCAATGCAAGATCTTCTTCCATTTTTCCAGTCTTCAAAGCTTGATATTTTTTGCGTATTGAGTCGCTTGTTTTCGCAATTTCCCTCGCAATCTTTTCATCAGTGTCAATTGTCGTCATGATGCCCACATGAAATTATTTGTAGGTCGTTGCACAGCTGATGTCTCAATGCCGACTGACTACATTACGGTATTGCAAACTCGTTAAATCCATTTCTATATCGACCACCGGACAATGAGCTATCTTTGTCAATCACCATGAACCCATATTTGTGTTGCCAACATTTTTGACATAACACCAGAAAATCTTCATACGACATGTCCGTATTTACATGTTCATTGTAAACATGTTTCAAGTTTGTACGATCTTGTTTAAATAAAATAAGCAGATTCATATTGTCGCGTATAAGGTGCTTGGGAACCTTGGCATATGTTAGGCAAAGGTAGAAACAATCAACGCTCGAGTGTCTGCCCATCGCAAAGTACTCTCGTACTGTATCTTGCTTGTCACATGCTACGTCATCGAAAATAAAAATGGAGTTCAGAAGCGCTTCATGCGGTGGGATAACATCACTATTATTTGAGAATTTAAAATAGCCAATTTCGTTAATCGATGTCAGCAGATTTTCCAAATATTGATATTTTGGCTGTTGAAGCGATTTCGAGTATACATATAGGTTTTCAAAACGTACACCATTTGGACTTTCTATTAAACTTAACAGAACATTGGTTTTCCTACAATTTGAAGGACCGCGAATAATGCTGCGTTTCGTAAGTGGCAGCATGTCTCCATGCTTGCGTACTTGTTGGCCCTCCATTACTCTATCGTCGAAATTGGTCACTTTAATCACCGTCGCTTGTTGCACGAAACGCATGTTTTCTCTTCCGAATCTCAACACATATTCGCCCAAAATGTGTCGTGTGAGGAGTATTTATAGGAGTGCACCGAGCCAAATCCGCTCAGTATTGAGAATGTTTTTGTACCTGTCGGACGACTGCAGTATTCTCCGCTTACCAGCTCATCAATTACAGTTTATTCCAAAAATTGTTTTGTTACAAAATTTTCATCACTTCGTTGACATTTTGTGGGAGAGGCTTCCCGAACATATAAAGGCTGATTCGGAAGTACAGCAATATCGCCGATGCACGCGCCATTGGAATTTACCGGGACAGCTAATACACATTGACGGTCCAGCACCGTTTATAAATAATTGTGCCGAGTGTCAAAGAGAAAAGGCAACGGTTTGTTAAATCGTGCAATAAATGCACTTCCGATCGAGTTACATATTCCCGGATACCAATTTTGTGGACCAGGCACTCAGTTAGAGCAGAGATTGGCACGGGGTGATCGTGGTATAAATCCTTTGGATGCCGCTTGTCGCGACCACGATATAGCCTATTCTCGAAGCAATCATTTAGGCGAAAGACACGTTGCAGATAATATACTTGCAACAACGGCACGAAAACGTATTACTGCGAGAGATTCGACTTTTGGCGAGAAAACAGCAGCGACCGCTGTTTGGGCAGCTATGAAAGCAAAACGAAATTCGGCATGGGAATGAAGACAAAGAACTCATCGACAAAGAAAAAAAAACCGTTAAGAAGAGAATACTGCCGATAGCAAAGCGTGGCGGAATTTTGCCAATGTTACCATTGCTGGGAGTTCTTGGTTCACTGGCTGGTGGGGCAGCTGGGATAGCAAAGGCTGTGAATGATAGCAAAGCGGCGCAACGTCAACTTGAAGAAATACAACGTCATAATCGAGCTATAGAAGGCTATGGGCTCTATCTCGCTCCTTACAAGCGTGGACAAGGATGTTCAACTAAGAAAAAAAAACGCCAAAACGCGGTGAAAATGCCCATGGGTGTAACAACTAATGTACAATTGGAATGCTTAGCCAGGCGCATGCGCATACCATTCTTGAGAGGGGTCTTCATGCGCAATAATTTACCAGTTTATGGTGGCGTGCAACTAGATGAGAGCGGTATAGTAAATTTGGATGATGCCGATGGCCCCGGTACGCATTGGGTAGCCTATGCCAAGAGGGGGAGTCATATAATATATTTTGATAGTTTTGGAAATCTTCGACCGCCCAAGGAGTTGGTCCGATATTTTGTACCAAATACCACAAAAATACAATACAATCGAACATCTTATCAGAATTATAATCAGAGTATTTGTGGGCAATTGTGGGCAAATTATTTTCCCGCTATAGATTTCAATGGCGGCTGTTATGAGCTCGGTTTGACGGATTTCGAAACTTATCACACAATACCAAATGTCAATTCATCAAACAACAAATTTTACTTTGACAATGATGACAAGGAAATTATAATCCCTGCAGGATCGTATGAACTGAGAGCCATAAATGCGTATCTGAATCGTGCAATTTTACTCAAAGGGGTTGATAGCGGTGATGATGCTGAAAATGAAATGGTTCCTCGAAAAGTTGATAACGATGACCTCGATGAAAATGGCGAATACCCAATCGTGCTACGCGCTAATCATAATACACTAAAGAGCGAAATCAAATGTGCGTACAGAATAAATTTCAGTAAACCTGACAACGTAGGATCCCTGTTGGGAGTTTCATCAAATCGAATACTGCATCCCTGGAAATGGCAGGAATCTGATGTACCGATAAACATAATGAATGTCAACATTATCCGCATAGAATGTAGTGTCACCACTGGTGCGTACTGCAATGGCGAGCGTGTACACACGATACATGAATTTTCGCCGAGCGTACCACCAGGATATAAGATATCGGAAACGCCTGCACAAATCATTTATCTTCCGATCGTTGTGCGGAGTATTACGGATCTAACGATACGTATCGTGGATCAAAAGGGAAAACTACTCGATTTTCGAGGAGAAGAAATTACGGTGAGATTGCACATACGAAAGCGACGCTTGTGATGCTCGTTCTGTACGACACGGAATACGCCAGAGACAATATTTCTACGCGAGATAATACAATCCCACACGATAATACTCTTGCAAGAAGACAAGCGGCATTGAGTGTTAAATTACCCGCAAAGAAGAAACTCAGTGCAGCGAATCGTGAATTTTTAGAATCTCTGGGATTTATTGTACGACATACTTGAGGCAAAAGAATGACTGACGTTTTGAATATCAGTGGGGAGCCAATCTTTGACGATCGTATCATCAAAATTGAGACCCATACTCCTTCCTATACAATTCCTATACAACACCAAGACTTGTACACCCTACCATCTGAAAGTTTTCTCTACGTTGAGGGAAAGTTCACGGTGCTTAAAAAACCTGATGATCAAGCAATAGTAGTATTGGGAAACAATTGCGTTGCATTCATGTTTGATGAAGTTCGTTATGAGCTCGACGGTGTGGAGATTGATCGCAATCGAAACGTCGGAATAACAACCACGATTAAAAACTACATCTCTCTAAGCCCTGAGAGAAGTCATACTTTGAAAAATGCTGCGTGGGATGTAACACATAATAATGGGGGAAAGTACTTCAATTTTTGTGTACCTCTCAACATATTGCTAGGATTCTGTGAAGATTACAAGCGCGTTGTTATCAATGCTCGTCATGAGCTAATTCTGATACGTTCGCGCAATGATAACAATTGCGTATTCAGTCAGCATCCATTAGTAGAGGCAGAAGTTGAATTGCTCAAAATACAATGGCGTATGCCTCACGTAATATTAAATGAGATAACTAAATTGTCATTACTTCGAACATTGGAAAGTGGGCTATATTTGAATATGAGCTTTCGCTCTTGGGATCTATACGAGTATCCACTGCTTCAAAGCACAACCAAACACTCATGGACTGTGAAAGCTGCCTCCCAGTTAGAGAAACCAAGATATGTAATATTTGCGCTGCAGACTGGCAAAAAAAATTCTATGGCAAAGGACATTACACTATTCGACGTCTGCAAGCCCAGATAGAACAAAACGTTCAATAAACGTCTAATGGACGTATTTTTTTGGACATTCTAATATCCAACGGACATCTATGGGCGTATATAAATCGACCATAGAAGGTGCGAATGTGTTGCAGTTGTGCGTCTTATGAACGTTCAGTGATCGTTATAGTGTACGTCCAAAGAATGTATCGTGTACGTCTATTGATCGTTATGTTGTACGTCCAAGGGATGTTTAGTGTACGTCCATTGATCGTTATAGTGTACGTCCAAGGGACGTAAAGTGTACGTCCATTGATCGTTCTAGTGTACGTCCAAGGGATGTATAGTGTGCGTTCAAGGGACGTATAATGTACGTCTATTGATCGTTTCAGCGTACGTCCAAGGGATGTATAGTGTATGTCCGTTGATCGTTATACTGTACGTCCAAGGGATGTATAGTATATGTCCGTTGATCGTTATACTGTACGTCCAAGGGATGTATAGTGTATGTCCGTTGATCGTTATAGTGTACGTCCAAAGGATGCACATCGAACGCTGTATGAATATTCACAAAGGGTAAAAAATACGAGGCAAAGTTTTTCATTTAAACAATGTTTATTATTATTATTATTACAAATACATTTATCATTAGGATGAAGAATATTATCATTAGAAATACAATTACATGTAGTAGTAGGACGTATTTTTTATATAGTAGTTATATTTTTGGTCACATTTTTGGTATTTAGGAACTTTATTTACCGGAAGAGGTAAAAAAAATAAAGAAGTGAAATGAGCTTGTGAAATGAAGTGGAGTTACGCTGGAAGTGGATTTTGGCGCTGCTTTTGCGCGTTGGCAACACGAGCTGGAGCATGCCTGAACCACTCTTTGAGTCTCGTCTCAAACTTTTCTTTGGTCATCGACGGGACATTTTTAACGGCAGCTAAATGATTAAGTTTAAGCTAAATGAGTAAGGTTTGTAAGTGATTAAGGAGGATAGAGAGAGAGAGAGGAAAGGAAGAAAGGATAAGGAGAGTTAGAAAAAGATAGACATATACCATACATAACTCCTACGATCGTCATGGACGACAGATCTTTTTTTCCTTTTCTGCCCTTCCACGAATACTCGCAAGCGAGTTCATTGCTGAATATCTCTTTTAAAACGCGACGAATGGAGTCGTCGACACTTGTACCACCACATTTAGTGAGTAGATGAACCTGTAAAGAAATAATTTTGTGACAATATACTAGATGTAGTTACAGAAGATATCAAGATTGTAAATTTTTTATGAGCATACTAGCAAGTTCTCGTAGCTTTTAAGGAGGGTGGTGACTCAAATCATTGTGTAGAGAATAAAATATGTAAAAAATTGTTCGTTTAGATTTTTTTTTTATTTGCGTATACTTTTTTAATTTTTATATGAAATGGCTATAACATATTTAAAAATTTGGCTGTGTAAAAACTGAGATAATTATTGTTAAAAATCGTTACTTTTAACATGGGCTTTTATGAAGTCGCGAGTTACGATTTTTAACAGTAAATATCTCAATTTTTACAAAGTTAAGTTGCTATAAAATTCACGCGAATTTTCATTTGACGCTGAACAATTGTCCGGCAAATTCGAAGAATTTTTATGGCAAGATATTATCGACCATAAGATATTTTATGGCAAGGAATTACCTCAAAAATGGTGGTATCAAAAAAATAAGTAAAAGTGAAAAGACGATTATATAAATGTGATAACAGATGCATAGAAATAATATATAAATAATCACTGAGATCAGCAATGCGAATTGAGAAAAGTTATTCTTCGAAAAGTATAAATTATTATAAACATGAAATAGATTAACGAAATATAGAAAATAAACTTCGGGGTAGACAAAATCTATTAAGCAAAGGACAAACAAATAATGTAGAGTAAGACAAGTATACACATAGTAAGAAAAGCGACGGATAAACGGGTCTTAAAATTCAATTTTGTGGAAGCAATAATTGTACAGCAGACTAAAAGAAAACTGAAAATCTTACCAACTGCTTCTTCGACTCTATGTTCTTCAGAAGTTCCTCCACTTCATTGACATCCGCAGCGTTTTTTGCAGGCAATATGTGATGCCACTCGTTCTGATCGTTCAGAATATTTCCATTCGTTGCCGATGCCAAGTTTAAATCGTTTAAACGTTGATCAATTTTTTGTAAAAATCCGATGCAGCGTTCAAGAAGCATTGTATGGCGTTCCATATCCCTCTTAATTTCTTGAATCGTTTCTAAAAGTAATTATGAAAAAAAAAATAGTGTAAGGTATTTACGTTGCAATAATAAAATTTGAAAATGTATTTTACACAAAATTTTCACACAAACTTTTGCTTAGATCTCAAAGATTCTTTAATGTGTAAAAAATATATAAAATTTTAAATGCTGCGATTTTAAATTATAAATATCCCGATTTCTATAAGACGAAGCCTCCTGAAACTTTTGAAAAGTTCCGATATGTCTTTGAAAATAGTTAAGAAAACTTAGAAAAAATTTACTATACAACGTTTAGATCAACAGACGTATAGAAGTATACTAAGCAAAAAAGCGTATTAATGATGAATAAAAGGTCTTATTTACCGGTGTTGGAATCATTCGGCAAATTATTCAATATGGATTCGGCTCCAATCGTTGGTAGCTCAATTACAGTCGTTTCGCGTGGATTCAAGTCGTCGGTGCTGTTATCCGAGGAAGCTGCGGCATCACCATGTCTAAGCGATTCACTATCGTCAGTGTCGATGTCCGACATCAGAATAGCTTTGTTGAGCTTTATTTTCGCTCTTTCAAAATCGTCTGTGGATTAAATATTATAAAAAAACATTTTCGAACAATACTATAATGCAGTGAAAATCCATTTTTAAAATAAATATTATATAAATATTCGTCAAAACTTACCATATGTTCCAAAGGTGCGCACTACTTTGTATTTCGCCCATTTGGAAGTCGGTTTGAGATGGGTCCGCACAGCTTCATCATACGATACTGGTAAATCCCGAGGATATTTCGGAAACCTGCATAAACCCTTTTCCACTAGCCAGGATTCAGACACTAGCTGAATACCATCTTTGAATTCAACCAGCGAAAAGGCGAATTTGGTGCTAGTTGAAGCCATGGCAAAAGTGTTTTACGAAAATCTGTAAATAAAACATGTAAAAAGTAAAGAATAACATATATCGAAACATGTAAAACATAGATAATAACGTGTATCGCATACAACAAAAGTTTAGAATAGGGTGAAAAGTCAACGAAAAATATCGACACGTTACGGGATTAAATACTAATTTTTATTAATCTTATTACAAGTCGGTGTGAATCATTGCCGTAACTAAATAAGAATTTTTACGTGGTATTATAAAATATTTAGTTTTTAGTTCGGAAATAAGCCAGATTTTTAGAGAAGATAATTCTTGTACTTCAAAAGAAGAAATTGTTGAAGATTCACAGGGCTTGTCATACGAATTTGAAATTTTTTTGAATTTTCGGCCAACCACGTAAATTTTCTGTGCACTTTTAATAATGTTTTCAATGAAAACAATATCGCCATCGTTTTTTAAATCGAAACAATTATCGGGCATTTTTTTTCCGACAATAAATTTTCCGAGGATAGCTTTCCTGTATTGCAATCCATCATGAGATGCAACAGTAGGCCCATCAACATGCAATCCTTTCAAAATTATTTCATTTTTACAATTTTCTGTTTTTAAATGGGTTAAGAAAGCGAATTGTTCGTTATATCGCTTACTCAATTGTTCCAATGTCTGGTTCCCTTTTCTTATCAAGTTCTTCATTCTCTGAAGATGATTTTCGAATGGAAAAGCGCTATAATTATCTAGGGAACCCAAACGGCGTACATCATCGGGAACGTGAATAAGCCCATGGATATTATGTGAAATAAGTTCTCTTCCATATAAAAAACTGAAGGATTTTACGAATCCTTTCAAAAGTAATTCCGCTAAGTCAATATCGTCAGGTCGCGCCATTATCAGTAAACGGATTGCTACATGAAGTTTTTTAAAATGTAAAAATAATTTCGAGGGTAAATGTTTTTCGAGAACGATTGGTCCAATATATAACAGAAACATTCGGAATTCTGTAGCTTTCCAGAATGCTACCTCGGTTAGTCCTCGAGGCTTGCGAGAAAATTCGATGGGTGTATATTGCTTGATCTCTTCGAGCTCTTCAGAGATTTTTAAAATTTCATGGGTCGGTAATCGAACTTTTTTTTTTATTGGTCCGGATATCCAAAGCTTAATCAATTTCTTTACAACACCAAGACAGCACAAATGCATGTAATCGAAGGGAATTTGGGAAACGAATCCAAAATTCGGAATGTCCTGTAGTATACTGACCCCCGTATGGTAATTTTCATCTGATTGTGTTTTAAATGTTGCATCTGTTCGTTTTGGCGCATTAATTTCGGGGAACGTCATACGACCGGACACGTAAGATCCTTCAGTTATACATTTTGTACAGCTATTATACCCGGTATAACCTTTTGTAAGGCAAGCAAATGATTTAGCTGGCGCATCAGCAATAAAACAATGCAATTTTATCGAGTAAGTAGTATCGCGACGTGACAGTCCTTTAAGCATAAGACTACTAATTTCTTCCACAAATAACCCAAGAAATTCATTGGCGGATCGAGGCTTGCTTTTTCCAGAATAACAACCAATGCAAAATACATAATGAGTACCGAAAATTCGACATAAAATGGGCCATAGTTGAAGTGAACTCGATTTTGAGATTGGAAGGCCATCAGCGCCAATTTGTAACAAAAATGTTTTTTCTGAAAAATTACAATTTGATTGTAAGAACTGGATTAGCCCGAGACGCAAACCAAAATGACAATAATAGCCTGGATCCATAGAGACAGTATTGACACGTCTTGGTGTCGATAATAATGTTTTGGACGACTTCGGAAAATTCTGAAAACACTTATGAAGCCTTATCAGATTAAGCAGATGATCTGTAGCTCGATGGCTTATATTATTTGCGACAGCCCATTCAGCTAAAGTTTTCGCTGAAAATTGTTTTTCTTGGGATTCTTCGTATTCTATGGTTAAATCCTGCTCCGATCTATTTGAGATATCTGCTGGTAACGGAAGTGGATCGTGGTTAGAAGAAGTCGAGGGACCAGGATTTTCAACGAGAATCTCACTAGGCTGCTGATTACTGCCCGTCGTAATCGTCGGGATCGAAATATTAACAATATTTTTGGGTCTCTGAGTTGGCTCTGTTCGGACGCAATTTTTTTTGGAAATTTGTCGGAAGTATCTGTCGGACATCTCACAAAATTCCTTCCGTTTTTTATTGGATGAAGCCATAATTAAATCTGCAATGTTAAAAATGAAAGCGAAAGATTTGAAATTCAATTATGTGACAAGATTCGCAGAAGAACTCATATTAAACAGATGAAAAATAATACATAAATTGCTGTAGAAACATCTAAAGTTTGAATAAGGCAAGACGCGAGTAAAATTGTACACAATAAAAATTATTTAGAGAAAGAAGCAGAACAAACTTGTAGACGTTTCCACTTCGATTTTTTTTTCTACGAGAAAAATATTTTCTTCAAAGGTAGTGAACAAATATGTGAAAAACTCATTCGAAAATCCGTACAATTATTTAATGCAATTCATTGAAAAGATTATTCGAAAATTTTCCATAATCTGTCTTTGAAATCTCTAGAGAATCCTTCCTGGTGTTCGAAAAAGTGATTTTCTTGATAATCTGAGGATGCCTCCGGAATCTTCAGAAAAAAAACTGAATTTTATTGAGCCATAATCATGCTAATATTTTCTGCAAAAAGAACTACTTTTTGAGGGTGCGAAGGAAATTATCTAAAGACAGTGAAAATGGAATGCAAGAGTATTCGTTTGAAGACGATGAAGATAAATTATAATGCAATTTTCCAATAGCCCTGAAAATGGATTGCGAAGACTATTTTTAATAGACACAGGAAGTGGACAAAAAACAATTCTTCGAAGACACAAGAAGTACACTGCGAAAGGAACCCTTCGCATGCACTAGAAATATTTCCAGAGGCACTGAAAAGGGACTGCGAAGACAATTTACAAAAGACGCTGGAAGTAGACTAAGAACAATTCTTCGAAGACACCAGGAGTACACAGCGAAAGCTACCCTTCGCAGGCACTAGAAATATTTCCAGAGGCACTGAAAAAGGGCTGCGAAGACCATTTAAAAAAGATGCAGGAAATAGATTGAAAACAATTCTTCGAAAACGCCACAAGTACACTACAAAAGCCTCCAGGGTACCAGAAGTATTCGAAAAGTACTATCTAACAATCTTTTAAACAAATGTTTATAAAAATTGTAAACGTAATTAATTAAACGGAAAGTAAGATTACAATTAATGTTAAAGTATTAAAATATGTATATAAAATAAATAAGATAAGAAGTGAGACTCACCAAGATATTCGATCACCGGTTATCTGTTCAAAGAAGCAACAGAGTCGAAGACCAGCGACAGCGAAGGTAGTCAAGAGTGAAGGAAACCTCTATGAAAGAAATACATTTTTTTAGATTTTTCTAGAAAAAACCCAGCACAAGCAACACGTGGCCACATAACCTCAATATAGAACAAGACTTGTTTATTAAATCATAAAATATTGTTTATAGTTGATAAAATCTTTTGAAAAGAGTCAAGTGGCAGCCAAGATGGCCAAGAGTGAAGAAAAACTATGCAAGAAACATTTTTTAAAGATTTCTCTAGAAAAAAAACCCAGCACAAGCAACACGTGGCTACATAACCTCAACATAGAATAAGACTCGTTCATTAGATCTTGAAATATTGTTTACAGTTGATAAAATCTTTTGAAAAGCGACATTAAATGCAAAGTTGAATATGTTTGTACGATAAAATAAAATAAAATGGAAAACTTACCTTAATACACAATTTTAGACTTGCACGATACGTAGCAGTACGGCTCTCGGTAACAGTGAGAAAGTTCAATATGGCGGAATTTTTTAACTTTCTCTACAGGACACTACTGGCGCTGTGGTAGAATGATATGATTGGTCGAAATATCGAAATTCGTTAAAGATAAATGAATTGAATTTTTCAAATCGCGTTTCGTTTTTATCACATTTGGCTTATGTGAAATAATTTTGCATAAGTAGAGTCGTTAATATTGATAAAAATAACTTATGAGAAAAATTAAAAAATACATTTTTTTTCAAAAGAATTGTGGGCACGGGAGGCGGGAACAGATGTTACCAGGTGAGGATACAGTTTAATTTTTAGAAAATAGTTGAAGTCACAATTTTGGCCACACGTTTATTGATGTTTAAAAAACGTATACAAAAACTGTCAGATCGAATGCGTGATGAAACGTCGTGGCCAGAATCGATTACAACTCATTAAAATGAATTAATTTTCACAGGTTATAGTTTTAGTTCAGGGTTCTTTCTGTGAGAGTAAATGAAATGCAGACTGCCAATAATGTTGTAATTAAACAATTATAAACAATGGAGGAAAATGGTTTAGACACAAATTGAAAGTTAATTTACCTCTATTGTTTATAATTTTTAAGTTACTGGCAAAGGTATCGATTGAGGATTTGTATTTTTTTTTTTTTTTTTTTTTTGTAAATGGGGTGAACTAGCGACTGCAAACTTTTAGAGGTTCTTCTATAGAGTCAAACAGACCTACTTTCAAAAAATAAAGCTTCGTCCAATTTTTTTATGAATTCAAACCTATAATTTGAATGGACTAGTCTTTCTATCACAGCGCGTCAGCTAGGTCGGATGTTCCATCCTTCTCTTACTCGTTCAAAATGAAAATCCGATCTTGTTTCGCCAATTTCTCGAATTTTGACCAAGAAAAAATATTGCATAACATATTTTTTGAATTCTAAAGCACTCAATATTTTTAAATAAGAAGGGTCTCTCTCCTGATACTTTAGCGCAAACTTCATCATTTAGAAGTTTGAGCCACTTCAATTATCAGAGATTCGATTAAAAATAGTGGAAAAAAATCTTGAAGACAATTTTGAAAAAAATCTAGTTGATTCAGCATGATTGTACGCAACTTTTTTGCCTCTCGACATTTTTTTTTAAACCTCAAAGTTATTTAGTTTCGCTGACTTTTTCAAGAATGGCCTTTTTCAGGAAAAAAAATCCTAACTCCCTAAAAAAAAATCGCACGAAACTTTCTAAAAAATGAAATTAAAGATATTGATCACCATTTCAAATGCATTTCAAAAAAATTGGCGCACAAATTTTTTGGAAGTTTTGCAACTGAATGAAAACAGCCAAAAAATTGCCTTTTTCAAAAAGGTGCACCGGACTGAAAAGAAATCGTAACATTTTATTTTAAAGCAAAATGAAGCCTGATCCATCTTTTTTAAAACGCCGCTTCGGAAATTCGAATAGCTCTTTTTTTCACCAAGCGATCAAACATTTAGTGCGCTTCGGAATTTCGTAGGATGTATCCATACTTTTGGCCGGCAGTGTATGTCCATACATATAGACATACAATGAATGTCCACTTAATGTAATCCGAATAAGGTGTTAACGTAGCCGAAAGGTGGACGTCCAATGGATGTATTCCATGCATGTATATTATATGTCCGTACATGGACATCCAATGAATGCCCAATTAATGTATTCCTAATAAGGTGTTGACGTAGCCAAAAGATGGACGTCTAATGGATGGATTCCGTGAACGTATATTATATGTCCATACATAGACATACAATATACGTCCAGTTAATGTACACATAATAACGTGTTAAAGTAGCTGAAAGATGGACGTCCATTGGATGTATTATCGTGAATGTATATTATACATTTATACAAAGGCTTTTTTAAATGTAATTTAATGATCCAGTTAATTTGATAAAATATATGTCCTTGCATAGACATCCAATGAATGTCCAATTCATGTATTCCTAATAAGGTATTGACGTAGCCAAAAGATGGAGGTCCAAGGAATGGATTCCATGAACGTACAGTATATGTCCCGGTATTCTACACCTCATAACGTGTTAAAGTGGCTGAAAGATGGACGTCCATTGGATGTACTGTATTATTGTGAATGTATATTATACATATATACAAAGGCTTTTTAAAATGTAATTTAATGATCCAGTTAATTTGGAAATATATATGTCCGTACATAGAAATCCAATGAATGTCCAATTCATGTATTCTTAATAAGATCTTAACGTAGCCGAAAGATGAACGTCCAATGGATGGATTCTATGAACGCATATTATATGTCCGTACATAGACATACAATATACGTCCAGTTAATGTACACGTAATAACGTGTTAAAGAAGCCGAAAAATGGACGTCCATTGAATGTATTCCATGAACGTATATTATATGTACGTATTTAGACATACAGTAAACATCCAGTTTATATACACCCAATAACCTGTAAAAGTAGCCGAAAAATGGACGTTCAATGAATGTACTAATTGTGACTCGTGCTTGGCTGTTATATGAACTATGGTTGGATGTATAATATACATTCATTTAATGTCCCGTATGGTCTTAGACGTTTTCGGGCTCAATGGATAGAAAAAGTACGTCCATTGGACGTTTTGTTCTATCTGGGAGCTCGCCAATGTTAAACTTTATCTCAACTCGAAATCCTATCCTTACGATGATTTGAATTTGGACTTTGACAAAAACAGATTCGCCATTTTGTTCAATATGTACTCTCGATTCCGTAAATCTTATTACGGCTGTAATAGTCATCATTCTTTGCTCACTATCGCAAAGTTTCAATATAACGGCCCTCCCACGGTTATCGATTGCTCGCGTCAGAACGAGTCTGTAAAAAATGCTACCGTTGACGTGCGAATAGAGTTTGAATGTAAGGAAGATTTGCCACCAAATACTACTGCCTATTGTTTGATCTTGCACGATCGCGTTGTTGAATATTGTCCATTGACAAACATGGTTCGTAAAATTGTATGGATCAGCAAGTAACCCCCGCTCGATAAATAAATAATTTAAAGACGAGTTTCTTAAATATTGACGTCAGTTATCAATTGATCTTGCTATCGACTTGATCGAGCCAACACATTTTCGCTATGTCTGTACCTACATTTGTCGATCTACAAGGGTTCATTGTTGGGAGAAACTTTGTCGTGAAGGAAGTAGCGATTCTGAGAGCGGAATGTGTGCTCTCTCATTACATTTTCGCGAGTATCATACCATGCAGACTTCTCACAAAATCTGAGAGATACGAAGCGTCATGGCTGATTCGGAATCATCATGTCTAAAGTGGGCCTATGGACACGTTCCATATAGCATGGCTCAAGGTTTAATAACGGCTGCAGTTGTGGGCCCAACGGAAGACGATATGTATCCTATCGTATATGTTGACGGTCATGAAAAACGAGAATGGTTAGCTGATATATTAAATATGAAAAATGATCTAGTTATTGAAACGTTGGACGTGGACTTTGGCGATATAGATACCTTAAGTAAATTAGGCGTAAGCTACACTCTGCGATGCGAAAAGCACGAAAAAAATTGTGCATTACAAAATGTATTTAAAATGTTTAATTGGTGGTTGAATCATAAAGATTCATGCAAATAAACGAAATGTGACATTATGTGATTTTTTAATTCTCCTCACCCCTTTCTTTGTTACATTATCCGTTATGAGATTACACAGTTGTATAAAATATTGCTCTCAAACGTTCGAGAGACGTACGTGAGACGTTCATGAGACGTCCGGAGACGTTCATGAGACGTTCGGAGACGTTCGTGAGACGTTCGGAGACGTTCGTGAGACGTTCGGAGACGTTCGTGAGACGTTCGGAGACGTTCGTGAGACGTTCGGAGACGTTCATGAGACGTTCGGAGACGTTCGTGAGACGTTCATGAGACGTTCGGAGACGTTCGTGAGACGTTCGAGAGACGTTCGTAGACGTTCGTGAGACGTTCGTGAGACGTTCGTGAGACGTTCAAGAGACGTTCGGAGACGTTCATGAGACGTTCGTGAGACGTTCGGAGACGGTCATGAGACGTTCGTGAGACGTTCGGAGACGTTCGTGAGACGTTCAAGAGACGTCCGAAGACGTTCGTGGGTTTGTTTGAAGACGTTCGTGGGTTTGTTTGGGTTTGTTTGGGATTTCATCCAAACAAACCCAACTGCTTTAGTCGTTGAATGTCTAAAGTTAAATGTATATATCGCTCTATCTCGCATGCATGCGATGCGGTCGCTCCATCTCTCATTCTAGCGCTCTCTCATGCATACGTGTAATCCGATCGCTTCTCTCAGCGACACGGGTCAACCAACTTGGCTCTCTGGCGACAGTCGCTAAATAATAAAATCCATGAAGTGAACAATATAAGACAAAATAAATCAATAATAAATTTTCAATATATAAAGATCAATAATCGATGATCAATTAATCGATAATCGATATTTACCCCCCTCCTCCGCTCCAACGATTTCCCCCTCCCCGCGTGACGTCAGCCTCTCCGCCGAGTCCCCCTCCCCGCGTGAACCCCCCGCCCCGCTTCCCCCTGAGATCCCTGAGTTAGAACTGTCACAGCTATACTACTGACTATGATAAACAGTATGAAGGAGAGATATACAGAAGGGTACGGCAGTAGATCACAACCAACTTTACAAAAAGATAAGAACTGATCGCAGAAGATCACTAACTCGCATTACACGTCTTCCGAAGAAATAAACCTCTGGGTTCCATCTCTTGATAAGGTGCTCAATGTGGGCTCCTTCTCTATCTACGCATAATTCTACTCTTCTCGTGAAGTTTGATCTGGTCTGCCGCAACATACCCGGCGTGATGGTCGCAAATGCGCCTCTGATCCGCTCCCGCATATCGTCCTCAGTCGTGGGTTCTATCCTGTAAACGATGTTTTTTATTGTCCCCCAAACGAAAACATCAAGCGGTGTCAAATCGGGCGATCGTGCTGGCCACGGAATCGTTCCGTGTAAAGCGAGTACCCGATTCGGAAAACGTTGATTCAGAATGTCTCGCACGCTGCGTGCTGTATGCGCCGGGTGTCCATCTTGTTGCCACTACATTCTTAGCCGGATAGCCAAGGGCACATCTTCGAGAAGTTCGGGAAGAATGTTTGTCAACAATTCTTCATACTGAACACGGTCCATGTTGCCCTCAAAAAACCATGATCCGATCACTCGATCGTTAAGAACACCGGCCCATACATTGACGCGCCAGTGGTTCTGCCGATCAACTTCAACGACTCATCCAGGATTTTCTTCAGCCCAGTGCCGGACATTTTGACGGTTGAATATCCCGTGGCTTGTGAATCCGGCTTCGTCAGTAAATAGAACGAATTTAAAGTAGTCCGGGTCATCCAGCTCTTGTCCAATCGCCTACGTGCAGAACTGGAGCCTACGCTCGTAGTCACGTTCCCGTGACTACGAGCTCTCTGACAGACGTGTGCGCGGTACGGGTAGTGCTGCTCCCGCAAAATTTTCCGCACGGTTCCTCTGTTGACGTCTGGTCAAACAAAAAGGTTGTCATTTCCGTAAGTCTCTCTCTCTCTCTCTCTCTATCTCTCTATCTCTCTATCTCTCTATCTCTCTATCTCTCTCTCTCTCTATCTCTCTATCTCTCTATCTCTCTATCTCTCTATCTCTCTATCTCTCTATCTCTCTATCTCTCTATCTCTCTATCTCTCTATCTCTCTATCTCTCTATCTCTCTATCTCTCTATCTCTCTATCTCTCTATCTCTCTATCTCTCTATGTCTCTATCTCTCTCTCTCTCTCTCTCTCTCTCTCTCTCTCTCTCTCTCTCTCTCTCTCTCTCTCTCTCTCTCTCTCTCTCTCTCTCTCTCTCTCTCTCTCTCTCTCTCTCTCTCTCTCTCTCTCTCTCTCTCTCTCTCTCTCTCTCTCTCTCTCTCTCTCTCTTCTTCTTCTTCTTCTTCTTTTCGCTTCTTTGCGCAATTGTTTATCGACGGCCGAAAGGCCGTTTATTTAGCAACTCAGTAAGGGATTTCCAAAAAGTCTCCTTTGCATATACCAATATAATTTTAACCGGCGATTTTAATTGCGACTTGTTGAGGTCGAGTTTTGAGGCCTCGTCTCTCCGTGAACTTGTAACAGCAAATGCACTATTTATTCTCAACACTGAGTCAACACATCACACGGCTACTACTGACTCGCTGTTAGATTTGTTTATAGTAGATTCCTTGGATAAAGTACATACATTCGCTAAGACCGATGCTCCATTTATTGCGGGTCATGATCTACTAGAATTAGCCTACATGTTCTCAGTTAAAAATTCTCCTGGACGCATCATAACACGTCGGGACTTCAAACGATTTAATCCGGAGATGTTCTGTTCTGATGTTGAGAGTGCTTTACAGGCGAGCTGTCCCGTCTTGCTTGACGAGAACACGTCGTCAGAAACCATTGAACAGTATAGTGACGCTGTAACCAATAGTTTATTAAATGCATTGGATGTACGCGCACCATTCCGAACGTTTAAAGTTGACAAACCACCAGCTCCGTGGTTCTCAGCACATCTCAAACAACGGCTTCGTGTTCGAAACACTTTATATAAGCGAGCAAGCAGATGCGGGAGTATCCTTGGTATGGCCCTTTATCGAAAGTACAGGAGCGTATTAGCGGCAGCGGCTCAAAACCAGTATTATTTGCGGCACTTGATGAACATCAAGGATCCAGCTCGATTATGGAAACAACTAGTATTGATGGGATTAGTCAAATCTTCTACCGTATCTCCATTAAACTTTTTTAATGTAGATGAGCTCAACAGTTCGTTTGTAGCCGTCATGAACACCCCTCCAGCGAATAATTTTAATGAAAGTGCTCACTCGTCAGATGAAATACAACCTCAGTTACCGGTCTTTGAGTTTTCCGTCGTCTTAGCTGAAAAAGTTGCGTCAGTTATTAACTCTAGCATGTCACCTTCTCATTCTTCAGGACCTGATGGTGTTTCTGCATATGCAATCATTACCGCTACGGCGAATGTGAGGCCATTACTCAAAAAGAATCCGTCATCGTCTCCGTCTGATACGAGACCTATCGCAAATCTGTGCGAGCTATCCAAAACTTTTGAGAGGATTGTTCACGACCAGCTGGTGTCCTACCTGCGGCCACACAACATACAGGATGAAAGACAGTCAGGTTATAGGAAGGGGTTTAGTACCCAGACAGCATTGTTACGATTGAGTCATGATATTAGGAAGGCAGTCGATGAAAAGCAAATCACCATCTTACTCTTATTCGACTTTAGTGAAGCATTGGACACTGTAGTTCATGAGATTCTACTCGCAAAACTTCGTCGCATTGGGGTAACTGATAGTGGTTTGGATTGGATGAGCTTCTACCTGTCTGGTAGATCGCAAGCAGTTCTGGACAACCAAGGTCATAGCTCTAACTGGCTAGAGACTTTTTCAGGCGTACCGCAAGGTTCAGTACTTGGCCCACTTCTGTTTTCGCTCTACATAAATGATATTGGAATGCATCTTAAATTTACACAGCATTTAGTTTTTGCGGATGACACCCAAATTTATTTGAGCTGCGCACCTGCTGAGATAGAAGATGGTATCACCAAAATCACACACGATGTTGAAGTCATTGCAAAATTCGCTTCTACTAATAGATTAAATCTCTACCTCTCTAAGTCCAACGTGCTAGTCACAGGTAATAATAGATTTATCAATCAACTTGATCTGAACTAATTCGTGGAACTTCCTTACCATATGTAAGAGAAACGCGAAATTTAGGCGTCATCTTCGAAGCTGATCTATCATGGCGTGCGCAGGTAGTTGCAGTATCTCGTAAAGTTAATTTTTCACTACACAAATTGAAATTCCACCGATTGGCTCTCAACTGCGACTTACGCACTACTTTGATTATGTCCCTAATATTTCCGTTATTAGATTACTGCTGCTTGGTCATCATTGATGTCACGGCCGAACTTAACGATGTACTTGAGAGGCTTACAAACAGCTGCATTAGGTTTATCTTTAACTTACGCCGTGATGAGCATATTACTCCATACAGGCGAAAGCTAGGTTGGTTGACCGTACAATCTAGACGGTTATATTTCTTAGGAATTATGGTGTATAAAATTCGATACAATGATGCTCCAAAGTACCTTAGCGAATTATTTACGAGATCTGCTCCAGCTGCACGACTCACTCGGGGTTCGCTAATGCCGAGTGACTTTCTTGTTCCGCGCTGTCGGACTGCTACGTATAAAAAATCATTCTATGTCGCAGCGGTGTACTTTTGGAATTCCCTGCCACCTGACATTACTGCTTTGCGCTGCTTACCTATGTTTAAGGAACGTCTTTTCGCGCATTTGTTCGAGCTGGATGAGGTTTAAGATGTGCTTGCGATATGTTAGGGATATGTTTAGAGATATGTGTAGTGTAATTGTTATTTTTATTTTGTATCATATAATTATACCGTACTCAAATCGTATTATACATAACGTTCAATATTAATTATAATACAGATTATACTGATAATGTTTCCGTCCGTTTTCTGCAAGATATGTTAGAGAGAACAGGACATATATACTTATGCTAAAAATTTGCCCCATAGTTAGTAACTAGGGCATAATAAATAAATTTCAATCAATCAATCAATCAATCTCTCTCTCTCTCTTACTGAATGTACGAGCAAGGCCTCGTGCGCTCTGCACGCGGTTTTCCTCGATGGCATGTAGAACGGGGACCCGGACTTCATCAGTCACCAGCTTCCTGCGCGGCACCTCCGGCTCTTTTAACGTGCCATGCTGCGCGATGTTCTCGGCGAGTCTGTTAAAGTTTTTTTTTTTTTTTTTTTTAATAATTGACGCGTACGTCTCACAAGATTAACTTACCGTCCGAAGGTTTGCCGGGACGGCGTATGGTCATCGTACTCCTGACGGTACAGAGCCACACTTTGGGAATAATTATTATTCGTGGCAATTAGGCATCGATGCATCCGCAGTTTTTGGTTTCGGCCATTGCATCGGTAGGTTGATGATGAATGCCCGCAAGGAGCCGATCGTCGCGAGCTTTTGTCTCTGACGTGCGTACAGAGCACCAAAACAATTTCTCAAAACTGGCCGGCATATTATTATTATTTCGTCGATGTGTATAGACACGTCGACGAAAAAACGCGGTCGATTTAAAGAAATCGTGCGCAACTAAATGCGTCCGCTTGCACTTTTGTTGAAGATAAAATATTTGTTAAAACATAAGAAACTATTAGCGATGGGTTTTTTATTTGCGGAAAAACTGTCTTCAACAGGGAAACCGCATTTTGAAGAAAAGTGTGTCGGGGGATGATTTTGCAGTTTCACATAGAAGCGGTCCACCAATCGGAATTAAACAAAGTCGAAAATTGCTGTAATCTAAGTCGATGATAAAAGCCCTATAGAGCTGTTGAGAATAAATTATATGAAGTGGTGAACCAACCCTCTATTTGCCTTTTTCCCAATCTCCACACTTGGAGTAATGTATCCTTTTTCTCACTCCACCCTTGTATGTAAATGGAAAAACGAGGTATCACTTGAAAGAAGAAACAAAACTCAAGTTTTCGTATTTTACCTTTCTTCCAGACAGCAAGCTTAAGGAGGTAAACCTCCCCCTTACATACATTTTTTATCACGGTCGTGTTTCCTGTCTTTAAAATGTATTCGTTGATCAAAAATATTCCTGTAAGCTGCTATTTAATATTTTTTAATGTTTCATGTTTAAGGCTACTCGTAACACTAATATTTTCGTATCGAAATGCTTCTTCACGCATTTATATG
The DNA here is from genome assembly GCA_963210295.1 of Ophion ellenae. NCBI lineage: Eukaryota > Metazoa > Arthropoda > Insecta > Hymenoptera > Ichneumonidae > Ophion > Ophion ellenae. The sequence goes on from OY723392.1 coordinate 6,066,997, forward strand.
AAAGCATATTTCATAGGAAAATACAATAACATACCAAAAATATTTTAACATCTCCATTAAGGAGGTAAGAAGATCATTAACCCTCTGCGGTCGCACTGTAATTCTGATGCTTCCGCGGTTTCACTGGGTCATATGTCGTACGCGTACAATTTTCAACGGGTTGAAATGCTTAAAAAAATGTAAAAAATTTCCTGACTACGCCTCAATGCATGTAAAATGATAATGAATGTTTATTAAAGCCCAAAACATAGTATTTTTACGCTGTAAATAGAGCTGTCTGAGGGAAAACGTCCACGTGAATGTTCGCTGTGGTCTTCAGTGACTTAGAGCGACCGTGGAGGGTTAAGAAGAATCCATCTTTCGGGCCAGAAGTTTGTATTCGGCGTTGACGGATACGTTAGGCACCGCTTTGAAAATTTTGGCTATATTGAGCAGTCAGTTTTTTCGTAATAGAGTTGCAAATTCGAGCACTTCAAGGTAGTGAAGGCCGTGCTCTTGAGGAGATGGCCGAGCGAAAGTGCGGTGATCATGGTTTTGCTGCTCGCGTGTTGGAAGATCGTTATATAGGACTAAAGTTGCGTACTAAGGTTGTTGGAAAACCGAGATTTCCTAAACTAGACATAATAGATGCACTACTCACACAAATTAAGGGACATTAAAAAAATTCCAAATTTTTGGCTGATTTTCAACAAGGGATAACTCGGAGAAAAATGGCCGAACAGAAAATAAACAAAAAGGAAATTGTAGCTTCAAGTGTCTAGTTTTTAGATCTGGACGGGAATTTTTTTTAGCGTGGACGGTTTTCAAGTAATTCGAAAACCAATGTACATTTTTTTTTACAAATTTTTGCGCGCCTTTAAACCGGGCTGTGGACTCAAAAAAAAGAAAATTATCACGCGACCATGAAACTCTTTTAGACAATATAATCATCTTCAATTTGACCTTTTAACGAGCTCCGTACGATGAAAAAAGTCTATTTCAACTTTGACAATCAATTACTGGGGAACTAATGATCGTACGGAAAATGACAGTAGGGTTCTGGGAACTGCAAAATATTATCTATGATATGCAATTAGTGACTGTGGATAAAACATTTTTTTTCGAAGTGATGATGTTGACTGAAAAAAAGTTGAAAATTTGCGAATTTAAGGATATTTGGAAAACTTGGTATAAGTTTGGATATAATGCATGAACGAAGGATATCGTGGGTAATTTTTTAACCTCGAAGTGTCCCCAAAAAACCCTCCAAGATGCAAAGCGCTGCGATTTTTTTTTCTTAATGCCCTGACCATTAAATTGATCGTTTCTGTCAAAAATCACCGCAACAAGCGACTTTTCACTTTTTATCCATTTTTTCAACTTCAAAACGGTTTTTTAGCAATAATGCGTAATTTTTCTGTTCAAAGACATCAATTACCAAGAAAAAAAAAATTCGCCATTTTTTTAAAATAATTTTTTGTCTTCAAATAAAATAAAATAAACAAATTTAAAAAAAATTCATGCGTTAACGATAATCTCCTCTTGTCCAACAAAATGAGGTCGATTTTTTTTACCAGTCAATCACCCTCGTTTTCAATGTCAATTTAAAAAATATGTCGATTGATTCTCTTCACACGAATCTCGAACTTTTAATTTTTTTGCAGCTCCAATCGTTGAAATTACACTTTCTTAACAAACACACGAAACAGTTTTTTTTTCAAAACTACCCTAAAAATTCGGAATTTTTTTTTTCGAATTTTTATTTCGAAAATTGTTTTAAAAAAGTTTTCTTGGTAATTGATGTCTTTGAGTAGATAAATTACGCATTATTGCTAAAAAAAACATTTTGAAGTCGAAAAAATGAATAAAAATTACATGATTAAACGAACTTACCTGTAAGTGAAGTTCTATCATGATTGTATGAAGCGCCTCTTCCGAAGAGATCAACTCGTAGTACTCCTACTTCATGCCAATAACTTCACACTATTTAAAGCTTGCATCGTAATGCATTTTTTTTTGTTTTGGTCGTCCTGGCATTCGGGTATTGATTACGTCTCATTCTTCTTTGTGTTATTGCTGTAACCTTTCTTCGGGCTTAATACTTTGGTTAATAAAGTTAGGTTTGGGTGGGGTTGATCTCTTCGGAAGAGGCGCTTCATACAATCATGATAGAACTTCACTTACAGGTAAGTTCGTTTAATCATGTAATTGTATTTCGCGCCTCTTCCTCGAGATCAACTCGTAGATGTTTAAAGTTGGTTACAGCATAGTTTTGTAGTCTTTGACTACCGAACAATTGTTTATTTTATTGTTATTATTTTTGTGAACATAAGTAAGCTTACAAGTGAAGGATCGATTTCGCGAATAAATCCTTTTTTGGAGCAATTGGTAAATTGTAAAATCTTTCAAAGGTTTCAGATTTTTCTGTCCACCTCGCAGCTTTTCGAATACTTTCTATACTAACGTTTGTTCTGCGCGTTGCTGAAGTAGATGCATGTCTGGTGCTATGAGCCGTAAAGATGCTTGTGTCAATACCGCTCTCATCGAGCGCATTTTTTACCCAACGGCTAAGTGTTTGTTTATTAACTTTCTTATATGGTTTCTTGAACGATATAAACAATGAAAATTCATCATTACGCAATGTTTTCGTCCTCTGAATATAATATACCAGCGTTGATGCTACACACAACGAACGGTTTTCGATAAGAAACGGTATAATAAGGTTTGGTTGCATTCGTGTTCTCCCTGAAGTTTTTATTCGATTTGGAACTTTAATTTCAATTCTATTATCAACTTCTGTTAGATTTCTTATGTCGATCAGCGATAATGTCTGAATCCTTTGACCTGTCACTAAAGCCAAGAAAGTGACGAGTTTTTTTGATAAGTTCTTTAAGTTGGTCGTCTCATCGTTTGGCCATTTCGATATATGATCTAATACAAGTTTCGGGCCCCATGTAACGTCGTATTTTGGGTTTGTTGGGCGTTGTTTTGCGATACCTCTAATAAACATTTTAACTTTTGGGTTTTGACCAATTTCCTGGTCGTGAACGAAGGAAATAGCTGACCTGATGCAATTTAGGGAACCATATGATGCGCCATTTCGAAATTCTTGTGTAAGAAAACCCAAAATGTGAGGAATGGACTTTGACAATGGATCGATTTGCTCTTTTCTGCAAAAATTCCACCATTTTTTCAGAGCTCCGTCATATTGCTTTAGTGATGACTCGGTCAAAGAGGCGATCATTATTCCGATAGTATCTTCCGGAATTGCTTTTAATGCAAATGCGTTGCGGATAGCGTTGCGGCAACCAGGGTAATACTTTTCCACAGCGGGTGAGTTTTCCTATTTGAAGAGCGTAGTAAATTTTCGTTTGGTTTGAACACAATCGGATCCGATTGTCGTAAAGCTTCAAATATGGGAAACCAAGGTTATGTTGTCCACAACGGAACTACGAGTATACCGGTAGAACCATCGGTTTGGATTTTTTGTAATACTTTTAGGATAATAGCGAAGGGAGGGAATGCATAAAAGAAGAACGGTTTCCAATTAATAGTAAAGGCATCAACGGCCCACGATTCCGGGTCTTTAAACCAAGATATGTATTTTTTACATTTAGAGTTTACTCTGGTTGCAAAAAGGTCAATATTTGGTTTTCCCAATCGACTTTTTATAATGCGAAATGCTGCATTTGAAAGTTCCCATTCAGTCTCTGGTTCTAGTCTCCTGGATTCAAAATCCGCTTCGACATTGTCTTTAGAAGCTATGTAAGACGCGAAAATCCATATATTTCGCTTCTCACTCCACATCCAGATTTTTTTCGCCAATCTGCTCAGGCCTCTAAATTGAATTCCACCCATTCGGTTAACATAAGCAATGGCGGTAGTATTGTCTATTCTGAGAAGAACATCACAGTTCTCGAGATTTCCAGCAAAACATTTCAAGCCGAAAGAAGCTGCTTGTAGCTCCAAATGATTAATATGTAAATTTTGTTCTTTTTCGCTCCAGTAACCGTGGGTTCTAACGCTACTACAACATGCTCCCCATCCGGTTTTTGAAGAATCTGAAAAAATTTCCAGGATAAATTTTTTGGATTGCATAGAATTATAACCTTTTGTTATATTATTTTTCCACCATTGAAAATCGGTCGAAAGTTCTTTTGGAATATTCATGACCCGTTCAAAGTTATTGTTATTGTTCTGCAGAGCAATGTATTTTTCTCTTTCGAAATCCTTCATATGAGTCCAACTGTATTTTAGAGCTAAGCAGCAAGACCCTAGGGTCCCAATAAAGCTGGCGAAGTCCCTTATCTTACATTTATTTTTCGAACTAAATTTTTTGATTAAAGATAGCATTTTGAGTTTCTTTTCGCCTGTAGTTCAATGATCAATTGTTTTGAGTCAAACGTGAAACCTAAGAATTTCCGTTTTGTAGCAGGAATGAGTTGACTCTTATCGTTTTTTATCACAAATCCCAGCTTTTGTAGGATCGCGCTCGTTGCCAATACGTTATTTACACAGTCCTCGTATGTTTTTCCTATTAACAAGATATCGTCGAGGTATGTTAACGACGAGTACTTCATTGAACGTAAATACGCCACAACGGGTTTTAGAATCTTCGTAAAAACATATGGCGCGGTACTAAGTCCGAATGGTAAGCAGAAAAATTCGTACAGCTTGTTCGAGAACAAAAATCTCAGGTATTTAGTACCTGACTCCGCGATTGGGATTAAGTAATAGGCATCTTCAAGGTCAATTGTAGCCATGTAATCGTTTTTTGCAATAAGTTTCATTGCCATTCTCGCATCTTCTAGTTTGAAATGTTCTGGTTGTAAAAATTCATTGAGTTTTTTCAAATTGAGTATGAACCTATTTGATCCGTCGGCCTTGGGTATCAGAAATATCGATGATACGAATTGACCATTCTCAGAAGTGCATTTGCGAACCGCTCCTTTCGCTATTAATTGTGAAATTGAGAGTGATATCTGTTCCCTTTCCTTATTTGACCAATTTTGTTCCCTTGGAGTGAAATCTTGTCTCACTGGTCTTGTAAAAGGTATTTCGTTTCCAGTAACCCAGCTTAGAATTATCGGATCCGATGTAAAGTCTTTCCATTCGTTGACAAAATATTTGAGTCTACCCGCTAAGTTACTCACATATTCCTTTATCGTCTCCTTCGAGACTGATATTGGTGTGCATGTCTGGGGGTGTTGGTTCTTGGTCTTCGATTGCCATAATAGTTCTGATTCGATGTCTGGTGTAGATGCGAAGGTCTCTGTCCGCCCATCGATGCCTTCTGTTGGTTGAAACGATGTGGCGGGCCTTTCAGGTTTTTTGTTTTGGCGATTGAAGCGGTTGGTGTCTTGGAGGTCACTTTCAAGTCCTGGGTTGATTTATGTAGTGATTTTGCTGACTTTATTTGATCTTCCAGTTTATCTCCAAATAGAAGTTCGTTTGCTGTACATTCCCGTAGTGTGTCTCGTAGGACTGGATTTACATTTTGTAGAATGAGGCTTTTTCTAATATCCGTTTCTTCATGTATCAGATCCGATAACATTCGGCCTGCATCACTTAGACCTTCTATCCATCCAAGTTTTTCCTTGTACGTGTCACTGTTGAGGACTTCCGTCGTAACTTTTGAGATTGCCCCCAGACTGGCGGCAATTTGGCTTTGAGTCACCATGATGCGTTCATCTCTTCTTCGAATGTTTTCTTGTAATGATCCTTTAATTTTAGGGTTCAGCAATGGCGGTCTCATCGACTTGCAGTTTTCGGGCGGCGAATATTTTCTGATTAATTCAACCCTGACTTCTTTCGGGAGGCCGGATAATATTACCTCGTTGAACCTCACAGCCAGATCTTTCTGTATGGGCCAGCTAAATGTTGCATCCTCCGTTAATCGCTTCCCCAGGACCTTCAGAATTTCCACATCTAGTTCTGTCTGCTCAGAATTAACGGATTCGATCCCCTCGGAAAGCATCTGCTTATGTGCAGTCTGGGAATTTGTTTGTATAGAACGGTTTGGTGTTCCGACGATGTCGCCCGCGACTGTTAAATCTTCCCTCACGTCTTGGATTATTTGTTAATCGTGGGAAGCAATTTTATCATTTTCCTGGACCTCGTTATCCTCTTCGAAAGTTTCGTGCAGATATCTTTCCTCATCGAAGTGCTCGCGGCATCGTACTCTCGGGTGTTTATGTGGTGAAGAATCACGTGTGCAATCCGCGCCTGATTAAGAGAGTAATCTCTTTTCAGTTTGAGAAACGAGTGAGAACCTTCAGAAGGTTGGACCTTCTTAGGTTGGCGATCATGCGATTTTTGCGATGATGTGAGATTTTGTGTGCCAGTTGGCCCAGCATACACATTTTGACGAAAGGAAAATTCGGAACTCGCAGATGGATGATTTTTCAACCAATAACCATTGGAGGGTTGGACCCTCCTAGGTTACGAATTATTTGTGTTTTGTATTGACATCAAAAGTGTATGTCAGTTGGACTGACATACACACGCCTGACGCCTCGAGAGCCTTGGTCTCGGGCAGAATTGGATAGTGAAGGGTCTTTCTACGTGTCGGTTGGACCAACCCGTTAGAAAAAAGGAGAGATTGGGAATTCGCACACGAAATTTGTTCCAATATATGAAACTGGAACATAGAGACCAGCAAAGAAACAAAATCTCTTCTTCACTTACCATGTCGCGATCTTGACTCCCTCGATCTTCTCTTATGTTTTCGTAATTTCCTTTCATAATGTTCGATCCGGCTTCGGAGTTTGTTTTCTTCGTCATCGGATGTATCTGATATATCTGATCGTTCACGTTTTCTTTTTCGTTTGCTCATGACTTATTTTTATTACGTGTGTTCTTATTGGCACAAAAAAGAAGAATGAGACGTAATCAATACCCGAATGCCAGGACGACCAAAACAAAAAAAAAACAATGCATTACGATGCAAGCTTTAAATAGTGTGAAGTTATTGGCATGAAGTAGGAGTACTACGAGTTGATCTCGAGGAAGAGGCGCGAAATACAATCGAAAAATTGCTCGTTACGGTGATTTTTTGTGAACTCATTTTGGCTTCTCGAAACGTCAGCGGCGGCTTGACGTTTCTCGGTGACGTTTGCGGCCCCATGTCAGCCCTGACGCGAACACAGCAGCGGAAGCTCCAGCGCCTACTCACTCCGGTGAATCCGTTCGCAGGTTCCGCCTTTCCCGAGATACTACGGAAGTCAAACTCAACGTTTGAACTATCGTTCGATTTCGAAATTTTGATATTGTTTTTCTCAGTGATAACATTTTTCGAACGACTTCTATTCGGATCTTCCGTGTTCAAAATCGAATCGACTTCGCTTCGGTCGGCGCGGAATGCCATTTTTATTTTTTTTCAAATCTTTTTTCGTGTTTTCCGTGAAATTTTTTTTTTTCACATGAGCCCTATATTTTTTTTCGAAAAGTTCCCGAAAAACTATTCTAAAAGCGCACCTCAACCGATTCAAAATGGCCGCCCAAATGGATTTAAAAATAAGTGGCCATCCCCAAATTGTCACTTTACATTTTCATCAATTTTTGGTTCTAGGTATCGTTGTCCGTGCCAATCTCCTTCACTGTCATCTTCTATTGTGGCTGCTTCATGAATTTCATTTGGTGACAGAAAATCCAAACGACAGAGAATCCAAAATCCAATCGAATAGACAATCCAGTTTCGACTTCCATTTCCATAGATTAATCCATCGCTTCAACGATCATGTTTTCTGGATCCTTACTGAACTGTTTTTCCTGTTCGGTGATTGGAGTGCGAGGCAAATTCATAGCACTTATCGCTATGGATAGAAGTTGAATAACATTCATCGGATTGACGTATATTTTCATTTGTATTTCGAACTCAAAATGTATGGTTGGCTTCTCCGTCGTAACTGCAGCAATAATGATCGTTGGTGAATTTATATGACTTTGAACCCAATTGATAAATACACACGAAAAAAAACGACGACACACGCTATTACCAGAACTGCTATTAATCTTTAATAAGGCGATTTCAAAGTTATCATGAGAGCCGCTCTTTGCACCGTAGTCGCTCTTTGCGAAGATTTATTTCTTTTGGTCATTGGTTCTGCTGTTTGTGAAATTAAAGTTAAAGATAAAGATTAAATTATGCTGCGTTATAAGCTGATAAAAATGTTTACATCATTCTGTTCATGAGTTGCAGCGGCAACCCAAAAACGCTGTAATCTTTGATTACACCTACGATTACCAAAAACGCAGATAATGCCTTCGATACGGTGAGCGGAGTGGAATTTCTTCGTAAATATACAATTGTAATCCAGTTGCTTTCCGAAGCACGAAGTCAGTCCGTGATTGCGATCCTCGCCTCTGCCCATATTAGTGAAAAACTGAAGAGTGATTTTTCACAAGTAATTCACGAATTATTGCAATAAACAACACGCCATTTATTGCTGTACTTATCATTATCATCATGAACGTCTAGTCGTCGAAGAATGCAACATTTTTCCCTTTCGAACTTTATTTTTATTTCGGCCCGTTGACGAGCTATAGAAAGAACGAAGTTTTTGAGGGTACGTTCACCCCTTAAGAGTGTCGTTCCGCCAAAACGAGAAAGAGTGTATCGACTATTTTGACTGATTGTTCTTTCTTTGTAACTCATTGTTGTTTCCACAAATTTTCGTCCATGCTGCACGGTAAGAACTTTGAACGTTTGCCTTTGGAGAGAGGAACCGTTGGGGGAGGGGGGCTGGAATGTTACAAATATGCAATTGCGTCATAACACGAACATATATTGACGTGAATTTGGACCAAAATGCCAAAAGACTTGCTGATTATACGATACTCTCGGCAAAAAAATCGACGGGCAGTTTCTTCCCCTTAATTGTGAGATATCGGAAAAAGAAAAAATCTGTATCCGCACTTTTTTATTCTCTACATATATGCAAATTTACATCCCAATCGCTTAAAAATTCTCGGAGATATGGTTGAAAAAATTGCATTTTTGCAATAAACAATATGAAATTTGTTGTTATCGTCATCGTTCTTATCTTCAATGTATAGTACGCGAAAAAATAAACATTGCTGCAATTTGAAGTTTTTTCATATCTCGTACCGTTAAAACGTTATCGATGAAAAACGAAAAACACCCCAATTTTCGAGGGTGCTTTTCATCCCTTAAAAATCGGGTTTCGCCGATATAAAAAAATACGTGTCGCCTATTCTTACCCATTCTACAAGCATGCCAAATTTCATCGAAATCGGAGACATCGACCTCGCAACGTTTCCTTGTGAGCATGTGGGGGCCGTTTTAACTGCAACGGAAGTAATTTGGCTAAAAATATTGTAAAGTGATGGTGATGCTATGAGACTAATCAAAAACCTCAAGTACCATTTCCTTCGCGAACTATATGAAAAAAGTAAAAGCGTTTTGAGGTTTAGTCTTATTGCAGACGAAATACATTATCTGAAATATCAGGATATTGTGTTTCACACATAACCTCCATTTTTGTACCTTATATTAAAATACAAATATTAGTACTTTTCATATAAATAATACGGTTTATTAAAAAATTAACATTTCAGGACATTTTGAGACACCCTTTATATAGACAGTGTGAAAGAATGAGAGTTATGATCCTTCGTAATATTAACTAACACTAACATTATAATACATCATTAAATTGCTCACATGAAAAAACCACGAGTGCGTGTTCCTTCTTTTCCACCTAAACCTCAACGCCATCTCGCCCCGTTGACAAGATGTAACGAAAAAACGAAAAAACACCAACAATATTCGAGGATGTATTTTACCCCTTAAAAATGGGTTTCCACGTGAACAAAATATACGTGTTAAATATTTCGACCCATTCTACATACCTACAAAGTTTTATGCAAATGGGGGGGGGGGGGGGGGGGAGAGACTTCACGCAGTTTCCGTTTGAGAACCGTGCATTGGGCAGTCTCTTATTGATCGTACGTGAGCTACACACTCATATGGCATCTTGTCTAAAGAGACTATAATTGGATTTAACTAATGATATTTGTGATTCCATGTAAAGAAGAGTCGACAGTTTCCCAGAGAGTTGTAAAGTAAAATTTGTATGGCAAGCTTGATTTTAACATCGACAGTTATCTGCGAGAAGTTTATTGGCAACTATAACGATTGGACTTATACGAGATTTCTAGGGAATATTGGAAAAAATTATACATATACACACCAATGTGAGTGAATCGTGTTCTTTAAATGTCCTAGGCAGTGAACTTAGTGATATATTTCTCGCATTGCGTGTTTGTCTTCTGATAACAAAATCGTGTTCGCTTGAAAAAAAGTGCAATCGCGTCCCAACGATGTCACTGATCTTACAATCTTACAATAAGATCAATGGATCTTACTGTACTGTCGATTTAAGATATGAATGCGGATAAAAAAAATACGGGCGAAAAAATAATTGGTAGAATAGAGTGTATGATACAGTGTTTATATGTTTGGTAAGCGAATTTTTGGCAAGGAATGGAAGCAACTTTAAGAACGATCTAAAGAGAAAAAGGTTAATAATGAACATCTCCTAAGTGACCACCTCCGATTTTGTTGGAACTCATGTATGTGACAGGACATTAAAAACTCATAGAGGCGCATTTTCATCGGCGGAAAACGATTTCTAGTGGTGGAACCATACTTTGAAGTAGTGCACATTGTGAATGGGGGTTTTTGCAGTGTCACACACAAGCATGTTAGCCGTTCAAAAATTGACTATGGGTGTATAAAAAGGTCAAAAGGGAATCACTGTACTATTTTTATTTTTTTCGCTAGGGGAGTTAGTAGAAAGGTACTAACTTTGGAGTGGACATCAATTCGAAGTGTACATATTTTAGCTTTTTTCAAGATGACACGTCGGCAAGCGTGACCGGCTGAATTATGCATTACGTGATTTTTTTCTGCCAGTCGTCGTAACTGTGTTTAAACGTGTCTGCTAATTGAAAATATTTCTGTAAACTCGAAAATGGTTTTTGAATTAAAAAAAAAAATATAACGTATGCCTGAACGAGTGAACTGCTCTTTAGTTTCTTATTTGTTCACATTTTTAAATGATTGCCCATATATTCCATCGACACTGCTGCCGTTCTATCGACAATGCAAGTTTTTATGTTTGCACACACTTGCATAATTTCATTAAACATCAGCGGAGGGGGGCGGTCGGTATTTTTACTACTATTTATCAGTATATTTTCAGTACAAGTGATTTCTCGACAAAACGCGAATACCGTCGAAACTGGGAAGCGAACCTAGGACCGGGTGCATTGGTAAAGATTTTCCGCCGTACCCCTATATCCATGGCAGAAATGTCATTGTGAATTGAAACCACGTTTCAAAATATTGGCTACCATTAACATGGAATTGGCTGACATTTTGCAATACCTAGTTAAATATGTAGCAATATAGATCCATTCGATTACTCGATTAAATATTTATGTAAATACACTTCCTCCACCCCTACTTTCTTCTGACCAAAAGACCGACGAGAATGTCCCATCCCGGATCTTGAAAACATTTTGTAGGTTTGTAAAGTAAGTGAAAATGTTCGATACGATTTTTTTTTGGTTCGGTCTAACGCCGTTTTGACGTGATTCAACACACCTTTGAAAATTTGTGATTGTTACTTCCTTTTTTGGCTATAATTTGTGAACGGGGCGAGATGAAAGTTGAGGTTAACATGGCAAAAATATTGTATTCTTCGATTACTACATATTCATGGTGACATCGATGAATATAGTGACGAATTGCGTATTTTTTTATTACAAAAATGCGTTTTTTGCATGTGTACCTATGAATAAAACGTAACGAATACAATTCGAATATAGAGGGTGAAAAAGTAGCCGACGCATTTTCTTTTTTGGATCGACATCTTGCAATAAAGGGAAAACAACCATCTTTCAATTTGTTGCTAATATGGCTGTAGAAATTTGCAGGGCTTTTGCGATATCCGGTGAACTTCGTGCCCCTGCAAAAACGTAAACTACAATCGTAACTTTATTTTAAAAAATCCGACCCCTAACCTTATCAGGCATACTCGAATATTACAGCATTTTTGGTTTTCTGCCATAACTCATGAAGGGAGCGATGAAAAAAAAGTCTCACTGCAAAAGTATATCACTTTTGCATATAAGCTGCAATAGCGGGAATAATACTGAAGAAAAACAATTTAAATGTTGTTTTCCTTTGGATTACGACTTTGCTTTGCAATAAAAATTTCACCTGCGGTCATAGAGAATGACTCCAGACAGTCCTAATTTGTGTTCATTTTTATTGAAAAATGAAGTACGAGACCGTGTGGCAATTACGTCGGTGGGCCCATAGCATAAACAGTGTTGTCAGACGGAAATTCGGCTGCGTACTAGACAGCAGCGCCAAAACGTACTGGAAGTGGGATTTACGTACTAAATTCTGCGGCAAGTTCAAATTGAAGTGAATGCATTCGAAGTGTACTTGGGTTCACATTTTATTAGTTTTCTGCTAACTTTAAAAGAATAACAGGTGTACAACTTATTATTTAAGATACATAACTCCTTCGACATCACAAATATCGCAGATATGTTTTTTTTTAATGAACGCTCGTTAAAGCTATATAATAGATGATACTTTTCTTTAAATAAGTGTTCCGTCTGTAGTAAAAGTTGTATCACAAATAACTCTTAAGCATGATAAATATCACATATATTTTCTATAGGACTTCATGCACACACACACACATACACACGCGCGCACACGCACACGCACACGCACACGCACACGCACACGCACACACACACACACACACACACACTGACGTCAAGAGGGTTCTGCGAAAACGCAGCGTTTGACAGATGCCAGCGCGCGTGCTCTGACATTTAGCGAACCATTCGCTACGTTACCGGTCAACCTATCCGGTTCGAGACTCGTGACAAACCGCAAGAATTGACGTTTCACCTATCGTCTGCTATCGGTCGGCGTGCCAAAGAGTGAAGTACGCCGCAATTAATGAGATTTACGATTTTTATCGTGCTTATCCATTGAGAGTCCCTGTTCGTTTCGTTTTCTTCAAAAATAAAAATTAACAAAACCAGCACATTGTCAATGATCATCAAATTTCTATATACCGAGCGATTTTTTTTGCGTATTAAAAAAACCAACAGCCGAATTTTTGCTAACAAACTCTGATTAATTTGACGGTAAATTTTCGGAGATTGAATCTTATTTGGATTCCATTTCTGATTCGACCACTCCGTCTTGTATGATAGTCGAATTTATCTCCAAAAAGATCTTTTTCTGGGGGAATATCAATGCAAAGTGTGTTCGAGCTGGGTTAGGGAACATGAGGAGAAGCTTCGCATTTTCTCATTAGGGGAGAAGAAATCAGTCCGGCAAAAGAAAATCGATACGACGTGTTTTGAGGATTGAAACATGATGAAAAGATCTTCTGTACCGCCTCGGATGCAATTTTTCAAGTTCCGATAGGGATTGATTTCGGAAATCTCAAAGCGTTGCCAGTCTGTCTGTGATCTCTCTTAAGAATATCAGAATGCCAACGCAGTCTGAAATGTCAAAATTTACGGACTTTTATAAAATAATGTTATTTAGTGGCAACCGTCCGAGTTCAGTTACAGCGATAGACCATCCATGTCTTCAGCTTCGTTTACTGAACCAGAGATGAAATTGATGTAGTTTATGACGAGTATGACGGAGTTATGGTGAAAACTTCCCAAATGTACCAATCGAGCGGTTGATTTTATCTTTTACGCTTACGCAAAGGGGCTATCGTAATCGCAGCTTATACGTCTGCTTACATGATCCATTCTCCCAGATCGGGAACGAGATTAAATCAACCACAAACGCGACGGGACGGTTTCGAGAATGTGTTATGGATGCTAGAAAAATTATTGAGAGAATCGATTTCACCTCTGTTCGCGGGGAACTGAGTGGCAATCGTCCGAGCTCCGTTTCGGCGACAGACCATCCACGTCTTCAGCATCGTTTACTGAACCAGAGATGAAATCGATGCAGTTTATGACGAGTATGACGGGGTTATGGTGAAAACTACACGAATGTACCAATCGAGCCGTTGATTCCATCTTTTGCACGGACGCAAAGGAGCTATCGTGTTCGCAGCTGCTATCTTTGCTTACATGATCCACTCTCCCCGATCGGGAACGAGATGAAATCAACGCCAAACTCGACGGGATGGTTTCGAGAATGTGTTATGGATGCTAGAAAAATGATTGAGAGAATCGATTTCATCTCGTTCCCGATCGGGCAGACTGGACCATGTAAGCTGGTTCAGTAAACGATGCTCTAGACGTGGATGGTCTATCGCCGTATCGGAGCTCGGACGGATGCCACTCAGTTCCTAGCGAATGTCACGTCCTTGCGTAACTGCATCCCCGCGAAATAGTTTGCGACACGTGCTATAGAAACTCTGCTAAAGATGGAAAGAGAGATCTCGATACATATTCCTAAGCCAAGCCAGACCGCACACTCCATATTTCCCCTTACATAAAAAAATATTAAAACAGAGAGTTCAAGATTCCAAGACTGGCCAACACATTGCGACCATGCACGAAGAGTGTATCGCATAACCCGGCCAAAGATATTGGTCGTAAAAATTTGAAACTACGCGACTTCATGGCACAAGACTCGGACGAACGAACCGGCCTAATCCTCTGCATGCACAAAAGTATATTCTTCCAAAAGAAGGGGCTCTGACTCTTGCACTAATAAAATTAGATGACATAAGCCACGCGCTTTCTCAGGCTGGCCAGCTAGCTCCTTCACTATCGCGTGACGCATTCCGTCACGAACAAGGCCCTATTTATTTCCTCTCGGTTTCCAGATATACTTGATAAGAGAAGCTGCGCTGTGTTCTCGGAAATGCAGCGCTGATCTCCATTATATGCGCCCCCACCCAATAATACACCAACAACTCGTTCTCGCTTCCTTCTTCCGGCCAACCACACGAATCAGGTCATGTTTTATGTCCGGACCACCAATCCAAAAAAACTACGTCACCTAACTTTCACTCTTCCAAAAATTTCTTCCTCCAAAAATGTATCCCACCCTGATTTCTGGTAGTCCGAAAGAGTTTTCCTCACATCAGTCTTCGATTAGAATCCAACGAGCTCAGACCTAGCGAGCTCAGATCTAAAGAGCTCAGAGACCTAGAGAGTCAGACCGATATTCATCGCGTCAAACCTTTGTTCTTTTCTTGTAACGCGAACTTTGTCATACAATTCAAACTTAAAATATCTTGTACTTCGAACTTCTATAACAGTTACGCGATAATCATAAGAATCTTCGCTTTGTATTCCGCGCATTATTTTATTGTAGATTCCATTCTCGATCCGTGAAATTCACGAATTTTAGAATCTGTGTCATCGAACATCTGTATCCGTCTCACTCACACACACCATCTGCGAGCGCTTTTGGCCCACCGGCGCAGGGCTCTTAGTTTTACGACCGTTACTCGACACCCAAGCGACTGGGTCATCACCGAGGCGCACCAATGTAAGCGAACATATCTTCATATTTTGTTTCCGATTTGTATCCTAGAAATAATAGAATTAACCCATACGGTTGATTCTAATAAATTACGAGTCAATCGAACACAAGTGTCACAGCCATTATTTCAATAATTGGATCATCCCCGGAATCCCTTAAAATTCCCCCTTCCACCAGCATCTTCCTTTTTTAACCCTCATCCCCTGCTATTACGCTAGGCGTAGTCAAGCAAGAGGGATACCACACATACATATATGCCCATGTCCCCTCGGGACGTGACATATTACTTTTTCGTGGCTCGTGCGGGATATATTATAAAGGGAATGTGCCTTTGCGAATCAACCTCATGGATAAGGAATCAACTTGCTAAAGACTAGATTAAAATATAACTGAGGACTGGTCGTATACAGAACCAAACGAACCAATTCACCCCGGTAGTTCAGGTTATGCTCTGAGAGGATCGAATGTTCCACTATTTCCTGGTCATGGACCTCCCAGTAGATGTTCAAACCACCAGATTTAGCCCGAAAAGGCGGAGCCATGAACCCCGAAACTCCAACGGTAAGTATAAACGACTTGATGTTGATAAATGACGTTAAGAAAATCCCCGAATTCGATGGGAAAAATATTCCGTTTTCGGAATTTGTCGCCGGGTGTGAGGACGCAAAGGAAGTGGTTTCCCCTGCGGCCTAAAAATACCTGGTGAAAATGATCCAGAATAGATTGAGAAACCCCGCTAGGGATATGATCCACGCGACAAAATTCGAGAAATTGCAGGATTTATTAGGATATCGTTAAAAGCTTTATGGACCCAACAAAACTGAAATGCAACTAGTCGGAGAACTCAGTACCATTTGCCAAAAGAAGAACGAAAACGTAGCCAAATTTTCTATGCGAATTAAAAGGACAGGAAAAGGAATACTTGATACACAAAAACCATCAGATAATATATTAAAAAACGAGTATTTCCAGAAAAGGATGGACCATTATTTCTTCTCGTGTTTCAAGCGCGGATTAAGGGAGGAAATCGAGCAGCGACTTTCCCATTGCGCTAACATCTCTGTTGCTATCGATCACGCAGTCGAAATAGAACGCGATCTTGAAGCACGACGGGAATTACAGTCAGTCTCGAACAAATTAGAAAACTTCCCTCTCCTCAAATCAGCTAAAATCTGTAATATTTGCAAAAAGGATAATCACACGTCGGAAAATTGCCGTTTCTCAATGCTCGCTTGCCAATTATGCAAAAATCAGGGCCATAGCGCCGACCAATGCAAAAAGAAACAGGACGAATGAGAGGTATTGACCTGCCAGATGTGCAAAGGTGCCGGGCACAGCGCAGACAAATGCCACTCAGGACAACGGTCTTCTACAGTATCCTGGTTGCTCTACTCGTAATAAATCTCTCGACCCTTCAGAAGACCGCCCGTGTTTCGAAAGCGTTCCCGAGTGCCAGTATTGCCACAATCGTGGGCATGCCGCGAACAATCGCTTCAAATTAAAAAATAACAACACCTCCAGCCTCGAATGTCAATTTTGTCACAACCGCGGACATACCGCAGACAATTGTTTCAAGTTAAAAGAACAGTAGCTCTCCAAGCATCGAATGCCAGTTCTGCCGCAATCGCGGCTACATGGCAGATAATTGCCCCAAGTTAAAAACAAACAGCGTTCCAAGCATTGAGGGCCAGTTTTGTCATAATCGCGGACACACTGCTGACAATTGTTTCAATCTAAAAAACGCCAAAGCTTCGAGTCCTGATCAACTTATATTCCGCTATTGCAAACGAGAAGGGCACACCATAGTAAACTGTCACACTCTCGAATATAACAATAAGTTGCGAAGCCAGCCGGGAAACGGGCTGAGCACGGGCAAAGCTTCCAGTCCTGATCAACTTATATGCCGCTATTGCAAACGAGAAGGGCACACCATAGTAAACTGTCACACTCTCGAATATAACAATAAGTTGCGAAGCCAGCCGGGAATCGGGCTGAGAACGGGCTGAGCACCGGGCGGACGCGCCGAGTGGCCCGTCCCCGACAGAGCGTCCGGTCCACGCTATAGCTCTTACCCAGCCGAACGGCGGTATCCAACTTATACAATAGAAGCAGAAAAATTCGTCAGACTACCCTCGGTGTGAATCGGAGCACTACCGGAAAAAGGGAAGATTTCGATGCTAATATTCGATGCACTATCTAATAAGATAGTGGTGCCGTTACAAATTTAATTAAAAAGGAATATACAAAAACTTTGACGGGAATCGATGAAAACGATATCAGTAGATGTACTATGTCGATTCTGACGGTGGTGTGTCAAGAGTAGGGAAGCCAATGTGGCGCTAGGGTCGAGAGGAGGTCGCCGGGGCACGTGAGACGTCACAGAGGAGCATGTGGTCGGCGAAGCGCCTTTCGAGGGGGGGGGGGGGGGGGGGGTCCGGCATGTGGTAGCCGAGTGCCCGGCTGTGGTAGAGGGAAATGGAAGGGGATGGTGGCCGAGAGTGGGGGAAAAGAATCGAACACGCGGAAGCTGGGGGCGAGAAGGGAGAGGGTTAATGAAACATACACTTTTTGTTATTATAACAATCACTTTTTATTTTTAATTATGTGTGTGTGTATGTGTGTGTGTTCGCGCATGCGTTACAAAATGAGTCTCTATTCACAACCCGTGTCACCAAACTGAAACAAACAAGAAAAAACATTTTTTTATTGTTAAGACTGTTTTTTTACATAAACTTATTTCATTCTTATGATTCAATTCACAACACTCAAAA
The DNA here is from genome assembly GCA_963210295.1 of Ophion ellenae. Classification (NCBI taxonomy): domain Eukaryota; kingdom Metazoa; phylum Arthropoda; class Insecta; order Hymenoptera; family Ichneumonidae; genus Ophion; species Ophion ellenae. The sequence goes on from OY723392.1 coordinate 6,085,273, forward strand.
TAATTTTTGATCCCGTGCATCTCAAACACGCGGATTTCGGCATCGCTTGGAATAAAGGCTCTCTGCAGTCCTTGTAATATTTGCCCTCAATGAATTTTAGTATTTCAACGGTGTGGACATGGACCTCACGCATTTCCGTAAAGACGCCTCTTGCATTGACGAAACACGATATGCACAGCGAAATATCCATGTGCACGCCTTTACAAAACAGATGGTGCACGCAAACTTTGTCCATATCGTTGAAACTATTTACGGCCACTCTATTTAAATAGCGTTCCGAGTATTCATAGTGTTCACCATCATCACAATCACTCGCATAATCCGAGTCATCCGAGATGACTTGATCGTCGTTGTCGTCATGGTTGGCGTTGTCGACATCATCATCATCTTCACCGTCAGCGCAAAAGGTGCATGCATTTTTCCAGATGTTCTTTTTTTTCAACTATCTCGACGGAGGCTCATGTCCGAGACACTGTTATGCATTGCAACGTTTCAACCACCTCGTCCGAAAGTCTCAAATTTTACGACTCTTTTTTTTTTTCTTACGCCGAGCGCCCGGGACCGTCATACCCTATCGCTCCGCATGTGCAACTCGAGCCTCATCATTCCATAGGTCCACACTTGAAAACCCATAAAATTTTACGACAGCATGCGACGAAGACAGTGATCCGGGGAAAAAAATGCATTTCCATTTTACAGGGCTTTAGTTTTTCATCTCTGCATGATAATATATACAGAGAGTACAACGTCAAACCTTGATGCCAACACTTGAGATCATGCAGGTCTGGACATGTTAGCCCCATGATTAAGGATTTTTTCTTCGTTAACACCACTCTCCAAGCTATTAGATTTTTTTTATTGCTCCGCTATTCAGAGCATATATGATAATCGGGTGTTTATTTTGAAAAACTATAAACTTTCGGAGATCTATGGATAAAGACCTTTTTTAGGCTTCGACCATGGACCACTTGAGCGCCGATGGAGAGCCCATGAATTTTTTTTTCACTACACGCATCTTGACTGAGATGCTCTTTTATTTTACCCGGCAATCCAGTGCGATATTAAAAAATTCTCGTGGGTTGGTGATATTTTCCGAGATGGTAGGGAAAGACGAAAAATGTCTAAAGGGGAAAACCACTTTTAATGATCTGCTGCGCTCAAAAGTGTTCGCACTTTGGATCGAGCAGTCAGTTAGTGAACATCATCTCTTTTGGGAAGCCTCGTTTCATCAAATATGGAGGGCAACGCGGAGAAGTCAGAAAACATCTTGCACGACCAAGCAGCGCTCCTAAGTTCATTCGAAGATTTTGCTGTGTGGGAACAACGGTGCATTGAGTTTATCGAAGAATTGAAAATGCAAAGCCGGATTAAGCGCCCGCGACTATTAATTGGACTTCAACAGTCATTGATAGCCCAAATAGCGCGGCTGGAAGGATTGAGAAATTGTGTGCGGCGTCGTTTCATACACACGGGCGCAGGACATGCTGATCATGAGTTAATCTGGCGTGAGATTGAAACATCCTTCGAGAGTCGCATATTGACCGGTTCCATCATCAATCGCAGCCACATCGAGCCGAGACACTTCCTAAATGATGCTCGCATCCTAGTGCTTCATCATGTGCAAAATATCATCGACAAGCACAACAGCATTAAAATCAATACAGTGTTTAATGGTGAACTCGCGACTGGTGACAAACATGCGAATAAAAGTATCAGCACGCGAAACCGTGAACTATTTAGCACAAGCGATTTGGTTGAGTGGTATGAACAGCGTGTTATAGAGCCCACTTTAACCTTACTCAATGAATTTCAAGAACGTGATAGTGGCTGGGCTCTGCAGAAAATACTTAACCTCACGATAAATGTGAATAAGTATAATACGATGCGTGCTGGGTGCTCCATATCATTGCCCCGGGAAATAATGTTGAAGAAGGCTGTGGTTAACGTCAAATCCGACGATAACGCATGTTTCGCATGGGCAGTTGTCGTTGCTCTATATCCAGCCGAACGAGATAGTCCCCGTCCATTTTCTTACCCTCATTATTCGACAGTACTGAATCTCCAGGATATCGAATTCCCGGTGACGATACATCAAATGAAAAAGTTTGAACTTCAAAACAATGTATCAATCGACGTGTATACCACCACCACGAAAAAGGACATTGTTCCAATACGCGTAACTCAATACAAGAAGGAAAAGCACATCAATTTGCTGTACATGCAAGATATCGAGGACAGCAATATGCAGCACTTCGTATGGATCAAGAACTTGTCCAGACTCGTGACGAAGCAACTGAGCAAAAAGGGACATAAAAAATATATTCGTGATCGGTATGTAGTTACCATAATATATATATATATATATATATATATATATATATATATATATATATATATATATAGGTAATTATATTTGCTGGATGAATTAAACAAAACAATATTTTTTTGCAGGTGTTTGCACTACTTCGGATCAAAGGACAAATGGCAATCACATGAGATCGATTGTGGGGCGATAAGTGACTGTGCGATCCGACTACCAGATGACACCAATAAGTGGCTCCAGTTCAGCAACTTTAGCCGGAAAGAGCGACATCCCTTGATTGTGTATGCTGATTTGGAGTGTGTGCTGGCAATGGCCGATGGGGAGAACCTAGCGAAAGAAAGGTATCAACACCATGAAGTGTTTAGTATCGGATATTACGTGTGTTGTTCATATGACGATTCATTATCTTTATATCACTCGCGTCGCAGTGCCGATTGTGTATCGTGGATTGTCGAAGAACTAAAAAATCTAGCACTGCGGATAAAAGAAATTTTCTGCGACAACATGCCAATGGTATATTTAACACCGAGTGAGTGGGCTAGTTTTCGAACCGCCACTCAATGTCACATATGTAAGAAACCATTTGCGCAAGAAGATGTACGTGTTCGAGATAATTGTCATCTGACTGGACGCTGTAGAGGCCCTGCCCATTCCAACTGTAACTTAAATTACAAACAGTCATTTTTCGTTCCTGTAGTTTTCCACAATTTATCCGGCTATGATGCGCATTTTATAATCAAGGAAGTAGCCACAGCGTTCGAAGGAAGAACCGATGTGCTTCCAATTACAAAGGTGAAATACATCTCCTTCACGAAACATGTTGAAATTAAAAACGATTCAAAACATACGATCCAATTGCGCTTCATCGATTCACGCAAATTCCTCAACACCAGTCTCGACAAATTAGCCTCATTTTTGACCGAGGACGAACTCAAAATTTTACGCATGCAATTTTCAACTCTATTGACGTACAATTTCAATTTACTGACGCGAAAAGGGGTCTTCCCTTATGAGTATATTGACAACGTGAGCAGGTTGGACGACACTTGCTTACCACCACGTGACGCATTTTATAGTTCCCTGACAGATGCTCAGTATCCGAGAGCGAGTACGCACATGGGGAGAACGTTTGGGAGCGGTTCTCCATTCGAACGCTGAGTGACTATAGCGATATGTACTTGAAGAAAGATGTCTTGTTATTGGCTGATATTTTCGAAAACTTTCGAAATACGTGCATTGAGAGCTATGGCCTAAATCCCGCGAATTACTACACATTGCCGGGGTATACCTGGGATGCAATATTATAACACTCGAATGTCAAGTTTGAATCACTAAATGACATCGACAGGGTTTTATTCGTTGAGCGGGGTATACGCGGTGGTCTCAGTCAATGCTCAAGCCGATATGCACACGCTAATAACAAGTACATGGAGTCGTTTGATCCATCGAAAGAATCATCATACTTGATGCATTTTAATGGCAACAATTTGTATGGATGGGCATGTGTCAACCCTTACCATATGCAGATTTTCGATGGGTCAACGATGTGTCCAAGTTTGATCCATTATCCATCGCGCTAGATTCACCTACAGGCTACATCCTTGAGGTCGACTTGGAATATCCCCAATCTCTACATGATGCGCACAAAGACCTACCGCTTTGCCCAATCCATGAAAACCCGCCGGGTAAGCAGGCGGAAAAGCTGTTAGCAACCGTCTGCGATAAAAAAAACGCTACATCATACACTACAGAAATTTACAACAATGTTTACGTCGTGGACTTTGCCTCACGAAAATCCATAGGGTATTACGATTCACACAATCCCCATGGCTACGTTCATATATCGAGTTAAATACTCAGTCTCGAACGCTGGCCAAACACGATTTTGAAAAGAATTTATTCAAATTGATGAATAATGCGGTGTTTGGCAAAACGATGGAGAATGTGCGCAATCATGTAGTTGTAAAGCTATTGACAAAATGGGAGGGCAGGTATGGCGCGGCGGCAATGATTGCGAAGCCAAACTTCCACAGCCGAAGCGTTCTTTCCGAAAACCTCGTGCCGTAGAATTGCGCAATCGCGAGGTGAAGTTCAACAAGCCGATATATGTGGGTATGTGCATACTCGACATATCCAAAACGTGCTTGTATGGATTTCATCACGAGTATATCGTACCATTGTATCGGAATAAATGTAAAGTGATGTATACCGATACAGATAGCCTCATATATGCCACTGAGAGCGAAGATGTATATGCAGACATGAAGTGCGACATTGAAAAATTTGATACGAGCGACTATTCAGCGGAAAATAGGTATGCTATGCCGCTTGTCAACAAGAAGGTACCCGGTCTCATGAAAGACGAATGCAATCGTGCTATTATGACCGAGTTCATTGGACTTCGATCGAAAATGTATGCGACACGTATCGAGGGTAAGAAGGATACTAAAAAAAAGTGCAGTGTCGTGGCTAGGACAATCACGTTTGACGATTATGCCCGATGCTTGAAGGAAGACATTGAAATGATGCGTAGACAAACGTGTATTCGATCGAAGTTGCACAAGGTCTACACCATTCGTGAGACGAAAATCGCTCTAAGTTCTCATGATGATAAACGGTATATCATACCTGGGACCTCTGATACCCTACCATGGGGGCATTACAGAATACCGTCGTGAATAGTTTTGTAATTTTTCTTTCCACAACCGTGATGTTAAATTGTGTATATTTTCGTGAATATTGATGTATAAAACTCGTGAAAATTATGTATATATTTTGTTCACTCGATGTTAAAATTATGTTTGTTGTATATATTTAATTGTGCAAGAATGGATTTATTATTTTCCGTAAATAAAGAAGCGGACTTTTTATAATCACATGTGTTTATTCACTCTATCCATCTCCTCACGTTCCACGAAAGAGGGCGACGGCGCGAAGGGGGTAAGCAAGCCTGCTGTGGAGTCGTTTGGCGGCCTTGGAGGGATGCGGGGACGACCAGCAGGTCAAGAGTCATAAAACATACATATTTTTCCATTTTCTTTATTATCGACTACAAATCGGATTTACTTATCCAAGTATTGTCGCTATTGTCGAAACCTAGCCACTTTACAAACATTCGATTACCGCGCTTCTTCATTACCGCTTCAATGAGATAGAAATCGGGGTGCTTGACCCTGAGAAGCTCTTGTTCGTAGAAACCACCGGTTCATCTTTATGGTACTTCAAGTGGTACGTCACGGGATGAGTTTTTTCTACACGATAGATTGTAAATATTTCCGTTTTCCAGTTTGGGGTGTAACCCTTTTCGAAAACAGTCTTACATTTGCTGATTCTCACTTTATCACCAAAGGCGAATTTCGGCGATCTTTTCATTGGAGGCCTATTGAAAATCTGCTGCAATTGCTTCTCATTTTCCGCGTTGACATTTCTCGGTTTCATCTTAATGGTGCGGTGTACAGAATCGTTGTACTCGGCAATTAGGTTATCAAGAATATCGATCCACTTATAATTACCACGAAGACTAAATTGCATCCACATCTTGTTCTTCAACGTACGATTGAAACGCTCGCAAACGGACGTCTTCAAGTTGCTATATGTTGAATACATGTGAATATTGTACTTTTTCATGATGGCCTCAAAGTCAAAATTGTAGAATTCTTTTCCCCGATCAACGTGTAAGTTCTGCGGTATGCGTCCCTTAATGAGGATCGACTTCATTGCTGCTGCTACATCTTTACCACTCTTACTCAGCATTCGCACGGCGCAGGCGAATTTTGAGAAGCTATTGATGACGGTGAGGAGAAATTTGTGTTTGGAGTTGCGACGCGCGTATGATGACATATCGACGAGATCAGCTTGCCAGGTCTCGTCCAAGCCACGGTTTTCCACATGTCGACGCGGATAGTGTCGTCGAGCAGGCTTATGGAGCTCCAGCATGAGAGCGCCACTTTTTTCGTTCATTTTCCAGTCCACTCAGTCGTGCGTCCAATTCAGCAATGACGTTTGAATTACGAATCACCAAATCTTGTAGAGCTTTGACATCGGCCTCGAGTGTCCTCGCAATGTCTCGTATCGTAGCTTTAAGTTCATTAACCAGCAACTGACTACTCTCATTCATTTCTTTGCGTATGTTCTTAATGATAGTTCGAGATTTCTTTTGTAACGCACTTAGAGTGATGGCGTCATCTTCTCTTTCCGGATTTACAATGTTACACAATCGTTTCTGCCCCAAGTCATAATACCATCTGTGGTAATACTAAAGCCAATCCCGGGTCGATCTGCATGACCTTGCTTACTGTGGAGTACACTCCTACTTGAATGATGTCGAAACACATCGTCACTCATGATGAGAATGCGTAAATTCTCCGATGTCGAGTTAATAAATGATTTCAGCTTCGCACAATTCCTCAATAATCGATATAATTTCATTCGCGTGTGATGAATTTCCGGCTGCTTGGGATGCTAGAAGAAAACGAAGATGATGCACTAGCTCGTTTGGATTATCCCAATAAATATAGTCCGATTGGGTGTTTTTTCTAGCTAGCTTATACTTTGGCATACCCTGTCCCACATGATGATCGACTATATTTGCGATATATGTGTTAAATTTGTGACTGGTGTTACGTCGTATAGCCTCACTAGGCTTATACATTTTTTTGTGAGCATTCATCGCAATGACAATTTTTTCATAGTTTTTAAAATCGCTCGTGTGAGAGTTTCGACATTAGGCAGTTTTTTAAATAACAGCTCCGTTAATCCAACAGTTTTCGTACAACTCGCATCTCCCACACGAATATGTTCAGAGTCGAAAATTATCGAAGAATTGCCCGTCATTAATTTGTTGTTAGCAAGATTTCGTACACCATATAATACATCCAAGCTTGCCTTTCTATTTGTTTGTAATAGCAGGAGATATTCGCTGATCAGCTCATCGACATTTTGCGAGTCATCATCATCCTCATATATCAATTTAAACGAATCTTGTGTTTTACTCTTCTAGGAATCATGTGCCTCATTTTGATGTTTCACACTATTTAACGCATCTTCTTTTTCTTCTTCAACATTATCTCCCACTTTTTCATCCTTAATTTCCTCCTTCACCGCCACCACCTCACCGTTTTTATACGACACCAATTTTTCCAATGGCCCCACTATAGGCTTAAAGACATCCTGTATTCTCTGCTGATCGCTATCTTAGCCAAGTTTCATCATTCGATGCTTTCGTCTGATTGCATCGCTCGCCTTGGCAATTTCACGCAATACATCCTTTTCACGCAACAATTAACCGCTCTTCATGTTGTCACTACCACGGCATGCGCAATACTGTCTCTTCAACTACCAGCGACGAGTCATTTATCAATGGTGAGAAAATAATCAAAACCGTGTCTATATCGACCTCCGTTAATATCGCTATCCTTGTCAATCGTGATAAATGCATACTTGTCAGTGTTCCAGCATTTCACACACATGTTTTTAAAGCACGTATAAGTCATATCCGTATTAACATGGTCATCGTAGACGTGTTTGAGATTCATATCGTCCTGCTTGAAAAGCACCACGAAATTTCCATTATCCCTCACGAGATGTTTGGGGATACGAGTGTACGTCTGACAAAGATAAAAACTGTCAACAATCTCGTGTCGTCCCATGGAAAACAAGGCCCGAACATTATCCTGCTTTTCGCATGCTATGTCATCAAAGATGAATATAGAGTTGGATCGTGCATCACTTGGTGCTATCACTTGTTCATGTGCCTCGAATGAATGATATTCAACTCCACTCACAGGTTCGAGTAGGTGTTCGAGCAACTTATACTTTGGCTGCTTGAGCGATTTGGAATACAAGTAAATGTTCTCAAATCTCAAACCATTCGGATGGATGATGAGAGTGAGCAAAGCATTGGTTTTCCGACAATTTGATGGACCGCAAAACAGTGCACGTATGCTATCCGGCAATAAATTCCCATGACGTTTGTGTTTCTTTTTCCCTCCACGGTCTTCGACAAACCCGTCGAAATTTATCACGGGAAATCCGCCTCCGATAGTTTGCTTCCTGGACGTCGTCTCACACACGACTAACGGCGAAATCATATGAATAGGCTTCTTATAGGGATTATCCGTCAGTCTCGTATTGTCTTTGGACATGATTGTGCATGGGAAGGGTGGTAAAGGTTTGCCGCCTAATCAACAAACTCCCCGTTGAACTACATTTGCCTGGATATCAGTATTGTGGACCAGGCACAAAGTTGGCCAAGCGCCTTGTTCGTGGTGATCCGGGCATTAATCTATTGGATACGGCTTGCAAACAACACAATATTGCGTATTCGAAAAATCCTGATAATCTTGAGGCGAGACATTTGGCGGATAAGGTGTTGGCTGAACAGGCTAGGCAACGTGTTACCGCGAGAGACGGTAGTATCGGTGAAAAACCCAGTGCTTGGGCTATGGCAAATATTATGAAGACAAAGAGAAAAGGGGGTAGCCGGTTAAGGGGGGTCTGACGGCCCCCACCGAGTTTGATCGAATCGACCCAAAAACCTGAAAGAGGGCTGAAAAACAAAATTTTAGAGATATTTTTTAACCCCCTAAACCCTTATGAAAACACCATAATCGCAAAAAATGCGTTTTTTTTATGTTTAATTTTTTTTCGAGCTTTCAAATGCATTTTAAAGCGGTTTTAACACAACCAAAATTTTGTTTCAGATGTGTAGACATGCCCTGAATTTTTCCAGATTTTTTCGTAAAGTTAAATCATGTGCAACATTATTTTAATGGCATAAAAACCGTAAAAAATCGTCATTTTTTGTATTTAATGCTATGGTTTTTATTGACGTATTAATGGTAAAAAATCGTGCACCATAGCATAGAAAGCTACTATCTTCCTCTACAAAATGACGCTAATTGGGCTCAATTCGGTCGTCTCTAGCGTCCGAAAATCAAACTTGAATAAATTCCGTTTTTATAATTTGAGCATTTTCAGTTACGAAAATGACACAAAATCATATTTTTCAATTATTTTACTTAATAAAAGTACATTTTGGGGTTTCTGAGGTCGCCGATTACAAATTTGATGTCAAACAGCTAACAAAAAAAAAAATTACACATGTCATCAAATGAAAATGGTATTTGCTATTTCGGTTTTTTCAATAATTGAAAGTCATTGTATTTTAAAAAATCTATTTATTTATAATAATATTACATACATTCATCTAATATATACATTAAACAGACACAAGTAATACATACATTGCAACATGATTGTTATGTTGTTAATCTTCGTCACTGTGTTCTTCAATAACAGGTTCGACATTATCAACGTGAAATAGATTCGTTAGAATTTGAGCTGGGCGGATGATTTTGGACAAATACCGTGCATGACTTAAAAAGTAAATGATTGTTGCAACGTGGGCACAGCAACCAACAGTTCTTAGCCCATTTGCACAATCACATACGTAGTTTTTTATACCGTTATATCCAATACTGTTAGGGTCGTACTGAACGTAACATCTGTATACTTTCTTGTTTATATGTCTTGATTTAACTTCACATTTCAAAATGGTATCGTCCTCCAACAAGTATTGCATATTCAAAAGTCCTTCTTCGGTATACATTTCAGCTAAGTATGAAACAGTTTGCGATAACTGGTACGAGCCAGTGAAAAGGATCTTCAAATCTTGCTCTGTCATTTCCGGAAAGTCTAATACGTCATTTGATGTTAACGGTTTGAAGATCCTTTTCTTCCTATTCCAGTTTTGTTCTTCCACAACTTTCGCTAAAGAATTGTCAACGTCTTTTCTTTTCAACATTTGCTCGGCAATTTGATCTTGTAAATCGGTATCGCAATTCAGTCTTTTTCCAAACTCATTAACCAAAAAATTCGCTACTTTGCAATAAAGCATCGCTGAATCCAACATGTTGTTGTTAAACTGATTATGCAAGCGTTTGAATTTACTACCGATTATACCGTGGACAGCCTCTACCACCCACCTCAATTTCGTAACAAATCGACTTTCGTTTGCTTCATTTGTTGGAAGTTGCTTTCTTTTGCCTTTCAACGCTGGCATCAACACAACGAACCCTTGAGATTCTAACCAATCTTTGACGTCTCTGAACCCCCTGTCAAGTATAAAAACATCCCCTTTTTTGAGGATTGATCTCAAGCCGTTCGGATCACTTAGTACATGTTGTAAGATTTTCGCATCATTCACAATTGCTTCGTACGGTCCGTAAACATCTATTACATATCCATCTGTGGCACAAACTGTGAAGGGTTTACAGAGTGGACACTTTTTCTGACCAAAGAAAGATTTTTTTTGGTAACAATTATTACTACTTTTTTGGTGTCGAAGGTATGAACCATCAGCAATCAAGAGCAGGCGATCTTCAAATCCGTGTAATTTTTTTACGTAAGGCGACGTGTGATTAGCAATTAAATCTTCGCGAGAACATGCCCGAGCTCCGAAACGAAGTGGAAAGACGTCTTTCGCGAATGAATCCAAAACCGATTTGCAATAAGCAGATACTAGTTGTTCAGATTTGATATCGAAAATTGACGCAGTGATTGTGTTGGAATTTCCAGTTCTTAATTTAAAAAGGAATATTAAAAGAGCTTGATTAATACTGCGATTTTGAGAATTTCGCAAAGTGACCAACATGTTTTTTAGAGTCTTGATTTCTGCAACTGTGTATCCAGTTAGCGATTTTATGCGCTCTGCCGATAAATTGTAATCATCTACTCTGTCTAAAATACTGTTGTCGCATTTTTTGGACAGTGCATCCAAAAATAATGCCAACTCTTGAGAACTGATAGTACAAGTATTCGAAAATATTTTCAAGTTTGAAATTTCGTCAACGTACATACGTTCACTGATAAGATGTACAGGACAACAGCGATTGCCTTTTGGAATGAAAATTCGTGAACTTATAAATACCTGTAACCTCGCTTTAAACGGAACAACCGGAGATGTCGTAATTGGAGTAAGACATACGCAACAACATTTGTGAGTCGCGGTAACTCTGTTGAAAGGCATCTCGATCATTTCATAGTCCGGTTCTCTTGGACGAAGAACGTAAGGAGGGTCCTTAGAAGATTGTGATGACTGTCCTGTGGAAGATCCAGACTCCGACCGTGACAATTGTTGCGAAGACTGTTCCGAAGATTGTTCTGTGTCATCTGATACTGTCAAATTGGAGAGTGTTGATGAATGTCTCTCTACAGGATCGACAGAATTTTGTTCGCGATCAACATCTGGCAGAGGATTTTCCTCGGGATTGACGTTTGGCAGAGGATTTTCTTCGGGATTAAAATCCAACTGAAGATTTTCTTCAGGATCAGAATCACTGCTCGTCGATGGTGAAACCGTTCGGGATTTAGCGATTGCGGAACGACACAGATGACATAAAACGTCACCTTTCTCTACTCGTTTACCTAGTAGTTTAGTATATAAGTGTACGTCATCATCTGAAGAAATGGACTTCTGTTTTCCGGTATCATAACGCAACAATCTGTTGCATCTTATGCACCTTTCACCAGCCGTACATTTTCGTTTTTTCGGTGGCATCGCACAGTTTTTCCTAAAGAAAAAAAAAGAACATTGTTATTTTTTTTATTATGATTAACAAATTATTTTTTTTTTTTGAAAAAAATGAAAAACGTAACTGAAACCCGGAATAAAAAAAAACCATAATTAAAAAAACAAATAGAACAAAAGTAACGAAAATCGAAAGTACATTAAAAATTGTAAATCAAAACAAAAAAAATGTTGAAAACATCGGTAAACAAAACAGAAATAAATTATTGTATTCCAAATCATTTTTTTATTGAAATATCGTTTCGTCTTAGTTTTGTTTTTTTTTGCTTTTTTTAAATTCTTTTCATGTGAGTGAACTAAACAACAACTTGAAGTTGACGGCCACCTTCTGTACGATTTCAAGTCGACTATGAGGCAAACGATTGTAGATTGAGGTTATGATTATAAATCAATTTTTATGTTGATTGATATTTAAATTGATATTCAAACTCACCTTAGAATACTGCTTCAATCACTTCGTGTTGAGATAGGCAGGTTAAACGATAAATTAAAAAAACGCTGTTAACAAAACAAATAGATTTGTTTAACGGAGCAGAGCGCGTCGCATGACGTGTGTACTGGACGGCGGCTGAACACAGAGAGAAAGAGAGACCGCGTGGAGCGGGGTTCTCGATGCGTCAGTGCGTAGTGGGCATGCGCAGTACCGTGCGGAGGGGCATACGAGCCTAAGGCCCACGTGGGTACGGTGGCCTTAGGCACTCGGGTACGTGGCTTAATAAGGTACAAGTTGGGATTTTCTCCGCCAGGTGACAGTTTAGTCGGGGAATTCCAAATTTTTTTTCTGAATAATACGTAATTTTTTGTTTGTTAATATAACTATTGACAGCTGTTACGATTAAAAATTCGTGTATAAGAATGAATTTATAATCAGCGACCTAAAAAATCCTTATTAATATCGTTCCCATAGCTTTTTTAAAAAATTTCAAAAATTAAAATATTTTTTCTTCGTTTTGACAGCTGTCATGTGACAAAACTAATTTTTGACATCAAATTTGTAATCGGTGACCTCAGAAACCCCAAAATGTACTTTTATTAAGTAAAATAATTGAAAAATATGATTTTGTGTCATTTTCGTAACTGAAAATGCTCAAATTATAAAAACGGAATTTATTCAAGTTTGATTTTCGGACGCTAGAGACGACCGAATTGAGCCCAATTAGCGTCATTTTGTAGAGGAAGATAGTAGCTTTCTATGCTATGGTGCACGATTTTTTACCATTAATACGTCAATAAAAACCATAGCATTAAATACAAAAAATGACGATTTTTTACGGTTTTTATGCCATTAAAATTATGTTGCACATGATTTAACTTTACGAAAAAATCTGGAAAAATTCAGGGCATGTCTACACATCTGAAACAAAATTTTGGTTGTGTTAAAACCGCTTTAAAATGCATTTGAAAGCTCGAAAAAAAATTAAACATAAAAAAAACGCATTTTTTGCGATTATGGTGTTTTCATAAGGGTTTAGGGGGTTAAAAAATATCTCTAAAATTTTGTTTTTCAGCCCTCTTTCAGGTTTTTGGGTCGATTCGATCAAACTCGGTGGGGGCCGTCAGACCCCCCTTAACCGGCTACCCCCTTTGGCATGGGAATGAAGGCCCGCAAGGGTGGCGTTTGTTCAAAAAAGATAATTGGCGCAGCAAAGAAGACAATGATTCGAAGTAATAATCCGCATAAGATTATCAAATCAGCTTTAAAGGGTGCTCGTGCAGCGGTAAAGTTGCAAGGTGGTAAAGTGCGCACACCTCGCGTTCTTCCTGTACCCCATAAAATTGATGGTTTATTACCCTTCCTCGTGCCCATTTTTGCGGGTCTTAGCGCTGCGGGTGCTTTGTCGGGTGGTGCGGCTCGTATAGTTGAAGCTGTAAATGCTGCTTAAGTAGCTAAACATGAATTGGATGAAAGTAAGCGTCATAATCGAACAATTAAAGCAATTGCATAAGATCGGGGTCTACATCTGAAACCATATAAGCAGGGATTGGGCCTTCACGTTAAGCCGAAAAACTAGAAGTAACGCTACCACACCAACCCCTCACCGACCGCGACCTACTCAAATATGCAAAAATCCTGAAGATTCCACATTTTCGTGGAGTTTACATGCGCGATACATTTCCAGCGAGCGGACCTCTCAAATGTGAAGCAGCAATTGTAAATTTGGATGAAAATGTCGGTCCTGGAACACACTGGGTCGCTTACAAAAAGTCCGAATCGAAAGTCATGTACTTTGATAGTTTCGGCAATCTTCCACCACCATCCGAGCTCATGAGATATTTCCGTGTCGGTAGCGTTCAGTATAATTATACTATATATGAGGAATATGATATGATTGAATGTGGACATTTGTGCCTAAAGTTTTTTTGTCGGCAGCTGCAGCACGAAGACAAATATACACTATATATGAGAGGGAAATGACGTGGAGAATTCAGTTGTCAATCTACCAGCATCATGGATGATAGTTTAACATCGACCATATCTGGCTCATCGTCCATACTTGAGGCGCAATACTTTCCCCCCATCGATCTCTTGCCACACAAAAATTATACCCTCGGTCTTGTGGGATTGTTAACCTTCAACTCTATTCCCAATATCGACGTTGATCACTATAAACTTTACGTGGGAGATGAGGTGTTAACGATACCTATGGGCAGTTATGAAATAGAGGATATTGAGACGTCAAAACATCATTATCACCATTGAACCCAACAATAACACGCTACGCAGTGAGATCGAGTGTCAACAGATTCTATTGGTCATCTACTAGGCCTTACCGCACGCAAATTGGAAGCCACTAAAAGACACGAATCCGATCTTCCAGTAGCCATTCTCAAAGTGAACGCACTACGCGTTGAGTGCAACATTACCGCTGGCGCCGATATTAACGGGCAAAAAGTACACACAATTCACGATTTTTTTCTATCTGTGCCACCGGGCTATAAGATCATTGAAGTTCCCTCCCACGTAATTTATCTGCCAATCACGAGCCGAACGATTGACACGATACAGCTTCGCATAGTGGATTAAGACGGTGAATTGGTAAATTTCCGCGGTGAAGTAATCACCATACGCCTGCATATGAAGTCGTAATGGGCATTGTTTTCAACAGATCTTGCAATAACAATAAACGATCATGGATAAAAAACATCAGTCGTCGGTCAGTGCCCAAAGTGCTAACACCTCAAAACGTGTTAGCACTTTGAAGAGTTTGGGTCGCAACGTGCGTAGCGAAAGCGTGTAAAAAATTATTTAGTCTGTGCTCTGTGCATCTGTTGCGTGAAATGGAAGAAGAAATCTTAAACATTCAGACACCCGTGGTCTTTGACGAATCCATCATTCATTGTGAGATTCATGCTCATCAGCCGTATGCATCTTCAACCTTCAATAACAGTGATGAAATCCGTATTGCCATCCAACATCAAGACCTCTCCATCCTGCCAAGCAAAAGTTCGCTACACATATGTGGAAAATTATCCAAGCGTGATGGGGCGCCAACCACTGTTAGAAGTCTCGTCAACAATACCATTTGTCATTTGTTTGAGGAAGTGCGATATGAATTGAATGCTATAGAAATCGATCGTAATAAGAATGCCGGCATTACGAGTGTAATTAAGGGATATTCATCTCTCTCACCGGAGGCAAGTTCTATGCTCGAGAACACTGGATGGCTCGATGTCGAAGAGACCAAGCAGATTGTAGATGTATCGGGAAACTTTGATGTCTGTATACCGCTCAGCATGCTCCTCGGATTTGCCGAAGATTGTCGGAAAATTGTCGTAAATGCCAAGCACGAGTTGATTCTCACGAGATCAAAGACCGATGACAATGCCATTGTACAAACAGCGCCCGGAGAATACAAACTCGTATTGCATAAAATAGAATCGCTCGTGCCGTATGTGACAGTCTCGGATCAGCGAAAAATTCAACTGTTAATGTTTCTCGCTAGAGATGCATCAATTTCCATAAGTTTTCGAACATGGGAACTGTATGAATATCCATTGCTGCCTGCCACCTCCAAGCACGTGTGGTCTGTGAAAACTTCGAATCAGCTGGAGAAGCCACGATATGCCATACTCGCGTTGCAGACGGAACGGAAAAATAAGAAACAACACAATGCGAGCCACTTTGATCATTGTAACCTGAGCGACGTCAAACTATACCTCAACTCGCAATGTTATCCATATGGAAATTTGAATTTGAACTTTGATCAAAATCAATATGCTCTTCTCTACGATATGTATGCAAACTTTCAACCGACCTATTACAACAAAAAGGCTGAATCATCGCTGAGTAGGATGGAATTTTTAGAAAAAGCCCCCCTCGTCATTGACTGCTCAAAACAAAACGATTTGCTCAAGTCCGGTCCTGTTGATGTGCGCCTTGAGTTTGAATTAAAAAACAATATTCCACCGCAAACTTCAGCGTACTGGATGATCCTCCATGATCGTATGGTCGAGTACAATGCAAAGTGGTGGGGTTAAAAAATTGGTATAAAATCATGCCAATGATCCGCGCCCACTTCAGTCAACATGGAGCTTATCGTCGACGTGCAAGGGTTCAAGAGACCCGTCAACAAATTTGTCCTAAAGGAGATGTCCATCGTCAAACTCCATGAGAAGACCGCTGAACCGCTGACATTCTTCTTCGATGCACCATTCGCCTGGGACGCTTTACCGGCCAAGTACAAAATGACAAACAAGTGGCTGGAACGCAATTATCATGTAATACGATGGGAACACAGCGGCATACCATACGAGGCAGCTAGAACGACAATTTGAGGAATCTTGGAAGGAGCTCCTTCGATCTATGCCAAGGGATTCGAGAAGTGCTCATGGCTATCGGGATTCACAGATTCAGCAACAGAAGTCATCGATCTGGAGACTCTGGACTGTCCATCGCTGCAGAAGTTGCCGAAAATCGCAAACGTTAAATGTCCCCATCATTCCTTCAATACAAAATACAATTGCACCAAAGCGAATGTAAAGTCGTTGAAAAGCTGGCTCTCTGTGTACGAAGCGTTGTGTGAGCGAGGGATTTTTTTTGAATGAATAAAAACATTTTGAACAAATATCGTTCTCCATTTATTTCCTATATCTACGGCGAATACAGTTTGACGACAATTTTTTTTTACATTATATTCGATGAAAAAGTTTTTTTGTACATTTTTACATAGCACCAAGCGTTGAAAACTCTACGATGATGACTGTGATGCAAACAGTAGTTGCACTCTACGATGGTGACGATGCCAGCTGCCGCTGAACTCGTTGTTTCCACTGGGCCTTCACGAGCGTTCTTTTCCTCCATACTTAGACTCGAGCGTCGAAAATTCTACGATGATGATGACTGTGATGCAAACAGTCCTTGCACTCTACGATGGTGATGATGCTGGCTGCTGTTGAACTCGTTGTTTCCACCGGGCCTTCACGAGCGTTCTTTTCCGTCATACTCAGACTCGATGGAACTCGACGCTGTTGGATTTTCCACCAATGTACTTCATGTAGAGTTGACCATTCCGCGCCAGTTGCAGCATACTCTTGAACATTTTCAGATCTTGATCGAAGGCCTTTACCAGCCGCGCTGGCAAGGAGACGGCAAACTCATTTGCAACGTCCACCATCTAGCGTTTTCCAAACTTGGTTTGTACAGCTCTCATGTCCGTGATTTGATGGTCCGAATGGACGTGGAGTTCTGACAGCTTCTTCGTTGGGAGGAATTCCGCCATGAGGCTGACTTTGTTGGTATTTGAGAGATCCATTTTCACTCTTTTTCCAAGTTCTTTTCGGAGAAGTTGATGGTGCGGTGGAATAGTGCAGTCTGAGCTTGGTCCACGAAATCATAAGCTCCCTCGTAACCCCTCCACTCAGATTTTAAAAACTTCTCCCCACTTATCCAATCATAGGCATGTGTAACAGGTTCAAACACGTTCGAAGAACTCCGCACGTAGAGAATTTTCCCCCTCGCAACACTTTTTACAGTCCCGACGTTGGGGTGGGGGACTATCAATGTGATCCTTCACCTGTGGCGTATTATAATGCTCCACGCATGGAAGATACGATATCACTTCACTATCGTTCCGATAATGCTCCGGCAAACGATCCCACAGTAAACCAATAAAGTTACCCCAATACTTTAGGAGCAAGACCTTTGGAACCTGTTCGAGCTCGTTTTTGGTCAAGTCCAGGGGGTGCTTGGCCGGATTTACTGCGTACATACTCGCACATGTGAACATCTTGACGTAATCTTGTGGAATGAAACCTCGACGGGTTGAAACTTATTTTGGAATAACGCTGCAGCTGCATGCAATAAATAAAGCATTTTATGGGCTTTGAAGGGGCACCCCTCATATGGGAACAATCGTTATCTCACTCTCGAAAATTTTCCTAGCCATAATTGGGAGTTTCTCACACACACACACACACACACACACACACACACACACACACACACACACACACACACACACACACACACACACACACACACACACACACACACACACACACACACACACACACACACACACACACTCACACACACGCACGCACACGCACACGCACACACACACACACACACACACACACACGCACGCACGCACACACGCACTCACGCACATACGCACTCACGCACGCACGCACACACACAAACACACACACACAACACTCATCAACGCCGGCTTCTCCCCCCCCCCCGCCAGGCGCTTCGCGGACCACATGCTCCTCTGTGACGTCACACGCGCCCCGGCGACCTCCCCACGACCGTAGCGCCACCTTGGCTTCCCTACTCTTAATACACCACCTCGCCTTGCGTCAGAATCGGCCTGGTACATCTACTGATATCATAAGATTAAACGGCATATCTGAACTACCAGTCTTTGCGTTAGGTAGTGTGTGGTTCCGCTTGTTAGGTTTTGTAACGCTTTTTTACAATATACCAGACGATGTGCCACTTCCTTACCCAGGTTTGCTGGGATCCAGATACTTTTTTAAAACAAAATCCAACATTAATTACGAGATGATTTCCACACTCGAATGTTTCGAGTGTGGAAATAATCTATGGCCTTTTGAAAAACCAGACGAACGCGTTGAGGAAATTGAAAACCCCGCACGTTCGGAAACTTCCTTCTACGTGAAGGTGGTGGATAGCACGACGAAAGAGGGATATATTGCCCCTTTCAAAATCCGTGAAGGTGTCTGTGTCGGCGACTGCCTGGTGACAACCGTCAACGGGAAGGCTTATTTGAAGGTTTATAATACCACTAATGATGCCATAAAATTAATCGTGCCGGTCGTAAGACCGGCTTTCGATAAGGTCGAAACCTTATCAACAGACGAGATCGAATCATATTCTTCGAAAATTTCAATTCCTTTCAATTCTTCTATTCCCAGCGTAGATTGCATGACGACTACGTTGTTTCAGGGTCCTTCCGTGGCCCATAAAAACCCCTCGACAAACCAAGTCGAGATAAAACCTTGCCATCGCTATAACGAAAGCGATGACCAAGGAGAAACAAAACAAAGATCCAGGAGTGAGGAAAAATCTAAACCAAAAACATATAAACAACGAAACAAGAGGTCAAGTAAAAAAGAAAATCAAATTGTCGAATCAAACAAGGGTAACAACGTAAATTCAATTTCCACCTATCAGACAACACCGGATAAAACCGAAAATAACTCGGAGCGTTTCCAAGTAATAAAATCTCTCCTACGATTAGAGCACCTCGCGCAAGACGAATTAGAACACGTCGAAAAAATTATCGAAGAATACTCAGACAGGTTCCACATAAAGGGTGAGCCTCTCGAAGCAACACATGTTGTTCGACACAAGATCTCCACGGTCGACGACCTACCGATTACCACGAAACGGTATAGGTTTCCCCAGGCGCTCAAAGACGAAGTCCAGCGACAAGTGGACGAGCTATTAGGGACGAGGGTAATAAACCATTCGGAGTCTCCAAACAACAGCCCTGTTTGGAAAGTACCGAAAAAACCGGACTCCAGCGGAAACAATCGCTGGCGAATGGTAATCGATTTTCGCGCATTGAATGAAAAAATTATTGGCTATTCTTATCCATTGCCGAATATCACATACATCCTCGATCAACCAGGGAACGCAAATTATTTCTCGGTATTTGATCTCGCTTCCGGGTTCCATCAAATCGAAATGAACCCCGAAGACAAACCAAAAACCGCGTTTTCGACCCCACACAGTCATTACGAATTCGCGAGAATGCCTTTTGGACTAAAAAATGCCCCGGCAACATTCCAGCGCCTAATGGACATTGTACTCAGCAGACTCCAAGAAGTATCGCTTCTCGTGTACTTAGATGATATAGTGATGTACGCCAAAGATTTGGACGAACACGAGACGAAAATTCGCGAATTAATGGAGCGGCTACCCAAAGCAAACCTCAAATTGTGACCGGACAAATGTGAATGCCTTAGGCCGGAGGTCAATTACCTCGGCCACATAATCGGAAAAGATGGCCCGAGACCAGATCCTAACAAGCTGTTGGCCGTAATGGATTTTCCAGTGCTCAAAAACGTCAAAAACATACAGCAGTTCCTAGGCCTAACCGGTTGCTACCGTCGATTTATCAAGGAATTTTTTAAAGATCGCGAAACCCTTAACTCATTTTCTAAAAGATAACATCGATTTTGAATGAACAGACAAGACCCAGGAAACTTCGATACACTCGAGGGTAAATTTTGCGAAGCCCCAATCCTCCAGTATCCGGATTTTTAAAAACCATTTATCATAACGACAGATGCTTCGGGCTACGCCTTAGGCGGAGTCCTCTCACAGGGAGAAATAGGCAAGGATAAACGCATTGCCCACACATCTTGTGTACTTCGTGGCGCAGCTCTTCGTTACGACACGTATGAAAAGGAAGCAATGGCGATTATTCACAGTGTGAAAGCTTTCCGTCCCTACATCTATGGTAGGAAGTTTAATCTCGTCACCGATCACAAACCTTTGGTTTGGTTAAAAACCGCCAAAGACGCAAACATACGCGTCCTAAAATGGCGACTCAAGCTCTCCGAGTACGACTACGATGTCGTTTATAAACCTGGAACGTTAAACGCAAATGCTGACGCTTTGTCGCGTAACCCAGTTGAAAAATCGGAAGAGATCAAAACCATTCTCCACTGCGATCGGAAACAAAACGAAATGTCGGTCGACGCACGGCAGAAAGCAGTACACGAAGTACTCGAAATTTCTGAATACGATGAAAATCCCACAAGATTTACCACCCAGGTAGAAATCCACCCGCCGCCGCGATTAAATGAAATAAACGTCATCACTCGCTCCCAAGCGAAGAGCGACGAACCTCCAGCTCCAGATGGAGACGATCGACAAGTGGAAGACACACTTGTCGAAAGAACCTCAACAAGGGTCAACGCGCCTGCGTCCAAAGTTACAGATGCACGCGCTAGGCCCCACAACCCTCCTCATCGCACTCAAAGAGTCTTAAACTACGAGGAGAGTAGTAGCGAGGAAACAGAGGCCGAAGTAATAAGTCCCGCACGTGTTAGGCGACCCACAAAGGGCATTAACCCCAAGCAAGCTGAGGTCCCCGACCAGCGCAAAGCACCTCCTGCCATTTATTCCGGAAACTCCTTCATTCCTAATTCCGATGATCCGACAGATTCAGACTTCAATTCGATTGACTCAAAACTTTCTGACGAAAATCCTCCAGTCGAAGAAACTAGAAGGTCAGAATTTAAAATCGCTAATTGTGTCAGTACGAAAGAACAGTTCCAATTTCGAAACGACAATCTAGTCTATTTTATAGACTCGACAGGGAAACCTTGTGACCCTGGAGGTCAAAAACTATGAAAATCAAATAATCTTCCTATCTGGAAGGATTTGTCTTCAGGCCGAGCTTACAGCAAAAAGGTTGGAAAGAAATATCATACCGCTTTGGTCATCAAGGGAGAGCAGTCTGCATCGCTTGCTCTAATAATCGAGAGAATTAATCAGATCATGAAATAATTAAAGTCGATTTGCGAAACACTCAACCTTCAGTCGATCAGCTTTTGCCATTGCCAACACGTTGAGCACCTAATATGGGCAGATGTGCTGAATATTGTAAAGGACGTATTCAATAACACCCAGGTTAGGATATTGATCTGCCTCGGAACTTTGCGCTACGTACCGGTCGAAAAACGCGATTTCATCTTTTACGAAATGCATAACTCCCCAATCGGGGGTCACAAAGGGGTTTCCAAGACTTACAATAGCATCAAACACGACTATATCTGGGAAGATTTAAAATCACATATTCAAAGACGGGTGCAACAATGCTTGGAATGCCAGCTAAAGAAGCTAGTCAGAGTCAAGACAAAGCAGCCGGTGATAATAACAGACACCCCAGGTACGGTTTTCGAGAAAATTTCAATGGATATAGTAGGTCCAATGCAACGGACGTCCAACATAAACGAATATATCCTCACAATATTTTGACCATCTGTCAAAATATTGCGTTGCAATTCCACTCCTGACCGCATTAGCGACGACAATCGCTGACGCATTCATAAAAAGGTTCATATGCGTCTTCGGCGCCCCAAAAGCATTCCTGACGGACCAAGGGAGTAACTTCCTCAGCGGTCTCATGCGGAGAGTAGCAAAAAGGTTCCGAATGAAGCGATTTCGAACGACTGCATTTCATCCTCAATCGAATGGATCGCTTGAGAGATCTGACCACGCTCTAGCCGAATTCCCTGAGCAATACACGGATAAAGATAACGAATAGGACCAATGGCTCGAATTAGATATGCTCTCTTACAATACAAGTGTCCACGAAAGTACCAAAGATACACCCTTCGAAGTAGTTTTCGATAAATTAGCAAGAATCTTATCAAGCGAACCGCTTAGGGAATTAGAACAGTTACCTACGTATCGTGGATATTTGATCGAATTGATCAGCCGTATAAATGGAATCAGAACTCTCGCGTACGAAAATCTTGTCTCGTCGAAACATCGCTCGAAAATATATTATGACAGAAACGCAAATCCCAAAAGTTTCAAAGCCGGAGATTTCGTTTTCCTCCAAAAAGGGCCCAAACTAGCGAAACTCGGAGATCATTACACGGGGACTCATAAAGTCCTGGAAAAATGGACAAGGGTAACGTAAAATTCCAATTCCACGGCAAGCCACGGGTAGTGCATGAAAATAGATTACGAGATTCGCACATCAACGCCGAAGTAAAGCCTAAAAGAAACCCCAAACCTACCGGAGTCGACAACTCCGAATTTTAAATGAACAAGTAACCGATAAATCAACCCTGTCGTCAGCATGGTGGACTATGACTGTGGATCGAGCTCATCGAACATTACTACCTTATCATTGCTGGATGTCGAACCCTGCGAAAAGCATGCACCTAAAACCCAAGAGATCAACCAGTATATACAACTATTGCAGGTCAATGACTACTCCGAAACACTAGTAAAACAATGTAAGGTCGAGGTTCGGAGAACAATTTATTATTGTGGCATGTCATCGCATGTGTCGATCGTTAGTAACGATCAGACCGAATACCTCGAGACTACCAGTCGCGAAGCATGCGACGACATGCACAAATACGGAACCACACGGGTCGGATATACCATCATAAATGGACTAAAAGACAATCAAACATCTACAAGTAGTATTACTCTTGCTGGTCTCGTAAAAGATAACGGGGAATGCAATGGCGCTTCGTACTCAGACCCGTATGGTACCTGGGACAATGTTTTATTCCAAGGAACCGTAAAAATATCGTTAAGAAGCTACATCGCACAGATCACACTGGAGTCAAACCAAATTCATTTACGCTCAGGTGTCACGTCCTGAGGGGACGTGGCCATATATTTTTTTGTTTCCCTCTTTGTAGCCTACGCCTAGCGCAATAGCTCGAGATGAGGGTAAAAAGGGTTAGTGCTTGGGTAAAAATGGGATGACGCGATTATCCGATTCGGGAATAATTGGACACTCAAATTCTATCGAATCGGAGTTTATTGGAATTAACCAATATGGTTAAGTCGATTCAATTAATAATACCAAAAATGTACATGGAGTATTTCGCTTACATTTGTCGATGCGCCGTGGGTACAATGGTTGGAGATACGGAGGGTCGAATCGGGCCTTCGCAGGTAGGCCGGGCCGCTCGGTTGTGTACGCTCGGTTACCGGTTTAGCGGAGCTGGTGTTCTTCACGTAGCCACAATCTTTTAATACCTGGATATTTATCGCGAGCCGTGTTTTTGGATTAATTGGGAATTTACACGATTTAATGTATCGACGTTAGTGTGAACGCTCAATATGAATAATTGAAAGTTTTATAACTCGCGCTTTACAAAATATAGACAGGACTTGTGACGATTACACCGGACATATACTAATTTTTAGAGTTAACGTCTGGACTTGTCGGATACTGTCAGGAGACAGCTTCTCGTTTCGAACTAGATCTAATGGAAGATGCTGGAGACTTTGTTCGATCGCGATGGAAACTGTTGGGAGACTGACTTCAACGAGTGGTGATGGAACACTTCCCTACTGTAGTAAGTTCATCGCCAAGTGGAAAATAGGAGAGGTTTCGTTAATGGGGGAAGGAGTGCATTTTCGTGATGCATTTTCCATAGGGATTGGTGGAAAAGGCATTAAATATGTGTCTCTTCGGATGATTGGTCGAAAATAGAGAGTGGGAGCAGGACGTAATCTGCGAGTCATATTCGTTGCTCTATTTCCACGAATTGGAGCAGCGTTTCCTTTATCTGGAGCGCGGAAAAATACCGGGCGGGAAAGGGGGCCTTGTCGGCGGCGAGAACGCACTGCTCGAAATAGGGCTCGTTGACCAAGGCCCGCGAGTGCACGTGGTGTTTTATGACAGGGTGGTTTCCTAGATTCGAGGATTTCATTCTGGCGAGTGTGTATTTGTTCTTCATATCGTTAAGACTGCTGTGCTCTCGTGTGGGAAAGCACGAGACGCTTACTTATTATCAATAGCCTACATTTCCGCCGTGTAGGTCTAAGCTTAAAGAAAATATAAACATCCATCAAAAAATGAGAATGTCTCTATCGCGCGTATGTGGTCGCTCACGATTTCCATGGGAAATTGCGTGTGCCCTGTGTCTTCGCCGGGGCTCAAGAGGATAAGAGAAGCAAAAGAAAGAAATACATTGTGCGCATTTGGTCGCGACGTGACACTGGCACCGTATGTGTCTTAACCTCATCTTCGTGCGTTGACCTCCATGGGGGATACACTTTTTGGGACTTAAGACCCCGAGAAAATTGCGGATTTAACAAATACGGTATCCTTTACGAATGATTTTCTGTAAAAATGTGACAAAATGAGACCAAGACATGCTTACACAGCAATGCAACAAAGAACGTCAAATGATGAAAAATAGTTTATCGTTAGCCACTCAAGCGCCAGACGAATTTGCGTACAACCTAATGAAAGAACCCGGCCATATGGCAGTCATCGCTGGCGAGATAGTACATATTATTAAGTAATTTCGATAGAAGTAAACTTAATAAGGTTGAAAGATTTCTATCCCCAGTTACCTGTTACTCGTGGGAACGAAACTTATTTCCTAACTCCCAGAACTCACATATTGATGAAAAAGGGAACCCAAACCACGTGCAACCCCCTTCTACCTCCATATTACCACTTCGGGGACACATGGTGCAAGTTTATGCACATACCGGTGAAAGCTGTACCCCCGACGAGCATGGAGCCCATGACAAAACCCACGTGTAAGTATACCAACCCATCTTCTCTGGCATCAAGTGGCATATATACGAAGGAAGACATCGAAAACCTTCGGGAATGCATAATGTTCCCGGTGGAAAAACCCGCCGTCCAGAACTACCTGGCACGGAGAAACAGTGGTCAAGACACCGCCAACCAAGATATGAAGTAGCTGAACCTTCTGGACAATAGTGGTCTGCAGAGTCTCGCTGAATCTATCTGGAATAGAACATGGGGAAAATTCATCCAATTTGGCACGGCCAGTGCCGGTATCATCGGTATACTGCTAATCGCGCGGGCCGTTAAGCTTCTCGTGGACATGGTCAAACATGCATATAGTCTGCACACCGTGTTCGTATGGTCACTCTATCTCATCGGGGCAATATGGGACTCTGTAACCAACCTGCTCTGGCGATCTCGCATCTGGCCAGGCGAACCAAAAAGTAGACAGCGACCGACGTAGAGCTGGGTCAGGTAATCACAAGACCCCCGAGGCACCCACCGACCGGACCAGAGGAGTCAGAAAAGGGTCCTGCCCCGCAGACTATGGCGCGTGACCTATATTCTGCCCTACCCAATACCTCGAGATCACCCACTATTCCCCCCTTCCCTTGAAGAATTTCCACAAGGTCATATAGTCAGAAAGGAATCAATCCGATCTCCATATTAATTATTCATTTAACTTTACCTCTATAAAAATTAAGGGCAAACGATGCCACATTATTCTTTTAACCTAATTTAAAAAAACAAACAAATATATATATATGTATATAAGGTGACTTTCTTACGTGTCACATTATAGGAATATGCACATTTTTAGTAAGGAACGAGAAGTTCATACGAGGATAAATTTTGCTTCTTTTTATTTTTCTACGCTTTGATGCAATTTGCTCCAGATACCCACATACCCAAATATATATAAATATCCATACCGAACTAAGCTCTTTTCATATTTTATTCTATGTGCGATATTATTGTTACTCTATACGTGTGCCATATTCGCGATATTCGAGATGAATTCAACGAACTCAGCACCAACGTCGAATGCCGATTTGTGTGAAACAATGCCAACGGTGAATTCCGACCCGAAAAGGTTCAACACCAACGATGGACACCAACTCCCATGAATCAATCGCCACCAAGGAACCTTAGTGCCAATCGCCGCAAAACAATTACAGCCAACGACGCGCACGAGACAACCATTCAACCGCTTAGGGTGCCATGAGAGGATTGTAGACCCGGATATCGACGTTGTCGAGGGTTACAAGAAGAAACGCGAAATAATGACGATATATCCTTCCTTTCTTTTCCTCGTTTTCTTACATTTCATTTATTTTTCTTTTTCCTTTTGAACAAAAATCCTACTGCCTGGACGTCACATACTTAAGCACCCGCGGTCGCCGGCCGACCCAAATCGTCGTACAGTGCAAAAGGATCGGCAACCTCTAACTCGTCCCAGTCCATGGGACGAGGGTCTACCCAAGCTGGGAGATCCCAATCATCGTACCCCGCGAAGATCCCGCGAGGATCCTCCCAAGCCGGATGGTCTCAATCGTTTTCCGGGTGTTCCTCACCCCAGCGCCCTTCCACTAGGATGCGAAACGCGTCGAAATCCGAGTTCATCTCCAGGAGTTCGACGACCTGCCGGTTTTCCCGGCGTTCCTGTCTTACGGCAACGGCGGCTTCAATGAATGACGCCTAGAAGAAAAACAATTGAAAAACAAATTAGATTGATATGCGGATGCTCAAATCTTGAAACAACAATAACTTCATCACCAAGATACTTACCATGTAAAGACCAACTCTTTGGTTTTTCCGTGGAGCCATTTTCCTGATTGCTCTTCCCTTTTCTCTTTCTCAAAGAAAACAAAAAGAAAAAGTCACAAAATTCCCGGCAATTGTGCTCACAAGACAGCAAATGGGGCAATGTCCTAAACATGCCAAAGATGCGCCTTAAATATCTCTCGCCCCACCAAAACAACCCTTACCAACTTCCATGATTGAACGGGACGTCCAATCCTAAAGGAGGGAGGTGTCACGTCCTTGCGTAAATGCATCCCCGCGAAATAGTTTGCGACACGTGTTAGAGAAACTTTGCTAACGATGGAAAGAGAGATCTCAATACATATTCCTAAGCCAAGCCAGACTGCACACTCCATAATTCCCCTTACATAAGAGATTATTGAAACAGAGAGTTCAAGATTCCAAGACTGGCCAACACATTGCGACCATGCACGAAGAGTGTATTGCATAACCCAGCCGAAGGCACAAGGCTCGGACGAACGAACCGGCCTCATCCTCTGCATGCACAAAAAATATATTCTTCCAAAAGAAGGGGCTCTGACTCTTGCAGTATTAAAATTACAAGACGTAAGCCACGCGCTTTCCCAGGCTGGCCAACTAGGTCCTTCTCTCTCGCGTGACGCATTCCGACACGAACAAGGCCCTATTTATCTCCTCTCGGTTGCATCATATGTTAAATCAGGAGTGTGTGATCAGGACGATTGAAACGAGGAGACAGTACGATAGATAGTGTTCTTTATTCAACAGCAAGGTTTTAATAACTAGTGAGATGCTCGTCATATGGTCGCTCATATGATACTACCGAGGAGATGCGAGAGAAGCGCGTTGGTTGTTCCCCACGCTCGCTCGCATACGAGCAACTCCGGAAAAACTCGAAGTTGAGCTCTCCTCTTTGGTCGTACAGTCACGTTCATACATCCGTGCCTGTACGTTCGGTAGAAAGAAACGCGCGGAACTCAGCCGCTCTTATCACTACCGCAGTTCGAGTT